>CM071932.1:19274187-19855294 GCA_016081115.2 Rehmannia glutinosa | reverse complement strand
CAATGATCCGATGAGCGCTCTATATCCCGGTTTGATCAACTTTGCCATCTCGTGATCCATGTCTATCTTGATCAAGTATTCATTGGAATTTTCATGTAAGACTTCTCTTCCATACCAAATTTCTTCATCAAATCTCTGGTATACTTTGTTTGGCTTGTGAAGGTTCCATCCTTCAATTGTTTGACTTGAAGTCCTAGGAAGAAAGTTAGCTCTCCCATCATGCTCATCTCAAATTTGCCTTGCATGAGGTTTGAGAACTTGTCACACAGCTCTTTATTTGTGGAACCAAAAATGATGTCATCCACATATATAACAAGCATAATACTCTCTCCATCTTGAATTCTGAAGAGTGTTCTATCAACCTTGTCTTTGGTGAATACATTGTCAGTTAGAAATTGAGACAATGTATCATACCATGCTCTTGGTGCATGTCTCAATCCATACAATGCTTTCTTGAGCTTGTAGACCTTATCTCCAATAGTTTTATGCTTAAAACTTGGAGGTTGTTCAACATAGACTTCTTCCTCTAACAATCCATTTAGAAATGACCTCTTCACATCCATTTGATATACAGTGAAGTTCTTGTGTACAACATAAGCAAGAAACATCCTTATTGCTTCCAACATTGCAACAAGAGCAAAGGTTTCATCAAAATATATACCCTCTTCTTGGTAGTACCTTTTGGCTACCAATCTTGCTTTGTTTCTTACGACAAATCCTTCCTCATTCATCTTGTTTCTGAAAATCCATTTTGTACCAATGACATTTTGGTGGGTTGGCCTTTGAACTAATTCCTATACTTTGTTCCTTTCAAACTGGTTCAGCTCTTCTTGCATGGCCTGAATCCAATGTGTGTCATCCAATGCTTGAGACACATCTTTAGGCTCTATCTGGGAAATAAAACAAGTGAACATAGCTTGTTGTTGTGTTCTAGATCTGGTTCTTATGCCATCTCTAACATCTCCAATAACTAACTCGGTCGATGGTCTATCACCATCTCACATCGTTGGGAGAAAGTCTCGCTGGATTCAAATTGCCTCGCAGCCTAAGTTGTCTTGAATAGCTCTTTCATCTTCATTCAGTTGTAGACCTTCCAGTTGTCTTTGAGATTCATCTATCTCATCTTCATCTGGATTGAGTGCTCTTATTTCAGCTTCCACATAAGGACTCTTTCGCATATAGTTGGGCCGATTCAACTTATCGATTAACTCTTCAATGTCTTCTCCATTCACATTAGGTTCATCAAAAACCACATGGATAGACTTTCTCGTGACCATAGTCCTCTTGTTCAACACTCTTATGTGCTTTACTCTCACCGAGTATCCCAAAAAGATACCTTCATCAACTTTAAAGATCAAAAGCCTTCAAATTGTCTTTGCCATTGTTATGGATGAAACATTTACATCCAAATATCTTGAAATATCCAACATTCGCTTTCTCCGTGTCCAAATCGCATAGTAAAGTGTGGGTCAATCATTTATTAATCCCGAGATCTATTTGAGTATAAAGATGTTGTATTTATAGCTTCCACCAAAAATCTCTTAGCAATCCAAACGTGCCTAACATGGTCCTGCAGCCTTTCTTGAGAGTTTTGTTCCTTCTTTCAGCCTACTCCATTCTCACGAGGAGTCCTGCGGTGATAACTCATGAGCAATATAATTTTCAACACAATATCGAGTTATTATCCCATCGACAAACCGAGTTCCCCCGCCGATCTTATCTTTATAATGGTTTTGACTATTCATTGTCATGGGATGGCTTTGTTGGGGTATTTTTGATGGGTAAGTATTTTTATTTTTTTTTCTAAAAATCAGGCATTTTGTGTAATTTCCTCAAATATAAATCTAATCTTTATCCAAAAATAATGGGCCGAAGCAAGATCTAAGAATCTGGCCCAAAGGAGTCCAAATATAGTTGTCAATGTAACCAACGGCGTACAATAGCGCATCCCTTGACCATGGACATGCCTGAGTCACCACCACCACAACCAGCAAACTCTTCCCCGATCACCACCGCCGCCGCCGATGCGACGGAAGACCCATTGTCGAGCCCCTACGTGTCTCTGAACTCCCACTGCCACGAGCTCTCCACCCTGCAGGACCTCGCTTGCCGCGGCGCGTGGCGAACCATCCTCGACAAGGTGGCGCGTTCACGCTCACTCTCCCTCCTCTCCAAGCCCCACGAGCACCTAATTTACCTCACATTCAACCTCCTCTCCCTCATCAAGCTCCGCCGCTACTCGGACGCGCAGCAAGAGCTCCAAACCCTAGACGATGATCTCGATTCCAAGCAATATTTATTCGAATCGTACCCGGATCATTACCCGAATCACAAGGCCGGATCCATGGTCCCATTCGCGCTCCGATGGTTGCACGCTCACTTGCCTTTAACCCTCGGTGATCGCCAATTATCCTCGATCGCCTTTACTCTCTCCTGCATTTTATCCGCGATAAAAAGTTGCCCCAAAATCGTGATTCAATCAGTGAAGTTTCGCTAACCCTCTGGAAGAAGCGTGAGACATTTGTAGTTAATACAATTATAAGTTATCATTTGAGTCAGAAGGAGTTTAAGGTTTGTTTGGCTTTATTAAAGGCTGAGATAAGCAAAAATGAGGATCCTTTATTGGTGTCACAATTGGGGTACGTGCAAATGCAATATGGTGACTTGATGGGGCAAAACGGAGTTTTGAAGCGGTGGAAAAAAATGGTGGTGGGGAGTGAGAGGAGATGTGAGGTTGAAGAATTTGGTGAGTAGGAATAAGGCATTGATGTATTTGGTGGAAAAAGATTATATATCGGCTGTCAGAGAGTATGAAGAGTGTATGGAGAGAGATGAATTGGATTTCGTGGCAATTAATAACAAGGCTATATGTTTGATGTACTTGAGGGATTTGTCGGATTCGATTAAGGTGTTGGAGAGTGCATTGGAGAGGGTTCCAACTGTGGCTCTGAACGAGACGCTCGTGGTGAATTTGTGCAGTATGTATGAGTTAGCGTATGTGAACCATGCAGATGTAAAGAAGACTCTTAGTACTTGGATTGCGAGAGTGGCTCCTGATGACTTTGATACTTCGTGTACCAGGATTTGAGGTACAACTGTTTGAAATGTAATGCTAATGTTGTGGGATTTGATATGCTTAGCTATTCTTCGTGTTGTGAGAAATGAAGTCTTATAGTTCAAATTGCTATTCATGTCAATGATGATGAGTATTTCTTAAGCTGCATCTATCTTTTTTGCTTCCTTATCAAGGTTTGTTGCAATAACAAGATTTTAGTTCAAATATTTTATAGGAGAAACATATTATTTGTTGAATGTTTTCATGAGATACGGTATTGTACTCAGGGAGTATCGGATTATATATGATCAAATTATTGGAGGCACGAAATTTCTTGAATTTTCTGATGTCTTCAAATACTGAGTTGACTATTCTAATAGGGGTACAAGCAATGTTTGTTACTGCATTGATTTTCATGCCTATGTTATTTGCAGTTATTATTTCAAAGATGCATCGGTATCTGTTTCTAAGGTTATAGCCTATAGGTGATGGCGGTGTCTCCATGTTTTCCATTTTGCTTAAGAATATTAAATATTTTAATTTGTAGGAAAGTACTGGCCCTAGGGATTATGTCGATGGAGATGCCCCTTCTTAGAGCATTTTCTTCTCTTTTGCTTTTTTCTTTTGCATTTGATGTCTCATGCTCTAACCCTTTTTAACCTTAGTCATATTATGGCCAGCTGTAGTGAGTTTTAGTATTATCACTGAAACTCTGGATTACTAAATGAATTTGCCGATTCTTAACTAAGCATTATTTAGACAACTGCAGGATATACAAGAGCCTGGAAGTTTCGGCCTTTTTACATAGTGTTTAAACTGTTATTATTATGCCTAATTAGTTGTATTTTAACTTTCGTAGAGCTATTATTAATCCCTGGGGCTTTAGCATATGTGGAGATGTCCTTATAAGTGGGCTATATCTCATTTTGCGGTTGATTCAAATAAGAGTTTTTAGATAGTGGTTTAACTAAGGGTGATAAAGTTGAAGGGGTGACTGATAATGGTAGCATGCCTTGATCAAAATACATTTTGCCGAGTTGCTAATGCTGCATGCTATGTATCAGTTATGACCACTTGCCTTCATGCTTAGAAATGGTGAGGCAAAAATTTCCTTGAAAAAGGTGAAGTTCTTTTCTGGCTAAGTACAAAGAGATAAACTCTTGACGATTCCCTTTTGTTTATAATGGCCTAAAGTCATAGTTGTTACAGGAGGGGCTGAATACAAAGAGATAAACTCTTGACGATTCCCTTTGTTTTTGATAGCCTACAGACAGTTCATTTGGCCTGTGTTTTCTTGACAACTTCATTGTCAACATGGAAAGCCTCAAACGGAGAAGCTTCCGAGACTGATTGTGCTAACACTTGAGAAACAGTCCTTTCCGTTAACGGATTTCCCTTGTAAATGTAACATCTAGAATGGTTTCCGTCAAGTGATAACATCTTTCAGAGAAAAGATTAGTCTTGTACTGCGACATGATAGGATGAAGAAATCAGAGGTTGAGATATCTTCTTGAATGTACATCCTAGGTTTGCTTTGAAATAATTATACACAAGCTAGGATTGTGGTTATGGCTCAGACTTCATATGCCACTTCCGTTGGTTAATTTTTTATATGTACTTGTTTCCATACAATGTGTTGTAGTATTGGAGCAGATGATACATTTATTACGTGCAAAACCTATGTCAATTCTCCTATAGATATTGATCTTACAATTTTTCATCTGTTAGCGTCTGTAGCAGCTGATATTTTTTCATCTGAGTGTTTATATAAGTTTGGATACTCTTTCGACCACTCAATACTCTAATCTTGTTTATAAATGGTGTAACACCATAAGGAACTTTAATGGCTAATGGAGGTTGTTTACGTCTACTTAGTCTACGTAGTTACTTATGGTGAACCATTGCTCCTTGCCCACTCGACAGGTGTGGTGCTTACAAATAATACCAGTGTTTTAAAAACCGGACTGGACGGGCATGTTTAACCGGGAACCGGTAGTTGGTCCGGTTTGAATGCCTATACAAAACTGGATTCGTGGTTAAACCGCTATCAACCGGCCAAAAATGGGGAACCGTCTGGTTAAATAAAACCCCCGAGTTGCCACAAGAAAAAAGGGAAAATAAGAGGAATAAATATTAAAAATAAAACCGCCCATTTGAGAAACGTGTATGCATCTAACTATTGAGAAGTGAAAGCTTGAAGTTGGTGGGTTGTAATATGTGTATGCATCTGCTGGTGCGGGGTTTCATTGGTTTTGGCACAGTGTAGTTTCTGGTTTATGTGTTCTTGGCCAATTCTGTCGTTCGAGATAAAGAAAGTCATCTGGTGGCCGGTGGGAGATGAGACCTGTTATTTGGTTTGATTAAAAGAAATAGATGCTTGTGTCTTGTTACTTCCTTTGTACTGAAATATTGCCTAATTTAAAATTGTGTAAAACATAAAATTATACTTTACTTTTAATGTTTATCTCATTATGCATATACACTAATGAATAGTAATTAAATGGGTATGCGTATGGATGTACATATAGATATACTAAATTTACGTATTCTTTTTTAATACTTGATTATCTATATTATTTATAAAACTTTTATTTGGCCGGTTGATTGACGGTTATATTTGTCCCAACCGGCTGAAACGGTAACGGGAGGAAGGTCAGTTTCCTCAATCGGTCTGGTTTTTAAAACATTGAATAATACCATTCTTGTTCTTCATTTGTTGGGGTTGATGGGTGAGATATGGCCACATTCTATTCTATATCTCATGTATTTATTTATTTGGTTCACTTATACTAAGCTCATGATACATACCAATCCCGACATATAATTGACTTAGGTGGGATCGGTAATCCAACTCCTTAAAGAAACCATAGTAAATTTGTGCAAAGTCTAAAATCACTCTCAAACCATAATCTTGCCCGAGTTAAATGTTGAAGTTTTAAAGGCAAAATAAAGGTCTTGATGTAAAAGTCTAACTGTGAGTTGAAATTGTAGATTTCAACCAAACAGGACTTTATACACAAGTCTAGTGATATCCCATTTCCAAATTTGAAAATAAGTTAACGGCCTTATAATTGACATGTATAATTGACAAAGTATTTTAATTTATAAGAGGTGAGACACTTGTATGATAGATGACACCAAGTGTATATACACCAGGTGTTGCATCTACAATACTCATATCCAACGGGAAATACTCATGCCAAATATATGATTGCAAACAAATGGACCCTTGAGGTTTTGTTTAATTATAAAACATTTTACTTATCTTTGAATACCATTTTTTTTGGGGAAATTCGAATAGCCGATCATTACAAACACTAGTTTCTTTTTAATTTATAAATACTATATCATAGTTGCAATTTATAAAATAGAAACAAATATTAGGAAATATGTTAAATTATAAATGATAATTAGATTATTTTTTAATTAGATTAAACATCAATAGCAGTCTTTGCAATTAACCGAATAATATATAGCTTATTTTTTGTTTACAAATGTTGATATGGATCTAAATAAAAAACTATATTGCTCTCACTCTTTTTCCCAACCGGAGCTCGTGAGCGAACCAAGGAGACGAGCTCGGTTTTCAAGAGAGTCACCGTGTGGCCATGACATGACAATACTTTAAGGAGCACGCGACCCGAGACAAGGTGACACCTATGTCGGTTCCTACTGCATGGGCATGCTAGTACTTTAAGAAGCACGCGACCCGAGGCAAGGTGACACCTAGGTCGGAACCTATTCCAATATCGGATCCATATTTTCTCAAAAGGATCCAAACCTCGACCTAAAGTGGTGATCGACTTGACCCGGAATCTTGACCATTGATTGGTGATGGTGACGTCTTAGGCCTCGAGATCAAGACACGTGGAGCTAGCATGTACAAACTAGCCAAACCAAAACTATAAATACCCATAATTTCTCATTGCTACAGGTATCTCGTTTATTGTTATTCACCTCGCTCTTTTGGCTTATTATCGACCTTAAACATGTATCTAACTTTAGCATCGGATGGGGGTCCACCCGGCTGGCCTAACATTCGTTCTTTTACAGGTCCCGTGAACTAAAGTACCTAGGCTCGAGCCGAAGCGACCCGCACTAAAGTACATATGATTTATTCACCCAATCGGTTGGTGCCGTCTGCAGGGAACATAGAAGAAACACCAATAAGAAAGAAGGAGACCACACCTCGGGAGCATCCCCACATCGCAAATCCAAGAGCAACATCAGAAGGAAGTTGAAGATCTAATGATCAGTGTGCGGTCAAGTGACTTTAAGAAATTGTTAGAAAGAATGTTAGATGAAAGAAAGAGGAAGGGAAAAGCCTCAATGGTCTCCCCTCCAAGGGAATTACCTAGGGAAAATGAGGTCGCGGTTGGAGAAGAAAACAAGAGGCTAGAGGACGTTGAAGAAGTAGCTATTCGTTTGGCACCACGGGCGAGGCGATCTATGGACAACCATTGCGAGCCTCATAAAACCCGCGGATATCAATGAGCTTAGCGAGTAAATTGAGCAGGCTTCCCCAAAACTAGACAACCTGAAGCGGAGAGGGACCGTCACATCCGATCTGCAAAAGAGAGGATCCCCCTTCTCTCCGAAAATCCTATCGGAAGTTGTCACCACGCACTTCAAGTTACCCGATCTCCCTAGTTATGATGGAAGCACGAATCCCCAAGAGCACCTAATTGTATTCGATCATGTGATGCAGCTCTATGGGCAATCAAATGTAATGAATGCTAGGATATTCATCACTATGCTCAAGGGAAAGGCCCGAGAATGGTTCAGTGGGCTCCATATGGGAACCATCATATCTTATGAACATTTGTCAAGGAAATTCCTATATCAGTTTGCAAGTCAAAAGCGAGCTCGAAGATCAGCGACCCATCTTTTCACTGTAAGGCAGGCTGAAGGAGAACCGCTCCGAGATTTCATCAATAGATTCAATGATGAAGCTCTCGAGGTGCCAGATATGAGGATCGACATGATGACAAATGTCCATGGATTGAAGAAGGGGGCATTGCATTGGCTTTAGCACATGACCCTCCAACAGATAAAGAAGAATTGATGGGAATGACCCAATGGTACATTCAAGAGTAAGAAATAAATGCTCTAAAAGATCAAGAATAGGCCTAGACAAATTCAAGGGAGAGAGCGATCCTAGGAAGAAGAGATCATGGATATGACACGGACAATATCTCTAACTTGGAACACGAGATCGAAGAGCTGATTCATCAAGGGTACTTACAAAACTTTATTGTAAAGGATGAACAGACGAACACTGAAAGAGCCCAACACCATAGATCACCATCAGTTAGGCGACCTCGAAGCAGAACGAGAGTCCGCGAGGAGGAGAGAGACATAAGACGCCCACGAGAGCATTACTGAGTGAGGCACGATTCTCTAAGTGGAAACGACCCTTAACATAGATGATTCAAATGGTCGTTAGAGGTCCTTACGAAAATTCTCAAAAGGCCAAGAAGTAAGAGACTAGCAAAATGGAGAAGGTTCATTCAAGGTGGTTAGAGTGCTAAAAGAAGGAAAATACATGTTAGAAAATATACAAGGAATAGAGCTTCCAAAAACCTAATATATTTATGATTAGAAATAATTTAAGTTTTCTAATTGTCAGGTATTTAACAATCATAACATGAATGCTAATATATATACAAGTGCAAAAGAGCACCCTTTTTGAATTCATGTCTTACAGAGTTTCACAAATAATTAAGTATCTCCCAAAAGAAATTTTAGAAAGATCGCGACACAAAGCGATGATCTGGAAAAGATCACAACACAAAGCGAAGCGATCTGTAAAATATTGCAAAATAAAGCGAAGCGATCTGAAAAAGATTTGCGTAAACAAGAGGCAAAAGCGATCTGAAAAAGATCGCGACACAAAATGAAGCAATCTAAAAAGATTTGCATGAAGAAGAGCCAAAAGCGATCTGAGAAAGATCACGGAGTGAAGCAATCTGAAAAAGATCGCAACACAATATGAAGAAATCTAAAAAAGATTTGCGTGAAGAAGAGCTAAAAGCGATCTAAAAAGATTTGCATGAAGAAGAGCCGAAAGCGATCGGAAAAGGATCGTAAAGCGAAGCAATCTGAAAAAAATTTGCGTAAAAAAAGCTAAAATGCTGAAAAAGATCGCAAGAGGCTCGCCTAACCTTAAATCCTAAAAGCGATATGAAAAAGATCACAAGCAGCAAAAAATGACCCACGAGGCTCGAGCTAGCTTAAAGTCTAAAAGAAATCTGAAATAGATCGCATGAGGCTCGCCTAGCTTAAAGCCTAAAAGCGGTCTGAAAGAGATCGCACGAGGCTCGCCTAACCTTAAGGCCAAAAAGCGATCTGAAAAAGATCACATGCTTCAAAAAGCGATCCCACAAGCCTCGAGCTAGCTTAAAGTCTAAAAGCAATCTGAAATAGATCGCAAGAGGCTCGCCTAGCTTAAAATCTAAAAGTAATCTGAAATATATTGCAAGAGGCTCGCTTAACTTAAAGCCTAAAAGCGATCTAAAAAGATCACATGCAACAAAAAGCGATTCCACGAGGCTCGCATTAGCTTAAAGCCTAAAAGTAATCTGAAAGAGATCAGACGAGGCTCGCACTAGCTTAAAGCCCAAAAGTGATTTGAAAAATATCACATGCAATAAAAAACAATCCCACGAGGCTAGAGCTAGCATAAAGTCTAAAAGCAATCTAAAATAGATCGCAAGAGGATAGTCTGGCTTAAAGTCTAAAAGCGGTATGAAAGATATCTTACGAGGCTCACCTAACCTTAAGGCCAAAAAGTGATCTTAAAAGATCACATGTATCAAAAAGCACTCCCACGAGGCTCGAGCTAGCTTAAGGTCTAAAAGCGATCTGATCGCAAGAGGCTCGCCTAGCTTAAAGCCTAAAAGCGATTTGAAAAATATCACATGCAACAAAAAGCTATCCCATGAGGCTCACGTTATCTTAAAGCCTAAAAGTGATCTGAAAGAGATCGCACTAGGCTCGCACTAGCTTAAAACCTAAAAGTGATCTGAAAAAGATCACATGCAACAAAACGCGATCCCACGAGGCTCGAGCTAGCTTAAATTCTAAAAGCGATCTGAAATAGATTACAAGAGGCTCGCCCAACTTAAAGTCTAAAAACGATCTGAAGTAGATCGAACGAGGCTCGCCTAGCTTAAAGCCTAAAAGCGATCTGAGAAAGATAACATGCAACAAAAAGCGATCCCACGAGGCTCGCGTTAGCTTAAAGCTTAAAAGTGATATGAAAGAGATCGCACGAGACTCGCGTTAGCTTAAAGCCTAAAAGTGATCTGAAAAATATCACATGAACAAAAAACGATCCCACGAGGCTCGCGTTAATTGGAAGCCTTAGTGATCCGAAAAAGATCGGAAATGGCTCGCCTAACTCAAAGCCTAATAGCGATCAAGATCGCAGGCAGCAAAAAGTGATCCCACGAGGCTCGCGCTAACTAAAAGCCTAAAAGCGAACTAAAAAAGATCGTGTTGCAGCAAATAGCGACTCCACGAGGCTTGCCTTAACTTAAAGCTTAAATGCCATATAGAAAAATATTATCACGGTAAAAGTGAAGTTGTATGAGAAAGATGGCAGCGTAAATTGAAGTGATCTCGGAAATATTGTGGGAAAAAAAGATTATCACGGTAAAAGTGTAGTTATGTGAGAAAGATGGCAGTGTAAATTGAAGCGATCTCAGAAATATTGCGACATAAAGCGAGACGATCTGGTAAAAATCACAACATAAAATAAAGTGAACTGAGAATTATTACGACATATAGCGAAGCGATCTGAGAAAGATCGCGTCGTAAAGCAAAACGACTTGAAGATCGCGACATGGAAGAAAAGCGATCTGAATAAGATCGTGGCGTAAAAAAATATATATATCATCAACTTCAAAATGATCTAATACAACTCACACAAAACAGTCTTTTGAGCCACTTGGACAAGAGCTTGATTTCATGGAAGCTTGAGCAACCAATGAGAGATGATTCAAAACCAAGTTAGTTACTCAGCCATAAAATGACTAAATAACTAGGGAATAATGATATGGATCTAAATAAAAGACTATGTTGCCCTCACTCTTTTTCCAACCGGAGCTCGTGAGCGAACCGAGGAGAGGAGCTTGGTTTCAAAAGAGTCACCGTGTGGGCACGACAACACTTCAAGGAGCACGCGACCTGAGACGAGGTGACACCTAGGTCGGATCCTACCATGTGGGCATGACAGAACTTTAAGGAGCACGCGACCTGAGGTGAGGTGACACCTAGGTCGCATCCTATTCCAATATAGGATCCACATTTTCTCAAAAGGATCCAAATCCGACCCGAAGTGGTGATCCGGGTTGACCCAGAATCTTGACCGTCGATTCAGTGATGGTGACGTCTTAGGGCTTGGAGATTCGGACACGTGGAGCTAGCATGTACAACCTAGTCAAACCAAAACTATAAATACCCCAAATTTCTCATTGCTACGTGTATCTCATTTATTGATATTCACCTTGCTCTTCAGCTTATTATCGACCTTAAACATGTACTTAACTTTAGCATCGGAGGGCCTCAGCTGGGGGTCCACCCAGCTAGTCTAACGTTCGTTCTTTTACAAGTCCTGTGAACTAAGTACCTAAGCTAGAGCCGAAGTAACCCGAACCGAAGTACATCTGATTTATTCACCCAAATCAAATGCTATTCAAGTTAGTGTACATTTTGTTTGAGCTTCCAGCCTGATAGAACATTATTGAGTACGTAAAAGGTGTGGCATTTGTACAAAAAAAAAAATGAAAATGTATTTTATATAATGGTTAAAAAGTCATGGAATTTTCAGAGAGTAACACTTAATCGTGTATAGAAGGTTCCACGCCTGGAGTAAGAAATCTATATATATATATGTGATATTTTAATATTTCTCTTATATATATTGTGCTTGTATTTGTTTTTAAGTTATACAAAAATCATTTTATAAGTATTTCTATATTAGGGATTGATGAGGGACAGCACAATTAATACTTGTCCAGATAATTAAAATGTTAATTGAGTAAAGCCAATTAGATATTTCTTTTTTATTGGGTCTACCTTGCCTAATTGGTACACTGCAGAGTGCAGACTACTAAATCATAACTCACTCTTAAAACTTATAAATATCTCAGTCAACCTATTACAAATGTGAGCAATTCATTTTACATTCTAGTCCTGTGCATTTCTATTACTCTCTTTCTCTTTAAATTTGACTTCAAATCAAAGAATTTTCGTTGGGACAACCCAGCGCCTGACGAATTGTGTGCTAACAGTGACCCCAACCAACATCTAACATCTAATCTGGAGAGTCAATGAGTGAAGTGATAATGCATCAGAGATAATTAAGTAATAATAATTATAAGTTTTAAAAATCATTAAGATTTCGATTTTTTTATTTATACGATGAGAAAGTAATATATACAAACATGTTATTTATATGTTTTTCATTATAATTACATTTTATAAATACTTATTGAGATGAGATATTTCATCAATATATATAAGTACTAAATATTTGATTTGATACATGGAAAAGTACACAAATTACAGTACATTTACAACTATTTTAACAAATACTATCTTTTAACTTATACTTTAGAACAATAACTTTTGGTTGTGATTGAAAATATTTTTATTTTGAAATTTTTTATTCCGCTAGAGAATAGTATGAAAAGAATGTTAGGGAAAAAATTTAGAAGTTTTGAATTTGTAAATAGATATATGAGAGTAAAATGTAATGATTACCGTTAATGTAATTTTTTTTTTAGGGAGAATAGGGAATGCCATTGGAAATATTGGGAGATAGGATGTGACTTTATGGTAATTTGGAATTTTGTACGTATTTTTTTCATTTCTTAATAAATAAAATATTTTCCACTAATTTTATATTTTTGGTCATGTATATCCTATTACTGTTTGTCTGCTATATGCCATGTGTTTATGTTTTAGTAAAATTCTTGTTTAGATTTATTTTATATATCATTTTAATTGTTCACTGTATAAAATTGTTGGATTTTTTTGTCATGCATATTACAAATCATTCCACAAATTTTCCCAAACGTCAATTCAAAGAAACTCTGATATGTGATGTCAAGTCAGCATAAATTATTAATGTGTACTGTAGAAATGATGGGAATAGCAGCAAGCCGAAATAAATATGGTGGCTGGGCAAAAGGAGAGAATTGTTGTACACAATAATTTATAAAAAGATAAAATTTGTAAAACAGAAAGAAGGTAGAATAACAAGATGAACTATATCATTCATTCATAAAATGCATCATATATATAAACGAGATTATTCACCGTACACATTTGAAGATTTTCTACACATCATTATCATTAAAATACATTTACATACGACACCTTAATTTTCTTTTTGCAAGTCCACAAATTTGACAAAGCAATTGCACATGCTTTGACAGAATATCACAATACTCCCTCTTGGACGTAGCACTATTTTAAGTTGGATGAGTATGCCTCGTTAAAAACATTAAGCCGAAAAACTCCTGTGGGAAAAAATCGGACATAAGGGAAAAAGAGTACACTCCCAAATCCAAATCTCGTACATAAGTTGTCTCGTTAAAAACCTTAAGCTGGAAAAATCCAATGGGATAAAAACTAGGCAAACGGGAAAAAGAGTACAATGCACATTATATTTGCTCCCCTTGAAATGAAGAATATCAACTGCATAATTGATCCATCAATCTTGCATTGTATTAACTCTTCTCATTCCAATGTCGAAAACTAATTTTTCAAATATAGATGGCGGCAAGGATTTGTAAACAAATCGGCAAGATTGTGACCTGAGCAAATTTGTTGAACATCTACCTCGCCATTTTTCTGGAGTTCATGTGTGTGGAAAAACTTCGGTGAAATATGTTTGGTCCTATAACCTTTTATGTAACCACCTATTACTTATAACCACCTCTTACTTATGATATGCATGTTGCGTTATGCTTACAAATAATAGTAGGAGTATTTGTAACTGGTTTCAGCTGACAAACATTTCGTATATGAGCTATAACTGATCTTAACAATACGCACTCTTTACCGGCTTCATGAAGAGCAATTATCTCAGAGTGATTGGAAGAAGTAGCGACTAATGTTTATTTGGTAGATCTCCATGATATAGATGTACCATTATAGCAAAATAAGCAACCAGTTTGTGATCGAGCTTTGTACGGATCAGATCTATATCCAACATTAGCATAACCAACTAACCTAGAGTTAGTGGATTCTTTGGAGTAGAATAACTCCAAATCTATTGTACCACTCAGATATCAAAAACTATGTTTAATACCATTCCAGTGTCTTTGAGTTAGCTCAGAACGGTATCATGCAAGTAAATTTACTGCAAAAGAATATTAGGCCGAGTACATTGTGCTTGATACATTAATGCTCCAATAACATTAAGGTAAGGCACTTTAGGACCTAAAATCCTTCATCAGATTCTTTTGTTCAGAATGAATCTTTCTTGGGATCTAAACTACACACAACCATGAGGATATTCAAGGGATGAGCCTTGTCCATATTAAATCGTTTGAGTATCCGTTAAGTGTAAGCAGATTGGTGGACACATATTCTGCTATCTTTATTCTCTAATTCAAGACCAAGACAAAGTTTAATTTTTCCAAAGTCTTTAACCTCAAACTCTTTTCTGTAGATATTCAGCAGCATTAGATAATTCTTCAGGGGTGCCAATCAAAGTCATGTCATCGACATATACATCAATGATAACAAATTTGGTATCTAATCTTTTAATAAAAACGCATGGGCAAATGGTATTATTTTTGTAACCTTCCTTAGAAAGGTATTCATTGAGTTTATGATACCACATACGACCCGATTGTTTTAATCCATACAAAGATTTTTGTAATTTGGTCGAGTATAATTCACGTGGAGTATCTGATTTTGGCATTTCATATCCATCTGGAATTTTCATATAAAAATCAGAATCCAATGAACCATATAGATATGCATCACTACGTCCATTAGACGCATGTCTAAATTCTCGTGGACAACCATACTAATAAGAAAATGAAACGTGATCATATCCATCACAGGTGAATATGTTTCATCACAATCTATCCAAGTCTCTGGGAGAATCTTTGAGCCACATGTCGGGCATTATATCTCACGGCTTTGTTATTCTATATTTCTCTTTCGAATAAATAACCACTTTCACCCAATGGGCTTTACATTGTTTGGAGTTCGAGCGATTTGCCCAAACACATTTTGCTTTTCTAGGGAATCTAACTCAGATTTTATTGCTTCTCCCACATAGGCCAATCAGGCCTCTGACGACATTCCATTATAGAATGTGGTTCATAATCATAATATCATTTATGATTCCCTGAGCAAACGAGAATGCAAAATTATCATCAGTAATTGTTTTATTTTGATCCCATATTTCATTACTATATCTCATAGGATTTCTGCTATCGTAATTTTTGATTTGTACATTTTATGAGATATTAGGCTCTACAAATTCGTTTAGAGCATGCTCGTTAGTATCAATTCTCCCATTTCTTTATCGAGGAACATTATCTTTTGAGCTAAAATGTCCACCATATTTTTGTCGTGGTATATCATCATTCATTTTCTTATTTTTATTTAGAACAGTAATCCTGGCTAGAGCATTTGCAGCTAGAATATGAGGCTTCGTGACTTTACAAGCATCGTTAAATGCATCAGGAAGTTTATTCGCAATATTATAGAAATGAAGGGTTCTATTCACCTCACTTTCATATTAAGAAGTACGTGAATCTAAATTGAATAAGCTTTGTTAATTTTAGGAGAAACTCTCAACTGGTTTTTGTTTATCATTTTCTGAAACAACTTTATCCCTTCCATTGATGGAAATATTGTCTCATCAAAATGACAATCTGTAAATCTAGTGGTAAATAAAACTCCCGTCATTGGTTTAAAATACCGATTAATTGACGTAGAATCAAATCCAATATATACCAAGTCTACGTTTTGACCCAGTTTTGTCCTTTAAGGTGGTGAAATCGGCACCTGAACAGCACACCCGAAAGTGCGTAGATGCAAAATTTTGGTTCAAAACCAGTAGTTAATTACATTAGGGAGTACATATGATAAGCAGTGAGACGTAATCTAATGAGCGCTGATGCAGGCAATACTGCATGACCCCAAGCTGCACTAGTGAGCTTTGATCTCATTAATAATGTACGGGCAATGATTTGAACTCGTTCCATTTTGAGTATGAACATGTTCTACTAGGTGTTCAACATTAATTGCCAGGGCTATTCAATATTCATCAAAACATTTTGATGTAAATTCTTCTGCATTATCCATCCTTATATTCTTGATGGGATAATCAAGGAAATATGCTTGGAGTTTAATAATTTGCACTAATTGTTAGGAAATTTATTGTTAGATTTTGATGATATCATGTAAAACCTAGAATAAGAAGTTGACACCCCATTTTCCTTGTATTTCTATTTGTAATAGATAGGACTGCATGAGCTGAGTGAAGTCAACTATGATACAAGAGTCAACTGAAGACTGAAGAGAAGACCCAGCTGTGTGTCAGCTGAGTGTGGTCTAGATGGAAGGCACATACTCGACTGAAGAAAAGATCCAGCTATGAGACAGCTGAGTAAAGGATGAAGAAGTGACAGTCAAGTCAGTTAAGAGCCAAGTCTACAAGTTGAACTGACAGTTGAGTCTTTCCTAAAAGGTTGGAGCAGACTCAAGTCAAAGGGGTAAAGGTAGCTGTCAAGTCAAGTCGACTGATATTAATCCATTGCACAAAAGTCGAGGATGTTTCTTAAAATACTAATACGTCAATGCTGCCATGCCTAAAGGTGCTCATCCCAAAAACGTGCAAATAGAATTAACCAATGGGAAGCACTGAGCTTGTGTCAGGTTCTGAAAAGTTGCAGACATCATTTAATACGAGGATATGTCACCATCACAAGCTGCAGGTCAAGAAAAGACAAGCCAATGAACAAGAAGTGTTATTTGAAAATTGTCTATCTCTTCAACGGGCAAATTTTCAAATAAGCACTATAAAAGGCTGAGGAAGCAAGTGAGAAAAGGTTACTGATTCTAAGAGATTTTTCGAGCAAGCAAGCAAGCAAACCTGAAAATATTCTCTAAAGCTTTCTAAGACATTCCTTAAGCCTAAAATCGAAGGAACTCGATCCAACACATTTAGTGAAAGAAAGAATACTTCGTCAAGTTGAAGAGGATACAGTTTAAAGAACAAAACGGGTCTACTCTTCAAGTTGAAGGAGTTATAGAAAGGTTCAAGGTCGAACTAGAAATTTTGAGCTCGTTGGAAGGCTGTGTGATTAATTCCAAGAGTTCGAAGCGAGCTGAAGTAGCAAGGCAACTGTCTTGTGAAGAAACTGAGTCCCAAGAGCAACCAATCGTGTGATCAAGGCCGACTCGGATCGATAATCGCTTGTAACCGGATCATTACTTAGTGGATTCCTCCAGGAGTTGGAGAAGAGCGGAGTAGAGAAATTACCCCATCCTCGAACAACTATAACATTTGCTTGTGTCATTGTACTTACAACACTTTACTTTCCTGCATATTTTTGATATCTGCTGTTAAGTTAAGATTGCTAAACCTAGCTGATAATAACATTGCTAAAAACAAGTGTTAAAACGAGTTTAAAAACAACAAGGGTGAAAAGTCTTCCGCTGAACAAAACCAAATCAACTGTTAATCTAAGTGTTAGATGATCACAGCTAAGTTATACTATCAACAACTCAGTCGAGTCTGTTGAGTGGGTAACTTTAATGAAGTGAAGCAACCTAGTTGTCCCTCAAGGTCTTAGCTGATTTGAGTAAACTCTAAAATTATTTAAAAGGACTAAAATCAAAAATTTGGTATGGTTTATTCAACCCCCCCCTTCTAAACCTTACAACTTACCCCTTGGGACCTATAAGTGGTATCAGAGCGGTTGGTACATTGACCTTGTGGTTGGTACATTGACCTTCCACACTGGTTACTGAACTAGATCTCAATCTTTTCAAAGGATACAACACTTGTGTTTTTAAAGCTTTTATTTCAAAAGCAAAGTTATTATCATCATGGAAGCAAATCTAACTCGTATTACCATGTTTACTGTGGAAGAGTTTGATGACTGGAAAATTTGTATGCAGGCTCACCTATTAGCTTTGCACGATGAGATGTGGCTAGTGATAGAAGATGGGCCACTACAAATCTTTAAGGTCAACACTGCTGTAAGAAGAGCATCTCAAGATGAAGGAGAGGATGCTGCAGCAAAGCCCAAACCTGCTATGGTTGAAAAACCACGCTTTGAATGGACGAATGAAGATAGAAAAAGATACAACCCTGATAATATTGCCAAGGACATCCTCTACAAAACTTTGGACAAGGCTATGTTCAACAAAATTAAATCATGCAAATCAGCCAAAGAAATATGGGATAAGCTAACCTTGATTTGTGAAGGATGTGAACAGATCAAAGAGAATAAGTTAACTGTTGCTGTTCAAAAATTTGAAAATTTTAAAATGCTTGCAGGTGAGAGTATGGATCAGTTGGATGCCAGATTCACTGGAATTACAAATGAGCTTTCAGCTCTTGGGAAGGAGTACACTCAAAAGGAGATGTGCATGAAGATTTTAAGAGCCCTCTCAGCTGAGTGGGAAATGAAGGTCATGACCCTGACACATTCCATGGACCTCTCCAAAACCTCAAATCATGAGTTGTTCTCAGACCTCAAAGCTTATGAGTTTGAACTGAGAAGAAATGAGCAAGAGGAAACAATTGTGCCCAAGACAGATGCACTGTTGGCCAGTGAAGGAAAGAAAACTAAGCCAAAAGAAATAAATTGAACAATAGGAAATTGCTCTCATGGTAAAAAGGTTCAACAAGTTCTTCAATAATACTATAAAAGAAACAAGGATGAAACCTCCAGAAGACACTCAACACCTTCCAAAGCAAGGGAGGACTGGCCACCAAAGAGAGTTGAACATCAAAGGGTTGACTATAAGAGAGCTGATAATCAGAGAGCTGAGAGAGCTGATATGTAGAGAGCCGAGAACTTATGTTGGAACTGCAGACAACTAGGACACTTTGCTGTTGACTGTTCTTATCCACCAGTCAACAAATACAAGAATGAAGAGGATAGAAATGTCTTTAGAGAAAGAAGACATGAAAAGAAGAAAGCCATGTTGGCTGCTGAGACTGTTGAACCAGCTAAGTGCAAGGAACCAGCAAACTTGGATAGTAGTGAAGCAAACTACTCCAGTGATACCGAGGAAGAGGCTATGATATGCCTCATAGCTAAAGAACAAGACTCAAAAGATCAAGAAGATGAGGTACACTCTAACTCATCTCATTCATATTCTAGTGACAGTGATTGTGACACAAACACTTCATCATCCACAGATCTTTATGATTCATTAGGCAAAATGATGAAAGACTTTGAGCACATCAAAACCTCACACACACTTTTAAATGAAGAAAACAGCCAGCTTAAATGCCAAAACTCACAACTGACTAAAGAGCTGAGTACTCTAAGTCACATAACTAATGAGAATACTAAGCTGAAGGCTAAAAATGCAAATATGCAAGTAGAGTTAGCTGCTACTAAAAAGAGAGAGAGAGAGAGAGAGAGAGAGAGAGAGAGAGAGAGAGAGATTTTAAAAATGGGATTGCTTCATTCACAAAGGCATCCAAATCATTGGATGAACATATAATGAGCTAAAAAGAGTGTGGAGATAAAACATGCATAAGATTCAATTCCTTTGTGCATGCTCAAGCTCATAGAGTGATTTTGGAGAAAGGATCCTCAAGTAATGAGGGAGTCCAAAAACCCAAAACGCCATATGTTGCACCAACACCAACACCAAAATAGATTCACAACCATACTGGCCTTGGTTATAAGGGTAAAGGAAAGAAGCGATGAAGAGTATCTTTGAAAGGACAATCGAAACAAAATTTAAAAGTCCATGAGACTCCAAAGTAAAAATACTCGTAAAAAGCTAAACAGAGCAACCAAAAGCCCCAGAGATTTCAACAAAGAAATTCATACGAAGGGAATGGTAGAAACTATCCAAACCAAGCTGATTGGAATAACCAAGTGAAATATCAACAGAGACCTATGGGATACAAGCCAAAGTGGCAAGGACCTCAACCTAAGCAAAAGCCATTCCCGAGGCGAAAGAGCTATTATCAGAACACATATGCACCCAAGTACAAAACCCATCAAGCACAAAAATTCCACTATTACCCCAAGACATCAAATGCTCAAACAAATACACAGGCATACAGACAAAAAAAACATTTGTATGATCCTAAAACCCCCAAGCAATTTTCTAATGTGCACTATGATTATGGAACTTGTAGATGGCAACCTCTTAGAGTCAGATCATCTGGCTATAGGTTGGTTGGAGCATCTTATAGCACTAACCCCCAGGACCCAGGCAAGTATGGGTACCTAAAAATTAATTTCTTGATTGCGGAGTTCAAGGAACAAGGCGAGTGCCTAGGAACCTGGTACATGGATAGTGGTTGTTCCAGACATATGACAGGAACAAGAGACATCTGTCAAAATTTAAGGAAATCAAAAGTGCAAAAGTCATATTTGGAGGAAATGAAGCTCCAGGGGATATCAAAGGCACGAGATCCATAAAGAAGAATGTATTGAAAATCACAGATGTTGCATATGTTGAAGGTCTTAACTTCAATCTACTAAGCATCAGCCAACTCTGTGACAAATGCTACAATGTGGGATTCAATATGGGAGTTTTCCAGATCAAGGACACTGAATCAAATGAGATTGAGATACAAGGAACAAGGCAGAAGAACATGTATGTAGTGGATTGGTTCTGCTACACCAAGCACATGTCTGCTAGCAAAGAGTACAGACAAATCAAGTTGGTTGTGGCACAAGAAGCTGAGTCACCTGAATTTCAAGACAATCAACAAGCTTGCAAGGAGTCATCTTGTGGAAACATTGTCTGACTCAGTGTATAAGAAAGAAAGTATATGTGATGCATGCCAGATGGAAAAGCAAATCATATCATCCTTCAAGGACAAGCCAAGTCCTTCTTCAACAAGGATTTTGCATCTGTTGAATATGGACTTATTTGGTCCTGTTGAACCAATTAGCATCAATGGAAAGAAATACACCTTAGTGGTGGTGGATGATTACTCAAGATATACATGGACAATCTTCATGTGTAAAAATAAAGAAACACTGCAGAAATTGCCTCAGCTGATGAGAAGAGTTTAAACTTAAACTGAGAAGAGTCAAACCATTATAAAGATAAGATCTGACAGGGGAACTGAGTTTGTCAATGGGATTATAACTCAGTATTGTGTTAAAAATGGTATTGCTCATGAGTTGTCAGGTGCAAGGACTCCACAGCAGAATGGAGTAGTTGAAAGAATGAACAGAACTCTCAAGGAAACTGCTAGGACAATGTTAGCTGAAGCTGGATTGGCTAAGAGATTTTGGGCTGAAGCTATCAATACTGCCTGCTACGCTCAGAATAGATGTATGATTAATAGGAAATTGACTAAGACTCCCTATGAAATTTGGACAGTGAGGAAGCCAAATGTTGGATAATTCAAGATATTTGGATGTAAGTGGTTCATCCACAACAATGGCAAGGATAACTTAAAAGCTTTTGATGCTAAAGCTGATGAAGGTCTCTTTTTGGGATACCCAACTGAAAGTAAAGCTTACAGAGTGCTGAACAAGAGGACTATGGTCACATGAGAGTCTATCCATGTGGTTTTTGATGAACCTAATGTTAATGGAGAAGACATAGATAAGTTAGCTGAGAAGTAGAATCAGCCAACTATGTAGAAGAGTCCCTATGTTGATGCAGATGTGAGAGCACTCAATCCTGAAGAAGATGAGACAGCTGAATCTCAAAGACAGCTGGAAGTTCTACAAGTAAATGATGATGAAGAAATTGTTCAAGATAACTTAGCTGCGAGACGGCTGAATCCAACAGACTTACTCCAACCAGATGTGAGATGGCTGAGAGACCATCCACTTGAGCTGATTATTGGAAATGTTAGAGATGGCATGAGAACCAGATCCAGAGCTTAACATGAAGCTATGTTTACTTGTTTCATTTCTCAGATAGAGCCTAAAGATGTGTCTCAAGCATTGGATGACACACATTGGATTCAAGCTATGCAAGAAGAGCTAAATCAGTTTGAAAGAAACAAAGTTTGGGAATTGGTTCAAAGGCCTACCCACCAAAATGTTATTGGTACTAAGTGGGTATCCAGGAACAAGATGAATGAGGAAGGATATGTTGTAAAAAACAAGATTGGTAGCCAAAGAGTATTGCCAAGAGAAAGGTATAGATTTTGATGAGACATTTGCTCCTGTTGCTAGATTGGAAGCAATTAGAATGTTTCTTGCTTATGCTGCACACAAGAACATATCAAATGGATGTGAAGAGTGCTTTTCTAAATAGACTTTTAGAGAAAAAAAGTCTATGTTGAACAACCTCCAGGTTTTGAGCAAAAAACTATTGGAGATAAGGTCCACAAGCTTAAGAAAGCATTGTATGGTTTGAAACAAGCACCAAGAGCCTGGTATGACACATTGTCTCAGTTTCTAATAGATAATGGATTCACCAAAGGCAAAGTTGACAGAACACTATTCAGAATTCAAGATGGGGAGAGTATACTGCTTGTTCAAATATATGTGGATGGTATCACCTTTGGATCCACAAATAAAGAGTTGTGTGACAAGTTTCCAAACCTCATGCAAGGAAAGTTTGAAATGAGCATGATGGGAGAGCTGAATTTCTTCCTAGGTTTTCAAGTCAAGCAATTGAAGGATGGAACCTTCATAAGTCAAACCAAATATACCAGAGATTTAATGAAGAAATTTGGTATGGAAGAGAAGTCATCAGTGAAGATTCCTATGAACACATCAATCAAGATGGATATGGATGCAGATGGCAAAGTTGTTGATCAAATCAGATATAGAGCTCTTATTGGATCTTTGCTCTATTTAACAGCAAGTAGGCCATACATCATCTTTTGTTGTAGGTGTATGCGCTAGATTTCAATCTGCACCAAAAGAAAGTCACATGACTGCAGCTAAGAGAATCCTAAGGTATTTGAAGGAATGCCAAGAAGTTGGCTTATGGTATCCAAAGGATAGAGGATTCAAGCTAGTAAGATACTCAGACTCAGACTATGCTGGATGTAGAGTGGATAGGAAGAGTACTTCAGGTACTTGTCAAATGTTTGGAAATAGATTGGTCTCTTGGTTCAGTAAGAAACAAAATTCAATAGCTACATCCACAGCTGACGCAGAGTACATAGCTGCGGGCAGCTGTTGTGCACAGGTTCTATGGATGAGGCAACAACTGAGAGACTATGATATAGAAGAAAGAAAAATTCTAATTATGTGTGATAACACAAGTTCTATTGCAATTACTCAGAATCCAGTATTGCATTCAAGAACAAAGCACATTGATGTCAGATATCATTTTATAGGAGATCATGTTGAAAAGAAAGACATCACTTTGGAATACATCTCAACTGATAAGCAGTTAGCTGACATATTCACTAAGCCTCTATGTGAATCAAGATTTGAAGAGCTTAAGAATGAGCTAAGTTTGATTGAGTTGAGATAGGAGTCTCAGAAGACTCAATCAACAGAGTCCAAGAGAAGAGAAATGAAAATAAGCAAAGTTTCACATTCCAGCTAAGTGGAACAACCAAGGTGGAAATCAACTGTATCGAGTTAGCTGACAGCTGAGTGATCTTATGAGATGAGAGAAGCAGAGTCAAGTCACTTTTGGATGATAGATGAGTTATTTATGAGCTAAGTGACAAAACGCAGTCATTTTCTGCAAGCGGGAATGTTTTGGACATTACGTCAGCGTAATTATGGTGTCAGTACAAAAATTGCACACGTTTAGCCTATGATTGGATATAAATGCTGTTGCATTTAATGCGGGAAAATTAATGTGGTTTCAAAGGCTTAATCTTGACCATTGATTTTTGATCAAACTTTTCAAATTCTAAAAACCGTCCTTTCACGTCCCATAAAAACCAAAACCCTATTTTCTCTCTCCTCACAACACTCTCGTCTTCAGCAAGTGATTCTAAGTTTTCTCTCTGCAAAGTTCAAAAAACCCTAGTTCTTCAAGCAATGTTCTGTGACTATTTTACCGCTTATTCTTCAAGAAAATAGATGCCTCATACGACTTCGTAAAAATGTCCGAGAAAATCCACTTTGGGTCGACTGTAGATTTTGATGGTATGCTGAAACAGGAAGCTGATAAGACCCTGGTTTGAAAGATCGCTGAGAAGTTAGAGAAGTCCGGTCTGAAGGACTTTCTCACTATGGAGTTCTCTCATACTTACTCCGAAGAGGTAGCCATGTTCTACGTGAATGCGGAGGTTCACGATGGGGAGATTCGATCATCTGTCAACAGCAAAGGCATCAAAATCACTGTTGCAAACCTAGCTGAGCACTACAACCTGCCTTAAGAGGGATTGAAGGATATTGCTGAGAAAGATGTCAACTTAGCTGTTGCTTGGAAAGAGATTGCCAAGCCTCGAGTCGATCTTAAAATTTGTTTACATAGCCAAGAAGTCCCCGATCAAAGAAGATTATCATAAGTTGATGGACATCGTGTCCAAATGCATCAGCATGAAGTTCAGCAGCTTTAATCAGCTATCTTGAACTAAGCTGATCGTGATGGCTGCGATCATGGAGGAGAAGAAGGTCAATTGGGCTGAGTTTGTTTTCAGCCGCATATGCCAGAATGTGATTAACAAGACTATTAAGGATGATGGTCTTTTTGGAGGCTCGTTGGGATATGGCCTAGTGATTCGCCATCTTATGGAGGTTAAGGGGATTGCTTTGAGATATGGAAAGCTTTTCCATGTCAACAAGAAGATGTTCAAGGCTAATCTTTCTGGCGCTCAAAAGCAAGCGCATGCACGAAGAGCTGACACCAGCAAAGGTGAATCAGCTGATCCTGTTCCAAAAGATACAACTGCAACTGTTCCAACTCCTTCTCCTAAGCCAACTCAGAAGAAGAAGAGAGCCTCGTAGCTAAGCCAAAGATCGCCCCCAGCCAGCCCAAGTCCACTCAAGCTCCTGCCGCTGCAGCCATGCCAGAAGTTGCACCTGTCCATGCAGTCGAGACCGAGAAGGATACATCTGCACCTTCTCCGGTCATGAAGAAGAAATGCTCAGCTGTGCCTCGCAAGCCAGCTGCAGCAAAGAAGATAAAGATGGTGGAGCTAGAAGCCACCGCAAAAGCTGAAGAGAAAGAAATTCCTCTTGTTAAGACAAAAAGAAGAAGACTATTTAAGAAATCCGAGTTGGGAAAAACCTGAGTCCGACACTCAGACTGCATAGTTGAAGACTACTGAAACTCAGGAAGAGCAGTCGAAGGAAATCGCTGGTGGTGATGTGGTCACCATGGAGGTGGAGAAGACTGCTGCTAAGGATCAGCAAACTGTTGAAGACCCAGCTGTTCGAGAGACAGCTGAGGAGGAACATGGAGCCAAAACAGCTGAGAACACACAAGAAACATATGTTCAGTCCCCTCAGATAGATGCTAGAGAACCTGAAGAGTAACATGCTCCGCTTGCTACTATTCAGGAAGAAGAAGATAATGATGATGTGGTGATGCTATCTCCTGTCTATCTTGACATCCATGAGAGATTAAGGGTATGGAGAAGATGGAAGCTGAGTTACTCAAGGTATCAATTTCAAAGCCCAGAATTTATTGAAGAAGAAGAGGAGCTATTGAGTTTCTTGGGTGACATAGCTATTAGCTCTACTCTTGATCCCGATTTCTGCATGATCATCCTTTATCAAAGGAAGGATGAAGAGAAACAAAGAGCCATGGAGAAGGCCAAAGCCATTGAAGAATCAAAGAGGCCTCATTCATGTGCCTTTACTGATGCACCTGAGCATGCCCTGGAATCAGCTGACAGCAGCGAGAGTGACATAGAGGAGATCGACCCTGCTGTGGCAACAGAGAAAGCTAAGTTCCAGCAAGCAATAAGAGAATCAAAAGAGATGCACGAGCAGCAAATGCAAGAGGGTCCAAGAAGAGTCCTCTCAAATATCTTATGTTCCTGATGTTATGGATGTGGTGCGAACCATTGCTATCAACATTGTTGCCACCACATCCCTAGTACACTCTGAAGATGGCACCAAGAAAATTGGTGATGAAGCTAAGGATGGTGAAAAAGCAGGCATCTTAGCCAAGCCAACTCCTATATAAGGTGTTGAGACACCTGCACGGTCGGTTGATCACTCAACAGGAATAACAGCCGAGTCTCAGGTGTTGAATAACCCCACTACTCATGACTCAGCTGGTGCGCCAGCTGAGGGGGAACTCTCACCACCACAGCTAGGTCGGAGGATGTTGTGGGAGACCAATCAACTATGAAGCTTGGATGCGAATGAGAGAACCTAAATGTTCAGCAGAGTGAAGTTAACGACGCCCAGATGGTTCAGAATATCTCACTGAGACTTCAACTTCACTGCAGGCTGATGACGCTGATGATGCAGCTAAGGCAAATGATGGAAGCGAGGCCATGGGAGTTGAGACTCCTAACCCTAAAAGTGCAATCCTAGGAGTTGAGACTCCGAATGATGCCATTGAAGACCCCAAAGCAGCTATGTCTGCTGAAGGGATAATCGTAGAAGACCCTGCTGTGGTTGAGAATGCACACAGGGATGAACAAGGAGCATCAGCAGTTGAGACTGCTGAGGGTAACGAAGGCCTAGAGGAGGTTGAGACTTCCCTGGGTAAGAAGGTTGTTGAGAATGAGCCTGCTCCTCATGAGGAGGCTACTAATGAAGAAGAAGAGATCAGTGCCCTTCACTATTCCCAGGAGAATATAGATACTGAATTCCTGGAATTAGACAACGAAGCTGAGTCCACTCTCGTTGATACATCTAACAAGGACACAACTGATGAGGATGCTCAGGCCACACAGAGCTAAGTCAGTGAGAAAGCTGCTCCGATGAAATTTGTATTGGTTGATAGGCAACCTCCAATGGCACCATCACACTCCGATGAAGCTGATAAGCCAGCTGAGGAATAGACAACTCAAAAGGAAGCCACAACTGATGTCGAGGAACCTGTTAAGACAGTAGAGAATTAGTCAGTTCAGCAGGATAACACAGCTGCTCAAGATGCCGACGATGCTGAAACAACTGAGGCATATAGAGCTGAAGAAATCTTAAAAGAGAAGGGAAAGGCTCCACAAACTCAAGATGTGGAGATACCTATCTTCCCAGAAGATCTTTTTGCGAAATAATTTTCGTTCGAAGCCCAAATTCCTTTCGAAGTCGAATCAGTTGCGGAACGAGCCAGATACAATGTCCAAGTACCCCCAGAAGAACTCAGAGATCCAGGTGAAACTGCAATGTGTCTATCGGTTTCAATTTTGATGTAGTGTGGCCTGAGGATCAGTCCACTGAGACAACAGACTTCAGGAAAGCCTTTAAAGCCATATGTGCTGAGATAGAAAAGATGAAGCACGGCTTTGCATCATTAGACCAGAGGCTTGATAACAGAGATGCCACAATCACTGGAGATATCAGAGGAACTGTATTGCGTATTAGAGAATGGGTTGGACAAGTGAAGGCTTTGAGGCGTGAGCTGGTCACCTATTTCAAGTCCTTATTCGCTAAGATGGTGATTTGAAGCTCAGACAACCTCAAGTTCCAGCAGAGGCAAAGGGACCATGTTTTCAGGATGGATGAGTCTCGCAGGTATGATATGTAGTTACTCAAGCTGCATCACAAAACTGAAATTGCAAGAATAGGGCCAACGTCGAACATCATATTAAGGTTCTCCAAACAGAAATAAAGCTGATAGCAGCTGAGTCTAAGGTTATGAGGTCAGAATTCCGAACAGCTTACTCCAAGACCCATGTTAAACATGACAAAACAAAAAACAAGCTCAATTTCTCATGAGTGGTATGTTCCCTGATTTAGCCCTACCCCTTGGTGATGATGCCAAAAAGGGGAAAGAGGAAATTATGAAGGAATTGAAAGAAGGGCAAGGGAGTGATAAAGAGGGAAGTAAAGGGAAAGCAAGCAAGGGGGGAAGAAGTTATGTGAAGAAACCCCCGTTGAAAATTATGTTTGCTAAGACCCCACAACAAGGAGATGTAACAACCTCAATCCTCAGCAGACTACCAAAAGATCTAACAATTGAAGAGAAAGCTGAAATGGCAGTTAAAGAGTCGAGAAAGTCCATGGAAGCTGAATTTGAAAAGGTAGCTGAGAAGCACTCCGAAAAGATTCCCCAGCAATAAAACCCCCCAAGAGAAATCACGATACCTGATGTTGGATCTGAACCAAGATCACTAGAGGAGTTTCAAACTCTAGAAGCTGAAGGTTATTTCAAAAATATGACTCTACCGCAGGCGTGGGACTTGTACTGGGAATAAGGTCTTAAATTGTGCAAATCAGCTGAGAAGCAGAGTTCCAATAGTCACTCAGCTGGAAAAGCACCAATACAGTACACTCCCAGAGGCGGAGTTGAGTCAGTTAGAGGGAGGGGAAGGTTTGGAAGTGGTGGAAGAGGCAGAGGCACTCCACCACCGCCAAGACCTAAGGATACAAGGCTTATTGATCCACACAAGAAAGGGATCAATTACTGGGCTGGGTATGACCATCTTGCTAACCTTGAAGTGAAGCGCAAGAACGAGGAGGCAATAAGAAGGCAAGGGGCAGAGAATGAAAGAGTCATGAGAGAATGGGAAGAAAGGCAACAAAGGGAAGACCCTATTGCTAAGCGCGCCTTTGAAACAAATAAGAAAGATGAAGAAGATAGGAAGAGAAGAAGAGCCGAGGAAGACGGAAGAAGAGCTGAAGATGAAGAGAGAAGAAGGAAGCAGCCGAGGCATTTAAAACAACTATAAACCCTTCAATGTATTTTACTTAATTGTAAATACAAGTTTTGTAAGTTTTTCTTGTAATTTCTGCCTTCATATTTTGCTTTGATACCTGATGTACTTTAGTACAAAAAGAAGCTCGATACAATGTAATAGATAGTATAGCTCAGATACAGTGTATAGAGTATACTATGTAACAACTTTGTCAAGTGCAAGTTGTAAAGTATAAGAATGATATGATCAATAAAATTGACATATTCAAAACATACGTTCTTTGTTACAACACTGTTTATTTTTGCTGTAATTATTTAAGTTTTGGCATCATCAAAAATGGGGAAATTGTTAGGAAACTTATTGTTAGATTTTGTAGATACCATGTAAAACTTAGAATAGGAAGGTGGCACCCCATTTTCCTTGTATTTCTATTTGTAATAGATAGGACTGCATGAGGTGAGTGAAGTCAGCTATGATACAAGAGTCAACTGAAGACTGAAGAGAAGACCCAGCTGTGTGTCAGCTGCGTGTGGTGTAGATTGAAAGCATAGACTCGACTGAAGAAGAGATTCAGTTATAGGATAGTTGAGTAAAAGATGAAGAAGTGACAGTCAACTCAGTTAACAACCAAGCCTAACAGTTGAACTGACAGTTGAGTCTTTCCTAAAAGGTTGGAGCAGACTCCAGTCAAAGGGTAAAGGTAGCTGTCAAGTCAATTCGACTGATATTAATCCATTGCACAAAAGTCGAGGATGTTTCTTAAAATAGTAATACGTCCATGTTGCCATGTCTAAAGGTGATCATCCCAAAAGCGTGCAAATAGAATTAACCAATGGGAAGTACTGAACTTGTGTCAGGTTCTGAAAAGTTGCAGACATCATTTAATACGAGGATATGTCACCATCACAAGTTGCAGGTCAATAAAAGACAAGCCAGCGAATAAGAATTGTTATTTGAAAATTGTCTATCTATTCAACGGGCAAATTTTCAAATAAGCACTATAAAAGGCTGAGAGAGTGAGAGAAGTTTACGGATTCTAAGAGATTTCTCAAGCAATCAAGCATGCAAATATTCTCTCAATCTTTCTAAGACATTCCTCAAGCCTAAAATTGAAGGAACTCGACCCAACACATTCAGTGAAGGAAAGAATACTTCATCAAGTTGAAGATGAAACAATATAAAGAACAAAAGGGGTTTACTTGAATTTTAATGCGACAAATTAGAAATTAAATTAGAAACACTTAAAAGAATACCGAAAAATATGAAATACTAAAAATCTTACTTCGTGTGAAAATTTTGCAGCGGAAATAAATGCTATAAAATAAAATAATTACTTGTCTAAAAACATTCATACTGTAAATAAGATGACATTCAACATTTAAATAACTAAAATGTCAAACTTTGGAAATAAAATAATTCCATTGACATGGGTTCCCCAAGTCAATGCGCCCGGCCATCTCCTTCCTCTTCTGCATTCTCATCTGAAAAATATTCAACATTCGTGGAATGAGCTAAAGGAGCTCCACAAGTAACCTCATGCATGAATGCATGCCTAATGCAATATCTTAACTTGTATAACTTAAAAAGACTTTACGTTTTCCTTGATTAAAAACCTTCCTTTCATTGCTTAAAATTTTCTTTCGTATAAAACTTTGACTTTCGTTGCATGAAACATTCTTAGGACGCGAGCTCACTTTGTAACACATTGTTCTAATCAGGGTCGCAATGGCCCTCGTTATTTGGAACCTGTGAATATTTTGCCCGAAGGCCCATTTCCATCGTTTTGCCCGAAGGCCCTTTTCCTTGAACTTTAACATTAGCCGCAAGCGGCACATGGTCGGAACACCGGTCTCCCACGCCCATTTTTCACTCACTCCAGCATCATAGAACAATGTGCACCCATTTCTTTTGAAAACCGTTATACTTTATGACTGACTTTACTTAATCTGGGATGCTCATAAAATGCTATGAACATACATTAACATGATGCATGAACCTAAGAGATGCAATGTATCATTAAATACGAGAATAAATGTAAGTGCATATCATCATAATAACTAAATCATATTAGTTGAAATGATAAGTGCATTTTTGTTCACATTTTCTTAAACCTTTTTAGATAATTTTTCTAACTTTTTAGTTCATTAATCAATAAAATCAAGAAAAATCACATTGGCTTGTTTTGAATGATGAAGGTTAAGACTTGAAGCAAATTCGTATGATTTCGTATGAAAATACGAACAGAAACAAAGTCTAAAAGAAGGCAAGAAGACTCGATCTCGTGCAGAACACACCCCTCTTGTGTTGGAAAACATGGCCATGCTTCAAAAGGAAGAAAAACAAGAAAAACAGAAAAACATGCGGGCCGTGCTTACAAAGCACGGCCGTGTTTCCACACGCAAATCACAAAACACGCCCAAACCGTGTTTAAAAGCACACCCTGTCAGAAAATCCAATTTTTGCGAAGAAAACACGGCCTGGCCGTGCTTTTAAAGCACGGCCGTGTTTTCCCTCCAACTCAACAATTTTTCTTCTTTTGGCGGAAATAATGGAGATTTTTGCCTTTTGACAACCTTTGAGCAGCTTTCACACCTCATCTTGCTGCACCAAAACTCAATTTCCTCCTCAATTGGCATGTGGACACAATGATTCAACCAACTCAACCAATGGAAGTGAAGTATGATCATGTGTATACAATGATTCAACCAACTCAACCATGAATGTGCACACAATGATTCAACTAACAAGCATGGAAATGGGGCATTTGTTAATATGGTATTTCACAAGATGGTGCTTATAAAAGCCAAGAGTTTGAGTTGGAAAATCATTCATGTAATATTCATTCATAGAGAGATTCATAGTGTTTAACATTTTGAGTGGAATTGGGATCAAGAGGTCTTGGAGGAGTAAGCTTGTAGCAACATTGGAGAAGAAGGCTTGGATCAACATCATCTATCAAAGGAACAAGTCATTGAGATTTTGAGAAAGATAAGTACACCATGTTTACAACACTTAAATCTTCTTGTGTAATTTATTCTTTTGTCAAAATCATGAGTAGCTAAACTACTAGTGTTTGAATGTAATGAACTCTAGAATGGATTTGTGATTAAGGTTTGTATGTTTTTAATAAAATTCTCATGTCTTGTGTGATTCACTTATATCATGTTTATTTCATTCAAGTTGATATTTCCGGTATATTAATTTGATATTTATTCCTCATCGGGTAATCGAGAGATTTATGGTGAGAAAGAACCTATATAAGTGAAAAGAGTTGCATGCAATCCTAGATATGGGACGACATAAATCTTCCGAATTAGGGTCAAACCTAATATGGGAATTCATAAATCGTTATAATGCAATTTTGGGGGTTTTAACTAGAAAGAGATTTGAGTTAATCAACTTGAGATTAGGAGTTTTTCGCCTTGAGAAAGGGTTTAACTTAAATCGGGAATTTCTACGGTCCACATAACATGAGATTTTATTAAAAGAGGTTGGTTTTTGTAAGGGCTTATGGTTGTATTTTTATCTTGATTGAATCACAAAAACATTCTAGAGGGATTTACATTCAACACATTTCTATCTCTTGATTTCTCATTCTACAATCTATTTTTATTTGATTTCTTTTTGTAAGTTGCAATTATCTTAAATTCTCTATTTTTCATTTTCCATTTTAACAAACAAAACTCTGAAAATTACTAGATTAGATAACAAAAAGACGGTAATTATTAGTACTTATAATCCTCGTGGGAATGACACTCGGTACTCAATAATCTATACTACAAAACGATAGGTGCACTTGCCTATGGTTTTCTAGAGTAGCTTTTGAGCCATCATGAAACAACTCGAGAAACAAAACCCTCCATTCAATTAATTAAGGGAAAACATATATTCAATGATTCAAGCTATTTAGGGTAAACTCTACATTCAATTAGTTAGAGGAAAATCCTGTATTCAGTTATTTAAGGGCAAAACTCTACATTCAATTAGTTAAGGAAAAACCTTACATTCAATTAGTCAAGGGAAAACCTATATTCAATTAATCAGGGATAACCCTATGCTCAACTAATCAGGGAAACCTTACGTTCAATTAATTAGTGAACTCTAGAGTATAGATTCAATTATACTTGGGGAAAAGTCATAGGTTCACTTAGTTAGGGGAATATCCTACATTCATTTAATTAAAGGAAAGCCCTACATTCAATGATTCAAAACCCTGCATTCACTTAGTTATGAAAAATAATGTATCCAATTAGTTAGGGAAAACCCTTTATTCAATTACTCAAACCTCTTAGGGAAAAACCCAATATTCAAATAATTAAAGGAAAGCTCTACATTCAATGATTCAAAACTATTCAGGGTAAACCCTACATTCAATTAGTAAGGGAAAAACCATTCACTCAAACAATCCAGAATTAGTTGGCGACAAGCCCAATACATTAAATTTTATAACATTTAAGACAACAAGCCTTATAGTCAAAGAGGATAAGGCAACAAGCCTTGAGATAGTATTATGAAAATCACATACATAACATAGTCAAACATGGTAAGGGGACAAGCATTGAGATCAGTGTAATGAATCACATGCATAACAATAATCCAAACCTAAATCTACATGAGAACTAAGGAGATTACTTGCTTGTTAAACTTATGGATAGTAAAATTCTCTTTCGAATCAATCGCGTTTTCTTTCTTCTCTTTTTCTTTTTCCTCTTCTTCTCTGGTCGTTCTTTACTCTCCTCTCTCTCTGAACCATTCTCTCTATTCTCTCTGACTTCTATCATGTGTCTTCTCTTTGTGTGTTTTACGTGTCTTATATCTGTATTTTAACCTACACCTAATTGGGCTAGGTTTTGGGTACATGGGCTTATTATTAACTTACTAATAATATGAGTCGATTTAAAACCCCAAGCTAGTTAAAATTCCATTTATTCATATTAAGGCCCAAATAAAGTAAATCACATTCCAATTAAAAAGCCTCTTTAATTATCCCTAATTTAATAAATTAACTATCTAGTAAAATCTTTAATACATTTCCAATTCTCCATTATTATTCCATAAAATAAATAAATAACATAATTAATAAAATCTTATTAAGGCATAAAAATCCGGGTCATTACATGTAGAAAGGTTCAAGGTCGAATCAGAAGATTTAAGCTCATTGGAAGGTTGTGTGATCAATTCCAAGAGTTCGAAGGGAGCTGAAGTAGCAAGGCATCTTGTGAAGAAGTTGAGTCCCAGGAGTAGCCATCTGTGTGATCAAGGTTGACTCGGACTGATAATTGCTTTGTAACCAGATCTGTTACTTAGTGGATTCCTCCAGGAGTTGGAGAAGAGTGGAGTAGAGGAATTACCCCATCCACAAACCACTATAAAATTTGCTTGTGTCATTTTACTTACAGCACTTTACTTTCCTGCATATTTTTGATATCTGCTGTTAAGTTAAGATTGCTAAACCTAATTGATAATAACATTGTTAAGAATAAGTGTTAAAACAAGTTTAAAAACAACAAGGGTGAAAAGTCTTCCGCTGAACAAAACCAAATCAACTATTAATCTAAGTGTTGGGCGATAATGTGACTAAGTGATACTATCAACAACTTAGTGAAAGTGCATTTGAGTGGGTAACTTTGATGAAGTAAGCCAACCTAGCTGTCCCTCAAGGACTTAGCTAATTTGAGTAAACTTTGAAATTATTTAAAAGGACTAAAATCAAAAATTTGGTAAGGTTTATTCAACCATCCCCCCTCTAAACCTTATAACTTACCCCTTGGGACCTACACTAATAATCAAGCAAATGCAATATTTCTAGTAGATAATAGACATACGTGTGACCATCTATAGGATGCATCTATTAAAACTATAAAATATTGAAATGGTCTAGTTGCAGGATATATTGGTCCACAAATTATCACCATTAATACGTTGTAAAAATGATGGTGATTCAAAACCAACCTTTTCCGTGGAATGTTTAGTAATAAATTTTCCTTGTGAACACGATTCACAGAAATAATCTTTTGACATTAGCATCTTCTTGCTTTTTAATGGATGTCCATTTGTGTATTCAACAATCCTACGCATCATAGTTGTTCCTAGGTGTCCTAAGCGATCATGCCATTACACAAATATATCAGGATTCACCAGCTTCCAATGCATGGTGGCGTAGGATTCAAGAGCTTTAATTGAGACACAATACAACCTAGAAGTTGTTGCTTCAAATTTCTCAAGGGCAATTCTTTTTCCCATTTTATAGGATGTGATACACAGACACTCTTTATTATGTTCATTTAGTGTCTCCAAGTGATAGGCATTATTACGTTTATCCTTAAAACTCATTAGATTCCTTTTTGATCTACTAGATAATAATGCATTTTCAATATGCAAGATTGTACCATTAGGAAACACTACTGTTGCATTCACAGAGCCATCAATAATCTCAATGGGACCAGATATTGTTGTAACTTGTGTATTGCACAATTTCACACTCGAGAAATATACTTTATTTGTTAATATTGAGTGCGTTGTTGCACTATCATGTAGACAATAATTCATTTTCTCAGTGTTTCTCATGTGTACCTGATATATTCATTATTAAATTAATATTATACAATTATCTAAAAATTCTTTCATTGAAATATAAAACAACTAAATAACAACATCCGTGCAAAACAAAAGTTTAAATGTAAAAGATTTTATTCGACAACATAGACGTCATAATCATCTAATTATTACAATGTGCTAAAATAAATTCTTACGGCTAACAGAGGAAGAATTGTGAAGATAAGAAGCTCAATCATAAACTAAAAGTGTCATGGAGGATATTCTCCAATAAAAAGCAGGATCGTGTACATGAAGACCATTGTAATGAGAAATAATACAATTAAGTTAACCATTTTTTGTAATGAATGAAATATGAAGTTTTAGAAAGATGAGAAAATATTTGTGAATTTATTGAATAAAATGTGGGTATATTTATAGATAAAGTTACTGTTCATAGCCATTTAATACAGCCGTTGGAAGAGAGAAATTAATATGAAAAATTTGAATGTAAAATTTGTGAATGATTTGGTAGAAATTTACTAATATTTTATAATCGAAATATTACACACAAACATATTTATTATTTCACATTAGGAACTTGAACCGGAAATATATTATATACAAACATGGGTACAATAAACTTAATCTCGGGAATGTACCATCAGGGGGAAATAACATACAAATATTAATTTGATTTTATTTTATTCAGCCGGCACCTTGTGCTTCATGATCCTCAAGAAAATTTGATATATCGAGTGATTTCCAACCCTAGACAGTATTTTGATCATGTATGATTTCAGATATGTAGACCTCATTAGTAGTAAATGGCTCTACTGCCTCGGTGGCATGTGTTTGAACACCCTTGCCTTTATCTTTCTTTGATTCCTGATATATATTTACCTGGTGTTGGGCAGTGTAGGTCCCAAGGGGTGTAAGTAAGGTTTAGAAGGGGGGGTTGAATAAACCTTACCAACTTTTCGATTTTGGTCCTTTTAAAATTATTACAGAGTTAATACACAACTAAGTCCTTGAGGGACAACTAAGTTAGTTAATCAGCAGAGTTAGCCACTCGAGGATTTCGATAGAGTCATTTGTTGTGAGAATAACTCAATTTGTTTAGTCTAAACCTTAACTTGGCTGTGATAAGTTTTTCAGCGGAAGACTTAATACCTTTGAATTTGATTTAACTCTGTCTCAACACTTGATTTTAGCACTTAGTAATTTATCAGTTGGATAGAAAATTATCAGCAGATATAAAATATGTGTGCAAGAATGTAAATATCTTTGAAATGTAAATGACACAAGTAAATTTTATAGAGGTTCGAAGATGGGTTAATTCTTCTACTCCTCTCTTCTCCAACTCCTGGAGGAATCCACTAAGTAATGAATAGTTTACAAAGTGGTTATCAGTCTAGAGACAAGTCTTGATCACGCAACTGACTTTCTCCATGGACTCAGTCTAGAGATGCCTTGGTCACACAGCTGGCTTCTCATCCGACTTAGCTTCTTCACAAGGCAGCTGCATTGCTACTTCAGCTCACTTTCTCAAGCTTCTTGGATTTGATCACGAAGCCTTCCAATAACTTGAGATTGGTTCGACCTTGAACCTTCCTACCATCCTCCTTGGAAAGTAGACCTCTTTTTGATTCTTCAAAAGTTTCCTCTTCAACAGTTTGAAGTTGTCTTTCCTTCACAGCTTGGTGTTGGATCGATTTCCTTCGAGATTTAGGCTTGAGGATTTTGCTTGAATAACTTGAGAATATTTTGCAGGTTACAATTTGAATATTGCTTGCTCGTTCGTGGTTCAGGTATGCAAGGTAACCAAGGTAACCTTTTCTCAATGAAATTCCTCAGCCTTTTACAGTGAACTTTTAAAAATATGCCCGTTGAAGAGATAGGCTAATTTTCAAAAGTCACTTGTGTTCGTTGGCTTGTCTTTTTTTGGTCTTCGGTCTTGAAATGTAGACATTTCCTCGTATTAAATGAATGTCCAACTTTTCAGGTTCTGACATGAGGTGCAGTGCTTCCCATTGGTTTATTCCTTTTTCACGCTTCTGGGACTGAGCACTTTAAGACATGACAGCAGGGAAGTATTACTTATTTAAGTAATATTCTTGACTTTTTGTAAATGCAATTCTTTCGATTAACTCCTCTTTGTTTGCCTTTTCCCTAGGTGACTTGTGTTTGCTCCAATGATTGAGAGACTCATCTGTCACTTTAACTTGTGACATGGCTTCTTGGGTTGACATAACTGACCCTTCACACAGCTGTCCGTCAGCTGTTACGTCTTCAGTCGAGTCATTGATCTTCTTTCTTGGCCATACTCAGTTGTTCCTCAGCTGAGTCTTCACTTCACTTCTTCAGTTGACTTCTTGTATTCCCAGGCATAGCTGACTTGACTCAGGTCATTCAGCCCTATCTATTACAATAAGAATTACAAGGAAAATGAGATGCCAACATTCTAATCTATGTTTTACATGGCATTCATCAAAATCTAACACAATAAATTTCCCAACAATTTCCCCCTTTTTGATGATGCCAAAACTTAAAGATATTAAACAAAATGTAAACAACACAAATACATACAGGCAATGCAGAAACAAAGAATGTATGCGTTGAATCAATAAATTTTATTGATCATAGCATTCTTGTCCTTTACACAGCTGTTTACAAAGTGTATCAGAGCATGATCATATCTAAGCAATTTACAAGCATCTATGCTAAGATACAAAGAGAGAAAATACAAACACTTTATTGAATGTACAGATGACTTACACACATATGTATTTACAAAAGTAAAATACACGAAGGGGTTAGCAGCAACACTTCATCGCCTTCACTGCCTCCTTCTTTCCTATTCTGCTATGTCATCATCAGCTCTCTTTCTTTTCTTTTCTTCTTCAGCTGCTTTCTTCTTTTCATAAGCTCTCTTCGCAGCATCGTCTTTTCTTTTCCTTTCTTGCCACAACTGATCTTGCCTTTTATTCTCTTTTTCAATTCTCTTCACACATTCAGCATTCTTTCTAGCCACTTCCCGATTAGCTATTTCATCATACCCAGCCCAGTAGATCCTTTCCTTCTTGCCTAGATCTACATATTCAATATTTTTGGGCAAGAGTCTAGGTTGAAAACCTCTTCCTCCACCACTTCTTCCTCCTCCTCTGGGTGCATATTGTACAGGAGTCTTCTTCTTACCAGTTGAATGGTTGTTGGTAGTCTGCTGCCTATCAGCTTCTTCGCACAACTTCAGACCCTTTTCCCAGTACAAATCCCAGGCTTGGGCTATAGACATGTTCTTGAAGTAACCTTCGGATTTGAGCGTTTTAAATTCTTTAACTGATCTTGGCTCATCTCCGTCATCTGGAATGGCATTTGTGTCCTTCCCTACCGGAATGCCATCGAACTGTTTCATCACTGCTTCAACGTGGGCATCTGTCTTTTTATCGAACTCTAATTGATCTGCTATTACAATCTTTCTTTTCTCCGACATGGGCACAATAGAGTGTTCGATCGGCAGAGTTACTGGAAGTTTCTTTGATATCGATGTTGTGACATGACCTTGCTGAGGGGTTTTAGCAAGCATTAAGGTCAAATCCTTGGACCTTTCCCCCTCAATAGCTTTTTCTTTCTCCTTTTCAACAGTTGTTTCATCCTTTTGCTTCTCAGTTGTTTCTTCCTTCAATTTCTCAGGTATTCCTCTTCCCCATTTTTGGCATCATCGAAGGATAGAAGAACCCCAGGGAACATTCCTGCGAGCATAAAATCCAATTGGCTGAGAGCTAAGTTCTGCTTAGAGTCTGCTGCGGCATGTGTGGTTCAAAATTCTGAGCGAGTGGCCTTCAATTCAGCTGCCACCAGTTTCATTTCAGCCATAAGAAGGCTGAACTTCATATTCATGTTCTCTTCAACACGCAGAATTTCTTTTCGATGAAATTCACGCAGTACCTCCATTTCAGTTGTATGAGAGGCATGCAATATCTCCATATAGGTCTGCATCATCTGCTTCATGTCAGCATTGTCAGCACTCCAGACCAGCATTCTATTATATAGTGCCTTGAAGTAGCGAACTTGCTCGAGACGCATGGCACTCTGTTGTTGAGACCATTCCCTTATCCTGACCACAACTCCTCTTAAGTCTGCTGTGAGAGTGGCATCTCTGTTGTCCATGCGCATGTCAAGAAAGGCTTGGTGCCGTTCAATCTTCTCAATCTCTTCACATCTCTGTTCTCCTCTTAAGTCAGATGCCGGCCACTCTACATCGAAGTTGAAATCAGCTGGCACAATTAAGTCAGTAGGAATTATGGGTTCTTCTTGGGCATAGTGTAGTCTTGTTCTCGCGATCTCTTCTTCTAGCAGCGGATCGAGAGAAAAATGAAATACATCCTCAAATGCATCATCTCGCACGTGAGATGTTGTGTGCGAGGTGGTCATTTCTTCGCAGCGACTACGGTGGCCTTCTTGTGATTGAAGTTGTTGCTGGTGGTGCGATTGATTATTTTGCCCGGTGATCGAGCCTCGGTTGTCTTAATGACTTCCTCGGCCTCGAGGTTTTTCCATTTGAGTAAACTAGTCCTCGGCTGTATCATCAACGTCATCGGATGATGATAAAACCTGGGGGTTTTGTTCATCATCAAATTTGAATGTTTGTTGACTTTGAAACTGAAACTGACTCGTCTGCGGAAGAACATCCTCAGCTGGGTCCTGTTGTTGTGCAGCAGGGGTGGACTCAGATTCATCTTTAGATCCCAGAAATGATATATCAGGGTTGTCTTGGGAATCATGAAGTGCACTAATCTCCTTCTCAGATTCTTCAATGTGAACCCGAGGGATGTTCTGCATCTCTTTCTCTTTACCCAGGGAAGTCTCAACCTCCATCGGGCCTTCAATACCATTAGCAGTCTCAACTGTAGAAAGGCCTTCAACATTTCCTTCGACAGACACAACTGTCTTAGGGTCTTGGACAGTGGCATCCGAAGGAGTCTCATCCCCTTGGATTGCACTTTCAGTGCCCAGAGTGTTAACTCCCGGGGCTTTTCAAACCTATGCCTCAAAGCTTGACACCGGCGGCGTCCTCGACCTGCAAAGCGATTGCACTTCACAAGTAGGATAGACTCAACTGTATGAGCTTCGTCAGTGTCAGTCTGCTGTGGTTCTCTTTCCTTTTCCACTTCGCCTCTTTTCTGCGATGTGGAGTCATCTGCAACATCCTCCAACCTTGCTGCAGTGGAGTGAGTTTCCCCCTTAGCTGGCATACTAGCTGAGTGACTGATGGTGGGGTCACTCTTCTCTAGACTTCCGGCTGCTTCCGTTGAGTGCTCGGCCAAAGGGCGGGTGGTAACACACCTGGGGTTGGCTCAACTTGGGTGCCCAAATTCCCAAACTTAATTACAAGTCCCTTGGACCCATCTTCTGAGAGTACTGGGGACGTGGCACAGCAATAACTTTGGCAATCTGCTGCACCACTCCCAACGGCTCAATCTCCAGGAGAGATTTTGAAGATTCTCCTGGTCCTTCCATCAACTGCTACTCATGCATTAGCCTGGATTCCCTCAGAGCTTGCTGCATTTCTGACTTCTCTTGTGCAGCAGCGGGATCCATGTCTTCATCACTTTCGGAGAACATATCAAAATGAGGGTGAGTGTGTTCTAGAGTTCCAGTGAAAGGGCATATGTTTGCCTTCTCCAGTGCACGGGCTTGCTCTTCAGCTTTGTCTTTCTCGTCTGCCTTTATGATACGGAGGATGTCCATGCAATTCTCTTCATCGAGAGCCTATCGTGCAGTGGTAATTCCTAGGAATTGCATTAATTCCTCTTTCTCTTCTATAAATTCATGGCGTTCGAACTGCACTCTGGAGTTGCTTAGCTTCCATGACCTCCATTCACTCGGCGGCGAGATATGCGGATATATGGTGAGTACATGATAAGATCATCATCCTCATTTTCTTCTTCCGACCTTCCTTTTCCCGGAATGGAAGGTAGCATACTCTATTTGCTCTTCGCCTTCGCCAAAGAACATATGTGGCGGTGGAGACACAATCCTTTCGTGAGGAGATTCTGTTGTCTCCATGCTTCTTCCTCCTCTCATTGTCCTCACTACTGTTTGGGTCTTCTATGTGCCTCTCACGATCACCTTTAGCAGACTTGTTTGTTTCGTCAACAACTTCGAGCGCACTTCTTCGATCTTAGGAGTTTTCTCAGTGAGTTGCGAGACTCAATTGTCTTCTCAAGATCCGAAAGCTTGGAGATTCTCTTCCTTCTCTTTGTCCTCACCAGAGGAATTTTGGTTCGGATTCATCTTTTTCAGGTACCTTGGCGGCAGGGGCTGGAGCATCTTTCTTGGATGGAGCGCCTTTCTAGGCTTGGCAGTTCTCTTCTTTCTTATGGCTGGAGAAGGTATTTGGGCTTCCTTCTCCGCCTCCGCTGCGGGGGCAGGAGACACGACTGCTCGGGCAGGTGACTCGACTACAGGGGCAGGAGCGTCCATTGACTTTGCTGCAGGGGCAGCCTTCTTCTTTGCAGCTTTCTTCTTGGGAGGGGAGGAAACAATTGTGTCCTTGGGTTCAGTTGATTCCTCCTCACTTGTATCCGCCCTCTTCGCATGGGCTCTCTTCTAGGCTCCTGAAAGGTTAGCCCTGAACATCTTCTTGTTTACATGGAAGGGCTTTCCATGTTGAATGGAAATGCCCTTCGCTTCTATCAAATGCCCAATGACTAGGCCATAGCCAAGTGATCCTCCAAAGGATCCATCCTCCTTGTATGACTTGTTTCCAACATTCTGGCAGAGTCTGCTGTACACGAACTCAGCCCAGTTGACTTTCTTTCCTTGAATGATCGCAGCCATGACGATCAACTTAGTCTTTGATAGTTGGTTGAAGCTTCCGAACTTCATGTCCACACATTTTGAGACGACATCCATTAGCTTGTGATAGTCGTCTTCAAAGAACTTCTTTTTAAATTTGTGTAGACTACCTTCGCGACACACTTAGGTTTGGCTACTTCATTCCATGCAAAGTGAGCCCAAGTCCACATCGGCCGTTTATTTCGTCATGCCTTGACGGCAAAACAAACAAGATACTCGCAAGGTCCTTAGCAGTAATCATGATGTCCTTGTGGTGGACGGAGGACTTGATACCTTCGTCCTGCACCTCGGCATTCACATAGAACTGCGCCACCTCTTCCATGTAGGTGTGCGAGTACTCCAAAGTAAGAAAAGGTCTGAGACCGGACTTTTCCAGCATATCAGCTATCTTCTTTAATAGGGTTTCATCAGAACCCTGCTTCACCATTCTTCAAAATCCACAGTCGAACCAGAGTGGATTTGCTTCGATAACATGACGAAATTAATCTTTGGTGCCATTTTTAGAAGTTTCTACCGATTAAATCTTGATGAACTTGCTTGTGAACTCGTAGGGTTTTTGAGAGAAAAGAACTTTCTTTCAAATGTTTGAAGATGAACAGTTTTAGGTGTGAGAGAGAAAACTGAAAGAATGAGTATATAAGAGTTATTAAAGGACGTGTTTTTGATTTTTGAATCGAGATCAACGGCATTTCAGTTTATGTTGATCGGCATTTAATTTCTCACATTTAATGCGGCAAAGCATTTATATCCAATCATATGCTTCTTGTGCATCTTTTATTTGTACCCGTCATTATTACAGCGTCATCCTTAAAAACATTCCCACTTTGTAAAAACGACTGCGTTTTTGTCACTTAGCTCATAAATGACTCAGCTTACTCAACAAATGACTCAACTCTTCTTCTCTCCTTTCGTTTAGTGACTCAGCTGTCAGCTAACTTGATACAACTGACTTTCCGATACGGCTGATTCACTTGGCTGATTTGAAAGCCTCATTCATTTCTTAGTTTCTATCTATCATCTCTTCTGATTGAGTCTTCTGAGTATTAACTCAGCTCAATTAACCCTAGCTCATGCTTAAGCTCTTCAAATCTTGATTCACATAAGGGTTTGGTGAATATGTCAGCTAACTGTTTATCGGTTGAGATGTTTTCCAAAGTTATGTCTTTCTTTTCAACATGATCTCTTATAAAGTGATATCTGACATCAATGTGCTTTGTTCTTGAATGCAACACAGGATTCAGAGTGATTGCAATTGCACTTGTGTTATCACACATGATTGAAATCTCTTTTTCTTCAATTTCATAGTCTCTCAGCTGTGTCTCATCCATAAGACTTGGGCACAACAGCTGCCCGCAGCTATGTACTCTGCTTCAGCTATGGATGTGACTATTGAGTTTTGTTTCTTGCTAAACCAGGAAACTAATCTGTTTCCAAGCATTTGACATGTACTTGAGGTACTCTTCTTGTCAACTCTACATCCAGCATAGTCAGAGTCTGAGTAACCAATAAGCTTGAATCCACCTTCTTTTGGATACCATAAACCAACTTCTTGGCATCCCTTCAAATATCTTAGGATTCTCTTAGCTGCAGTCATGTGGCTCTCCTATGGTGCAGATTGAAATCTTGCACATACACCTCTTTGCAAAGGTGATGTAACTCGCTTTGTTAAATAGAGCAGTGATCCAATAAGTGCTCTGTATCTTGTTGATCTACAGCTTTACCATCTGCATCCATGTCCATCTTGACTGATGTATTAATTGGTATTTTCACAGAAGACTTCTCTTCCATACTAAATTTCTTCATTAAATCTCTGGTGTATTTTGTTTGACTTATGAAGGTTCCATCCTTCAGCTATTTAACTTGAAGTCCTAGGAAGAATGTCAGCTCTCCCATCATGCTCATTTCAAATTTGTCTTGCATGAGGTTTGAGAACTTATCACACAGCATTTTGTTTGTGGATCCAAAAATGATATCATCTACATATATTTGAACAAGCAGTATACTCTCTCCACCTTGAATTCTGAAGAGTGTTCTGTCCACTTTGCCTTTGGTGAATCCATTGTCAGTCAGAAATTGAGACAATGTGTCATACCATGCTCTAGGTGCTTGTTTCAATCCATATAAATCTTTCTTGAGCTTGTACACCTTATCTCCAATGGTCTTCTGCTCAAAGCCTGGAGGTGGCTCAACATAGACTTCTTCTTCCAACAATCCACTTAAAATGCACTTTTCACATCCATTTGATATACAATGAAGTTCTTGTGTGCAGCATAGGCAAGAAACATCCTTATTTCTTCTAATCTAGCAACAGGAGCAAATGTTTCATCAAAATCTATTCCCTCTTCTTGGCAATACCCTTTGGCTACCAATCTTGCTTTGTTTCTTACCACAGATCCTTCATCATTCATCTTGTTTCTGAAAACCCATTTTGTTCCAATTACATTTTGATGGGTTGGTCTCTGCACCAATTCCCATACTTTGTTCCTTTCAAACTGATTCAGCTCTTCCTGCATGGCTTAAATCCAATGTGTGTCACCCAATGCTTGGGACACATCTTTTGGTTCTATTTGGGAAATAAAACAAGTGAACATTATTTCTTGTTGAGCTCTGGATCTGGTTTTTACACCATCTCTCACATCTCCAATGACTAGCTCTGGTGGATGGTCTCTCAGCCATCTCACATCAGGTTGAAGCAAGTCGGTGGGTTGTTGCCTTGCGGTGTGTTGTTTTGAGCAGACTCTTTCATCATCATTCAAGCTGCAGATTTTCATTTTTGTCTTTGAGATTCAGCTATCTCATTTTCATCTTGGTTGATTACTCCTGCTTCAACTTCAACATAAGGACTCTTCTGCATAGTTGGCTGATTCAACTTATCAGCTAACTCTTCAATGTCTTCTCCATTCACATTGGGCTCATCAAAAACCACATGAATAGATTCTTCGGTGACCATAGTCCTCTTGTTCAATACTCTATAGGCTTTGCTTTAAATTTGAGTATCCAAAAAGATACCTTCATCAGCTTTAGCATCAAAAGCCTTTAGGTTGTCCTTGCCATTATTGTGGATGAAGCATTTACATCCAAATATTCTGAAGTACCCAACATTTAGCTTTCTCCCTACCCAGATTTCATAGGGAGTCTTTGTCAGCTGTCTATTTATCATGCATCTATTTTGAGTATAACATGCAGTGTTGATGGCTTCAGCCCAAAATCTTTTTTAAGTAACTTCGGCCTAACACTAACATGGTCCTTGCGGCTTCCTTGAGAGTTCGTTCCTTCTTTCGGCTACTCCATTCTCCATTTGTGGAGTTCTTCTTTGAGATAACTCATGAGCAATACCATTTTCAACACAGTACTGAGTTATTATCCCATTGACAAACTTAGTCCCTCTATCAGGTCTTATCTTTATAATCGTTTGGCTCTTTTCATTTTGAACTCTTTTCATCAGCTGAGGTAGTTTCTGCAGGGTTTCTTTCTTTTTACACATAAAGATTGTCCATGTATATCTTTAATAATCATCCACCACCACTAAAGTGTATTTCTTTCCACTTATGCTGGTTGGTTCAACAGGACCAAATAAATCCATATGTAACAAATGTAATATTCTTGTTGAAGAAGGACTAGGCTTCTCTTTGAATGATGATTTGATCTGTTTTCCCATCTGGCATGCATCACAAACACTTTCCTTCTTGTACACTGAGTCTGGCAATCCTTCCACAAAATGACTCCTTGCAAGCTTGTTGATTGTCTTGAAGTTCAGATGACTCAGCTTCTTGTGCCACAACCAACTTGACTCGGCTGTGCTCTTTGCTAACAAACAGGTGCTTGGTGTGGCAGTAGACCAGTCTACCACATACATGTTCTTTTGTCTGGATCCTTGCAACACTATTTCATTTGACTCAGTATCTTTAATTTGGCACACTCCCATATTGAATCCAACATTGTAGCCCTTGTCACAGAGTTGGCTGATGCTTAACAGGTTGAAATTTAGACCTTCAACATATGCAACATCTGTGATTTCTAATCCATTTTTCTTGATGGATCCAGCGCCTCTTATTTCCCCTGGAGCTTCATTTCCTCCAAATATGACTTTTGCACCTCTAATCTCCTTGAATTTTGACAGATTTTTCTTATTTCCTGTCATATGTCTGGAACAGCCACTATCCATGTACCAGGTTCCTTAGCACTCAGCTGTTCCTTGAATCTGTAATCAAGGAAATTAGTTTTTAGGTACCCATGCTTGTCTAGGTCCTGAGGGGTTAGTGCTATAAGATGATCCAACCAACTTATAGCCAAATGACTTGACTCTAAGAGGTTGCCATCTATCTATGCCATAATCATAACTCACTTTGGCAAATTGCTTAGGGGTTTTAGGTTCATACATCTGTCTCTTTTGTCTGTATGCCTGTGTGTGTGTTTTAGCAATTGCCTTCTTTGGGTAGTTGTGATATTTCTGAGTGTAGTGCTTGGGTGCATATGTGTGTTGATGATAGCTCTTTTGCCTTTGGAATGACCTTTGTTGAGTTCTAGGTCTTTGCCATTTAGGCTTGTATTCCATAGGTCTTTGCTGATATTTCACATTATTTCAATCAGCTTGGCTTGGGTAGTTTCTACCATTCCCATCATTTGTGTTTCTTTGATAAAACTTTTGGGGTTTTTGGTAGCTCTGTTTATTCTTCACAAAGTACTTCCTATTTGGAGTTTGCTGAGGAACTCTGCTGGATTTCTTCTCAGCTGTCCTCTCAGCATACTCAACTGGCTGTTTTCCTCTTCCTTTATATCCAAGGCCAGTTTGTTTGTGATTGTGCTTTGGAGTGAATGTGGGTGCAGCATTTGGTGTCTTGGATTTTTGAGATGCTTCATTACTTGAAGATCCTTTTTCCAAAATCACTCTAGGAGCTTGACTATGCACAAAGGAATTGAATCATATGCATGTCTTATCTACACACTCTTTTTGGCTCATAATAAGGTCATCCAATGATTTAGATGCCTTTGTAAATGATGCAATCACATTTTTGAGATCATTTTCCCTCTTTTGTATAGCAGCTATCTCTGCTATTAGTTTAACATTTTCAGCCTTCAGCTCTTTGTTCTCATCAGCTATGTGACTCAGAGTACTCAGCTCCTTAGTCAGCTGTGAGTTTTGGCTTTTAAGCTGGATGTTTTCCTCATTTAATAGTGTGTGTGAGGATTTAATGTGCTCAAAGTCTTTCATCATTTTGCCTAATGAATCATAAAGATCAAGTGGGTGATGAAGTGTGTGTGTCACAATCACTATCACTAGAATCTGAGTGAGATGAGTTAAAGTGTACCTCATCTTCTTGGTTAGGTTGATCTTGTTCTTTAGCCATTAGACAGATCATTACTTCTTCTTCAGAATCACTTGAGTAGTCAACTTCACTACTCTCTGAGTCTGCTGCTTCTTTAGACTTAGTTGTCTCAAAGACCCAACATAGCCTTTTTCTTTTCTGTCTTCTTTTTCTCAAGACTTTTCTTTCTTCTTCATTCTGTATTTATTGATTTCTTTTGGATATGGGCGGTCAATAGCGAAGTGTCTGGTTGTCTGCGGTTCAACACGGGTTTTCGACTCTTTGGTCATTTTTTTGATCCTAGAATTATCGGCTCTACGATATTCAACCTTTGATACTCGGCTCTCTTGGGTGGCCTATCTTCCCTTGACTTGGGGGGTTTGAATGTCTCTAGAAGATTCACCCTTGTTTCTTTTATAGTTCTTGTTGAAGAACTTGTTAAATCTTTTAACCATCGGGCGATGTCCTCCTGGTCAATGACTTCCTTGACCGAGCTCTCTTCCCATCCTTGATTATAAGTGCATTTGTTTTGGGTATAACTGTCTCCTCTTGATCTTTATTCTCACTTAAACTCATAGGCTTTGAGGTCCGAGAATAGCTCATGATTGGTTGTTGTTGTGAGGGTCATTGAATGTCTCGGGGCCATGACCTTCATTTCCCATTCAGTGGGAGGCTTCTTAGAATCTTCATACACATTTCTTCTCGTGTGTATATTCTTTCCCAATCTCGATAGTTCATTTGTGATTTCAGTGAATCTAGCATCTAGCTGATCCAAGGTTTCACCTGCAAGCATTTTAAAATTTTCAAACTTCTGTACAACAACAGACAATTTGTTTTCTTTAATTTGCTCAGACTCTTCACAAATTAAAGTTAATTTATCCGAGATTTGTTTTGCAGTTTGGCATGATTTGACTTTGTTGAACATTGCTTTGTCCAAGGTTTTGTAAAGTATGTCCTTGGCTACATTGTCCAAGTTGTATCTTTTTCTGTCCTCGTTTGTCCACTCGTCTTTGGTTTCTCAACTAGGGTGGTCTTGCCTCGCAGCTTCTTCTCCTTCCTCCTTGCATCTTGCTCTTGTCTGGTGTGTTCACTTTCGATTTGCAAAGTGGCCCATCCTCTATCACTATCCATATTTCATCATGTAAAGCAAATAGATGAGCCTACATACGAATTTTCCAGTCATCAAATTCCTCAATAGTGAACATGAGAATGCGTGTCAAATTTGCTTCCATGATAATAACTTTGCTGAATAAAAGAGATGATTTTTTAAAGTGCAAGTGCTAAAAGTTTCTTTGAAAGATTGGAGATTTAGTTCAGTAACCAGTGCGGAAGGCTCAATGAACCAACCGCTCTGATACCACTTGTAGGTCCCAAGGAGTATAAATAAGGTTTAGAAAGGGGGGGGGGTTGAATAAACCTTACCAACATTTCAATTTTAGTCCTTTTAAAATTATTACAGAGTTAATACACAGTTAAGTCCTTGAGGGACAACTAAGTTAGTTAATCAGCAGAGTTAGCCACTCAACAGACTCGATAGAGCTGTTAATAGAATAACTCAGCTGTTTAGTCTAAACCTTAACTTGGTTGTGATAAGTTTTTTAGCGGAAGACTTAACACCCTTGAATTTGATTTAACTTTGTTTTAACACTTGATTTTAGCACCTAGTAATTTATCAGTTGGATAGAAAACTATCAGCAGATATAAAATATGTGTGCAAGAATGTAAATATGTTGAAATGTAAATGACACAAGTAAATTTTATAGAGGTTTGAAGATGGGGTAATTTTTCTACTCATCTCTTCTCCAACTCCTGGAGGAATCCACTAAGTAATGATCAGTTTACAAAGTGGTTATCAATCTAGAGACAAGTCTTGATCACCTTGGTGACTTGCTCCTTGGACTCGATCTAGAGATGCCTTGGTCACACGGTGGCTTCTCGTCCGACTCTACTTCTTCTGTCAGGGTGCGCTACTTTGCTACTTCACTTTCTCAAGCTTTTTGGATTTGATCACGAAGCCCTCCAATAACTTGAGATTGGTTAGATCTTGAACCTTCCTACAATCCTCATTGGAAAGTAGACCCCTTTTTGATTCTTCAAAAGTTTCCTCTTCATTAGTTTGAAGTTGTCTTTCCTTCACAGCTTGGTGTTGGATCGATTTCCTTCGAGATTTAGGCTTGAGGATTTTGCTTGAATAACTTGAGAATATTTTCCAGGTTACAGTTTGAATATTTCTTGCTCGTTCGTGGTTCAGGTATGCAAGGTAACCAAGTTAACCTTTTCTCAATGAAATTCCTCAGCCTTTTATAGTGAACTTTCAAAAATCTGCCCGTTGAAGAGATATGCTGATATTCAAAAGTCACTTGTGTTAGTTGGCTTGTCTTTTCTTGGTCTTCAGTCTTGAGATGTAGACCTTTCCTCGTATTAAATGAATGTCCAGCTTTTCAGGTTCTGACACGAGGTGCAGTGTTTCCCATTGGTTTATTCCTTTTGCACGCTTCTGGGAATGAGCACTTTAAGACATGGCAGCATGGAAGTATTACTTACTTAAGTAAACTTCTTGACTTCTGTGCAACGGAATCTTTTCAGTTAACTCCTCTTTGCAGCTGCCTTTTCCCCAGGTGACTTGAGTCTGCTCCAATGATTGAAAGACTCATCTGTCACTTCAACTTGTGACTTGGCTTCTTGGGTTGACTTAACTGACTCTTCACACAGCTGTCCCTCAGATGTTACGTCTTCAGTCGAGTCTTTGATCTTCTATCTTAGCCATACTCAGCTGTTCCTCAGTGGAGTCTTCACTTCAATTCTTCAGTTGACTTCTTGTATTCCCAGGCATAGCTGACTTGACTCAGCTCATTCAGCCATATCTATTACAATAAGAATTACAAGGAAAATGGGGTGCCAACATTCTAATCTAAGTTTTACATGGCATTCATCAAAATCTAAACAATAAATTTCCCAACATGCAGTTCGACACATTTGACCCAATGTCCTGTCATACCACATATGTTACAAAGATCACAACCAGTTTTTTCCATAGACATTTTTCCTTTATCACGATTTGATTGCTTTGGATGCCCCTGTTTGACCGTATAATCATTTTGGCAGGAATAATGATAATTATCTCGTTTATAGTAATTACGACCGTCATGGTCATTTCTGTGAGTATTTTGATCGGACCACCACCTCTACGACCACCATGCTCGGGTTTATACTCACGGCCTCTAAATTGGCCTCTTCCTCTATCGGAGTTAGCATGTGCTTCAGGGACTGCATTAGACCCAAAAGATCGCAAATCATGATTTCTCAACAAAAATTCATTTGTTTTCAGCCGTGAAAGAACCGAGATTAATTCAGAATATGTCTTGAATTGACACTGTGTATATTGTTGTTGGAGCACAATATTTGATTTATGCATAGTAGAGAATATTTCTCCAATTTATCATATTCAGATAATTTTGTCCCGCAAAGAGCCATCGGGACTCAATTTTTATATAATGACGAATTATAGTCAGCAACGGACTTAAAGTCCTCCAACCTCAGTTGTTGCTAATTATATTGTGCCTGTGGGAGTATCACCGTTCTGGTGTAATCAAATCTATCTTTGAGCTTTTGCCAGAGCTCAGAAGGCCTTTCAATTTGTATATATTCATTTTTCAAATCATCAGATAGATGATGTCGTATAAATATCATTGCATTCGCCTCATGTTTTACGTTGGTCTCTTCGATTTTAACAGGTTCAATGCTTTGGCCAGATCTTGACCTTGAAGATGAAATTTAACATCTAGGCACCATGATAAATAATTATTGCCAGTGGTATCGAGAATCTGAAATTTTTGTTTTTCGATACCGGCCATTTTTCTACAAAGAATATAAAATAAATTAGTAAAAATAATTCAAACTTGATATATACAAACTTTTTTTTCGAGCAATAACTCGTGGTGATAACGTATTGTAGATAATAATTTATAAAAAGGTAAAATTTGTAAAACAAAAAGAAGGTAGAATAACAAGATGAACTATATTATTCATTCATAATATGCATCATATATATAAACGAGACTATTCACTGTGCACATTTGAAATTTTTCTACACATCATTATCATTGAAATATATTTACATGCGGCACCTCAATTTTCTTTGTGCAAGTCCACAATTTTGACAAAGGAATTGCTCATATTTGGACAAAATATCACAATAATGATATCTGGACAAAAAAAAAAAAGTAATTTCACTCATATTCATTTACATTTGGTTGACCAATTTTTTAATAGGGGAAAAATTCTTGAATTTTCTTTTATAGGCAATCACAACCTTTTGATTCTCAACTTCTTTGAAGTTTTGTTACAATGAATTCCTGTCTCGAAAAGTGAAAGTTTTTGCAAATATTACTCATGCGACATGGAGTATTAGTAAATAATTCTACTTAGAGAAAGTGTTTATTGCAACATAAGTGAAAAATAATTAAAAACCAAAAGTTGGGAGTGAGTATTATGCAAATAAGAAAAAAATATTTTATTGCTATGTAAAGTCAAACAAAAAGAATTATAAATCAAGCACCCTCATCCCATGCTTTCAGATTCTGATTAAATATTGAAGAATTGTAAGATGTAAAATTTGGAAACACTAAAAATAATTTTTTTAACTAAAAGCTGACTATCAATTTTTTTCTAACCATTGGCACTCCCTCAAACGACCAACAAAGGTAGATATAGTGAATTTTCCCGAGGTACGATGGTGGAACAATTGACATTGAGGGCTTAAAACGACAGTGTGGGAGGCCGAATCTTGATGGGAACTTGCGACTGGATAACTAGGGTCCAACATTGAGCAATCATGGGAGGCACTCTCTTACGCACGGTGGTTGAGGATATTAGGGGACCATGAGTGAAAGACATTTTCGCGCTTTACATAAGAGGGGCAATTTCTGAAGGGCCAAAACTATTTCATTGAGGACTAATCATGTGTAAGATGGAACGTCGGTATCAAAACAAATGTTAATAAATTGGAGTCAAACACAAAAGATCCAAAGATCCCCCTTCCCTCGACCCCACCACCCATAGCCATCTTCAACGACGCAAACTCTGTCTTCTCATCAACCACCGGCGGATCAGGGGGCCAACATGGATCCCGACCCCCACTTTTTAAAAAAAATAAATGTACTTTTAGTGAATTTTTTTAAGAAAAATATTTTTAGTGATAATTTAAATTATTTTTCTTGGATTCTTTATCCTACACACCCCACTTTCGTGTATCGACAAGTGCCAAGTGGCTCGCCGTTGCCACCAACCCAACCAGGCAAATACTTTCTTTATAGGAATTTCTCTCGTGTTTTACACGTTGGAATCCAGTATTTATAAAGATTTGCAGTGACACCCACCAAACTATTTCAGAAAAATAAAAATAAAAAATGGCAGCAAGCTGGCTCTTTCTATTTAGACCATATCAAGCATTGCGCCTCCACATACAATCAGCTTAAGCCTTACTACAGAGTTCTACACCATTCTGTTTCTCTTCTGACTAGTAAGCCACTTCTTATTTTTTCCCTGTTTATTTATTTGTTTGTTTGTTTTAACATATTGGTCTTCTTTATTTTTTCCCGGTGCCCCTTTAATTGCTTCAATTTTCTCGCATTGGTTTTGCTGCCATTTTGCAAAATGACTGTAATTTTTGCATCTTTACTATGTGGGATTAATGGGTTGATTCGATTATTTGTATGATGTGAAGTATCCATTCAGCTGTTCAATACATTCCCTATAATTTTACCGTAATGTAATTCTGGAAACCATTTCATTTACCCTTTCCTATGCTTATCCTGGTCCATTGATTCGTTTAAAAGAAAAAGATGTTAGTTTCTTGAAATATTATGTTATAAGATGAATAGATGATATTATGATTTAGGTACTTTAAAAGTCTTGCCAAAGCTTAAGGTTGTGTTATTCCCCATCTTTTTTGCATGTTAATTGAAGTCGCCCATAAGATTACTATCATAGAACATTGTGGGAACAATATTCTTGTTAATTCTATATAGATGTCTGGATTACTTAAAAATTTGCGGCTCTATGGGAGTGTGTGCAAAAACTTCTACTTTTAGAATAAGTGATTTATTGTAGCAGAAGTAAAAGTAGTTGAGAATCAGAAGTTGATAGCATTTGTGAATAGAATCAAAAGTTGAGAACCAGAAGTTGAGAGTGTTCGGTCAAAAAGTTATAAAAATGCTTATTTACTTGTAAAAGTCAAACTAAAAGCAGAATCAGAAATCTAAAGCACTCATATCGGTGCATTTAGATTTTGATTAAATGAAGCAGAATCAGAAGCAGAAGTTGACATTTGCAAATACTAACCTTTTTAAGCTCAGAAACCCTTATTTTAATGATTGCAAACACTCCCAGTATATCGGAGATTGGAAAGTGGATATTTTTGGCTCAGCTCTAGTTATGTTAACTCATCTGTGGTTTTGTATGAACTTTATAGCTAAATGCATCCAATCTTATTAAGTATTTGATATCTTTTTGGTCTAGTTATTGTTATACACTACGGTTTTTAACCCGATTTCGTATGTACTTCTCTATAGATCGTCACATCCAAAAAGACAACCACATTTGCAGAGTTAGTGATGAAATGGAGGTTGATATCTCACTAAGCCCTAGAGTAAATTCATTGACGCCTTCAAAGACGGTGGCTATTACAGATCAGGCAACTGCACTTGTGCAAGCCGGTGTGCCTGTTATTCTATTAACATCGGGAAAACCTGATTTTGATACTCCAGCATCAATTGCCGAAGTAGTTCCTAAATGCTCAAAAATCCAGTTTTTTTCTCTTTCGTAAAATCTAAGGAAATCGTGGCGATTGTTTTAACAAATAATGGCGTATTTTGCTCTACGTTGTCCCTTTACCAATTTAGGCTGGAATTAATGCAATTCGTGAAGGATACACAAGGTATACTCCTAATGCAGGCACCTTGGAACTTCGTATGGCTATCTGTCACAAGCTAAAAGGTAATTTTTTTTATACTTGTTGAGTTATTTTGGTATCTTAAGCACAAAATCTTAGTTTTTTTTAATAACAGTGGAGTACGGAATATCCTGCACACCTGACCAGATTTTGGTGAGTAATGGGACAAAACAGTGTATTCTTCAGGCAGTTCTTGCGGTTTGTTCCCCTGGAGATGAGGTATACCTTAAACTTTCTAACCATGACATCGGTTTTCCTTAATAATTGCATTTGACAAAGTGACTAGTGCATAAATTTCTTCGTACTGGTTATTTTGCATTCCAGATTTATGGGCTCGATTCTGGTTATGGTAGAAGTGAAGCAGATAGAATTGTTCAAATATATTTTAAATTATCCATCATTGTCAGTTATGATCACATTCTGGTTGCATTCATCTTACAAAACTCTCGATTGAAAACTTCTCCAAATTTTTTCTCTTAGCGCATAATGCTTGATTCTATGAGTTATGTGCTTATAAAGAATTGTATATAATTTGAGATTCAAATTCTTTTCAAACGATGAAAAATGATGGGTAAATCGATTTATTAGACTTTATTTTTATCCACTGTTTTAGTCCTTATCAATTATTGTATTTTATCCGAAACGTTCAGGAATCACAAATAATATGGTGATGCTTTCTTTGATTTTATTGGCATACCGGAAAAAAAATGAGTAAATCCTCACACAAGGGGTGCAATGGGAAATAATTAGGGTCATGAAGGTCAGGAGGATTTCTACGTATTTTTTATTTTATTTTTCTATTTTGTGGGGTTGAGTGAAGAACATCACATTTGAGAGTTTTAGTTTTAGGAAAGAAGAAATCAATTGACCTTTGTTCTTCAAGATGTCAGATGCAGCTAGATTATGTTGGTATAACCTTTGAAGTTTGATGAAAATTGTGGTCCATTTGTTTATTTAAAGCAGGGAGAATTACAAAAACCACCTTAAGGTTCGGGCTAGTTACAAAAGAATTCAGATGTTTTTGAAAATTGCTAAAAACCCCTTAAGGTGTGATTCTTGTCTTACATTTTCCCCTGTCATAAGCAAAAAAACATTTCAAAAACATGATATTTATAGAAATATTACAATTAACCCTTTAAATTTAAAACAAAATAATAGTTGAAGGCTTTTTGTAATTTTGAAGCATCTCCAAATTTTTCTGTAAATATCCCTTCAAAGTATTATATATACTTATGCAGATGATGATTCCAGCTCCATATTAGATGAGCTATCCAGAAATGGCAAGGTTGGCTGATGCAACCCCTGTAATTCTTCCCACTCACAGAGCTGCAAATTATCTTTTAGATCCAAAGCTTCTCGAATCCAAACTGAGTCAGAAGTCAAGGCTGTTGATTCTTTGCTCTCCTTCCAACCCAACAAGATGTGTTTACCACAGTAAATTGCTTGAAGAGATTGCCGAGATTGTGGCAAGGCATCCCAGGCTTCTGGTAAGCTTTCAATGGCTAAATTGCAATTTTAGTCCTGTAACTATCGGGGTGTGGCATAACTAGTCCTTTTTTAATTCCGTTTGACAGAATCATGCTTTATGTTTAAATAATTCTCGGAGTTAGTCCTCAATTCACCGGAAATTTCAAAGTTGTTTGAATAATCTCATGTGAACACAAAAAATTTGGAATTCTGAATCTCCAGCTAAAAATTATTATTTTCGTTAGGTAAAAATGTTAGGGACAGCCCCAATATTTGGAAAGAAATTGGCTAAAAAAATGACATTCCAAGCAATTTCGAATTAAAACGATATAGGATGATTTTGCCAAACAAAATTTAACAAAGGACCAATTTATCCACACCCATATAGTTACATAACTAAAATTGCAATTTACCCCGTTAGGTATATATTATTAACCTGCATTTAAGATGGCTAATCTATCCTCTCCAAAGGAAAAAAAGGGACGGCTAATCTAGCTTTATTTTGTAGCTCTCACATTTTAGTATTTCATCACAGGTGCTGTCTGATGAAATTTATGAACATATCATTTATGCCCCAGCAGCTCACACAAGCTTTGCATCTTTGCCAGGCATGTGCAATAGAACTTTGACTGTAAATGGCTTCTCAAAGGTGAGTGTTCTTGCATTCATATGATTATTTAGTTTTAAGAATACTTAATTATATCGACACTTGTGCAGACCTTTGCCATGACTGGTTGGAGACTTGGGTATCTTGCTGGTCCAAAACACTTTGTTGCTGCTTGTGGCAAAATCCAAAGTCAGGCATGTATACCGTTTCATTAAACATGCTTTACAACTCTTATTACAAGTCAAGTAACATTTTTCTAATTTAATTTTCGATAGATAACTAATATGCTTTTTCGTCTTTAGATTTCACTGAAATGGCAATATAAAAAAAGCAAAATGTCTTTTTGCTGTTAAAGAAAACCAGATGTCCTATTCGACAGGGATACGGAGTTTTCTCAATTGTGCTTGCACTTTGCTTCATCTCTGAACTATGTAGCTAAGTTCTAATATTGTTCAATGTATACTTGAATTGGTGTTTGAAATGAAAGAACCTCTTTATTTTGATGCAGAAGCAAACTCGGCCACATATGTCCATCTAATGTATAGGGGAAAAACGTGGTTGCATTCGTTATATATTTGTATGTGGGTTCCAAGTGTCAACTATGGGAGTTTTGCAAACGCTTAAAAAAATGTGATTGTCAGCTTTTGGTTGAAACATTTTTAAATGTTTTCTAATGCCAACTTCTGTATTTGATTCTGCACAATTTAATCAGAATCTAAAAGCAGGGGAAGGGGTGCTTTAGATTTCTGATTCTGTTTCCGATTTGATTCTTACACACAAACAAAACACTTTATACCTTATTCATCACTCCCTCCTTTTTTAACTTATTCGACTTTTAGCTTCTATTTGCAAACACTACCAATTTTTGATTCTCAACACTTTTCGTTTTTAATATAAAAAACCACTTCCTTTGAAAGCAGAAGTTTTTGTAAACACTCCTTATATTTGTTCATTAAAAAGGAATTTCAGTTGTTGTTCAATATGTTTTAACTACTTTATGTTACGCAGTCCACTTCATGTGCCCGCAGTATATCTCAAAAAGCTGCCTTGCTACCTTAGGATTTGGCTATGCCGGTGGAGAAGTGGTTTCCGCTATGGTAAAGGCATTTCGTGAGAAGAGAGATTTTCTGGTCGAGAGTTTTGGAGAATTGTGGGATGTTAAATATTTGGAGCCCCTGGTAAAAGCTTAACTTGTTTTTACTAAGAAGTCGAGAAGACGAATACACATCTATTATTGGTAGTCGAATGGTATTTGTATTTTTCTCACTCAGATTGCTGATCTCCAAACTTTTGGTGTCTTCTTGCAGGGAGCTCACTATCTTTTTCTTGATCTCAGTTCTTACTATGGCTCAAATGTTGATGGCTTTGGTGTAATCAATGGTTCCGAGTCCATGTGCCGATATTTGCTTGACAAGGCTCACGTAAGAATTCAGTTTGTTTTAAGAGTAAATTACAAAAACCACCTACCTATAAGGTTCAGTCTAATTACAAAAAACTAAGTTACCTTCCAAAATTAAAAATGCCCCTTGACATTTGTTTATATTTTTCAATTGCACTTGTTATGGGGGAATATTTGTTAAGCAAATACAAAATTCAAGGGGATGTAATGTAGCGGAAGCATCTGATGAGGATAAAACAACACGGGAGAAAGAAACAACACTCCATAATGTGTAGGTTTACTCATGAATACCAAAATATAGGTTACTCAAAATCTCGTTGATTCCTAAGAATATCGAAAGATTGGGAAAAGCAAGTGAAAACTCTCTTTTACATTTTTAATAATATCTTCACCAATAATTGAGAAATGACCTAAGACGTACAATATATAGAAAGCATGAAATGTTGAAAATTGGAAACAAAATAAAAGAAAACATTAAATAAAAGGGAATCATGGAATAAAAGACAATAAATCTAATTGATACAATCCTATTTCTAGTCAACAATAATTCTTGATACTCCTTGATACAAGGCACCATTCTCTCCATGGTGAAGAAACTCATCGTCGAATTTCCATCATGATCCTCTTCAACCGCTCAAATCACTCCTGGAATTATGATGATTAAGATATCAAGGTTGAGTTTGGATATATAGCTAATAAAGCTGCAGTTGTCTCATTGTTGATCCATCCATTGTTCAATCTCGTCATGTTGTCACTATGATCTTTTATTAGTGATTCTCATTTCCTATATATTGTATGTCTTAGGGCTTCTTTATAGAAGGTGAAGAAAATAATAAAAAATGTAGGAGAGAGGTTTCTCCTTTTTCTCCCAATTTCTCCTAATAAAACTACCAAACACATTTTAAGAGCTTATAAGCTCTTAAACATCTTGTAAGCTGTTTTTAAGAGCTTATAAGCTCAGCCAAACACCCTCTTAGTCCAACCTAGGCGTTAAGCTTTCCTTGGCCCCCTACTCTTTTTTCTTTCCCGATTAGGCACTAAAAGAATTACTGGAATTTGTAAGTAATCTCGCTTAATTGCGATTTTTATCCTGTAATTCTTAGGGTTTGGCAATCTTAGTCCTAGAATTTCTTGATGTGGCAGTTTGGGTCCTTGATGATTTTACCCTTTAGTTAAATAGCAATTTCCATATTGTAGCTTTGAATGGTCCATGTATTCTGGGTATTTTGGCTAAAGGATAAGAGTATTGTCAGAGCAAATGAAATATTGAATCTACCAATTGAGATCAAAGTCGCATAAAAGCAGAAGTTGTTAGACAAAAATTGCTCAAGTTAAACTTATAGGATCAAAATTGCTTAAAAACAAAATTTTATGGGATCAAAATTGCCATAAAAATATTTACAGCACTAAAATTGCTAGGCCCTATAGTTATGGAACCAATTTTGCAATTAAGTCTAAGTAATCCTGTTGATGCATAATTATTAATACGCCTACGCCTCTACATTTCTGCTGCAATTTTCCATAACCAGTTTTTATTAGACAATTGAGAAATATTATTAATTGAGAAAGAAATTAAGAAATATTGACCATTAGGACTTTTGTGGTCTCGGGTTCAAGTACCTCAAAATATATCTTAATTGATTGTCCAATCAACAAAGTTGTTTTGCTTCCAGCACTAGGACGTGGGTTCGAATCCCACTGGAAACTAGCAGTTTCTCGAACGGAGGTTAGTAGGGGGACAATATGACGTTACGTGCCCTTTGTGCGTAGAAGTGTACAAGTCCTATTGGGAACATGGTGCTAGTTGATGTATATCCTTCAATTCACATATTTTAGGAGCCCAAGATTAGTCTAGCGAAGCTGAGAATCGAGACACAATAATAATAATAATAATAATAATAATAATAATAATAATAATAATAATAAAACATTAGCAATACTTGTGCTTGGAGGTTCTGGAAATTAACGCATCACTAGGGGCCTTCATATCTCCTTTCATAGCAACCTTTGTTTCTCTAATCTTGTTCCATATCTCAATCTCCTTAACCAGTAATCCTATATATGCCTTCTCTTCTTCATCCCCTTTCCTAACTATTATGAACTTTCCCTTCTTGAGTGTGTACGGCAAATTAAAGCACATCCTTCTTGTCATGGCCAGCATACATTACGACGTATGACTATTATATATATAATGTCATTATTAACGAAACAATAGTGTATAAAGATTTTTTAGTTGTTTTTACTAGTTTATTGGTGATGATATCTAGGATAGATTTTTTAATTAAAACCTAGCGTACGAATAAATATCTCATATAATTTATTTAATTTGGGGAAAGGTATGTAAGACTCTGCCATCAAGCCAATTGGACCCTAATTTTGGAGTCAAATTAATTTAAGGATGTTTTTTTTTTTTTTTTTTTTTTTTTTTTAAGGAAAAAAAAAAATTTAAAGATGTTTTTATTGAATGATATTAGAGAAGAGAGCTATTTAATATTTAATAGCTTAACACGTCTTCTCCATTTTTTATTACCTCGGTGCATGACGGATTCAATAAGTTTAAGTGTGCCAGTATTTTAATCATTCTAACAGTTTTAATAATGGAAGGAGGAATAGTTAAACCAATGTCAAATCTGATAATGCCTTTTGAGCCACATTCTGAAACACCTTTTTCCCTACATGAAATTGCAATTCTTTCCTTTATTGATCTACACATATGACATTTGTCTATCTCGAGTGGCTTCGATTCTCTCTCTAATCTTTCCCGGGTTCCAAAACTTTCTTTCCTCCTACTTCATCCCAATAGATAGACAACCTACCCTTACACCCATGCATATATCTCGTTTGGGGTCATCCCAATTGTTGCTTAGTAACTGCTATTATAAACAAACTTTATTAAAGACAAATATGCAGTCCAAACTACTCCTGAAGTCCAAAATACATTCCCTCAACATGTCCTAATAGACTTTACATTGTTCTTTCAGTTTGTCCATCCGTATGATGTAGTTGTTAAATGATATGACCCTTCCTCTAGCGCCAACTTGTGGATTTGGAATTTCGACATGTCAATCAAAGATATATGTGTCACACGTAGAAACGATCGTGTAAAAATATTAAATACGAAGATTTTGCCAACCTAGGGCAGGTCCGATTTAATGTTCCTTTTATCAAACTTGGTAGCTGAATACAATTAATGCTCTAGCATACAAAGTTATTATTGGGAATCCTTTTTCAATCATAAATGATGGTATTTATAGGGAAAGATGGATCATCTCTTTCATGCATAACTTTAATAGCTTTAGGAGTGACGATTCATCATCCATAAACTTGTTGATAGCCTCGGTTTCAGAGTGTCTAGTTTCAGGCAACGATAGGATTGGGGCCTGGGGATGTGACTGACCGCATGATGCCTTTTGCCTGGATTTCATTGGACTGCGTGAATCTTGTTCATTAAGTTATATAGGAGGTTGAGCGAACCTATAAACTAATTATGATTAGCCCCTTCAGCAGGTAGGTAATCATGGCTTCCTCTTGTAAGATGCCAGATAGGCCGTGCATCGAGTCCAAACAAGGTTATGGTCTTTTCCTTTGATAGGCCCTTTGTTTGCGTGGAAACTGATCGTTCTTTCCACGTCGGATGGGGTATAACAACTATATAATCCTAGGCGTGACAATCTCCGAAACGACATGAAAACACAACCCGAACCTAACACAATATAAGCGGGTTAGGGTCAACTCATTTATTATTTGGGTCAGGATCATGTTAGACCCAATTAACCTGAATAATAGCTGGGTCAATTTTGAGTTGACCGAAATGACCCACTAAACCTGTTTAACCTATTTGAAGAAGAAAATTCTAATCATTTCTACTTTGTTATTTGGTGAGTTAATTAATTGTCTTTTCATTGATATTTGTATAATAAGTTAGTGTTTTCTCTTGAACATTAATTGCGTTTTTTATTTAAATATTAACATATTGTGCGAGTGCAACTCTTTAGGAGTTTGTCCATGTCTATTGGAGGCCTAATATGATAATTCTTATATCAAGCCAAATTATGATTTGCATATTTTGATTGTAATTCGTTATGTTTTTAATATTGTATATATAATTAACCCAAAATCCCAATTTTATCGTAATAAATAGATAGTTTATTCAAGGTTGAAAATATACATGTCATTTCGGGTCGTATTTGGATTACCCGTGTATTAAATAGGTCGTGTTCAGGTTGACCCATATATGACCCAAATAATTAAATAGGTCGTATTCAGATTGGCTAAATTTGTGTTATTATCGTGTCTCAACACGACCCGCGAACCCGAACACGACTCGAATTACCACCTTATATAATCCTTAAAGTTTTGGCTTAAATAATATGAAAAACATTCTTCATCCTGGTAAATCTACTACGTGCCAACAAACCCTTTTTCCTTTTAACTTCACAAATGACATAGTAAATAATGAACGCAAGTTCAAGCTAGAAACAAATAAGGTATCATTACAATATATATTTATTGAAAGCTAAAATATATATGGATATTGCATTTCACTAAATTAACTCAAATCTTTTATTTCAAACATCAAGTCATGTATAAAATACTTTTAAAGATAAACGTATGAATAACACATGCTTAAATATGTGTAACCTTGAAATTATGTGATGAAACATAAATTCAAATAGACAATCGATAATGCACTCCGATGTTACAACATATAAAATGAATAAATTAAAATTGAATTTCATAATCACTACACATTTATTTGTAATTAAATAAACTCCCAATAACAATATATGACATGAATTAATACTTAAATCCCCTTTTCTTCATTCTTTCACCAGACCTTTTTCTCAACCCATGGAGCTGCCTCTCCCACACCTCTCTAGAGAAGCCATCCTCTCTCCTCTTCTCCGCACCGCGGCCCCCAAAACGGGACGCAAACGGGTCGTCCAAACCCAACTCACAGTCGTAAATTCTTCGCGAATTTGGGTCCGAAAGGGTTTCGTATGCCTTCCTCAGCTCGATAAATCGTTGCGTAGATTCCTCCTTTGTTAGAGGTGTATTATTATTAGTGCAGACATCAGGGTGGTATTGAAGAGCCATACTTTTGTAAGCTTTTTTAATCTCATCAAAACCAACATTTTGAGAATTGAGAGAAAGGATTTGATAAAAATTGGTTCTTTTTTCACTTTGCATGCCTAATATTGGACAGGAGATCATCATGGGCTTATAATTATTATATCTATGGCTGCTTGCATGGAAAAGAGGAACTCTTTTTGGTAAATTGTGATTAATTTGCATGGACACCTCCATTGTGTGTGTGTGTTTGTGTCTCACAGAGAAAGGGAGCTATTAGGACTTGGGGAAAAATGGTGTATGTATGTGTATATATATATAAATAAACAAGAAAACGCACCGTGTGTGTGTGTGTGTGTGAAGGAAGGTTCTTTCAAAATATTGCAGGAAATTTTGTTGTAATAATCAATGAAGATATTTTGTCTTGAACTGTACAATTGTTAACATGAAACGCGGTTTGGTCTTAATTGAACGTAAATTTGGCCTCAATTTATTGTCTTTTTTGTGTTGATTTAATATAATATTGGGGTCTAAATGTTGATGTTTGAATGAGGGTAAATTATGTCTATTTGCAAAGTTGGCCTGCATGCCTTGTTGCACGTAGTTTTTATATACTTATGAACATCAGGAAATTAGGGGGTGTATTAAATAATGTAACAAGTGATATTTTTAGTGTAAAAAGTGATATTTTGTCTAAATGCACTTCACTTGTTACACTAAAAGTATCACGGTCTCACAAGAGACCTGCTGATATATAATTACGTACTAATATTAGAGCTATCAAACGGGTCCATTACAGCTCGACGGGCCAAATCAAAAAAATCGGGCCGTGTCGGGCCAAATAGTGATCGGAAATACATACAAAATATTGGACTGATCGGATCGGCCCGGTGATTAGGGTCTAATGGACCAGGCTAAATAAGTTCGGATCATTTCGGGCCTCTAAAAATGAAGAGCGGGCAGGGCTCATCTTACTAATATTGAGGAAAAAAGAATATAAAAATGAATGGGGAAATCTCATTTTATCATCTGTATTCTCATTGAGCAAAGTATATTTTTAACTATTTCGTTTTACGATCCCTTGTATATTTAATTAATATTACTTTATTCTCTTATACTTCTAGATATCTGATTAGTGCGAGTTTTGCATGTAATTTGGGCATAATTGTGGATAGAATAAGTTGATATGCATGCATTAACTTAGTAAAATGGGTCATGTTCTTATAAAGTGGAAAAGATATTACGCTTTGCTCGTTTTGTAGAAATTTAACTGTATTTATATCACTTTGGTGAAAAATCGGATCATTGCAGTAACGGACCATAGAGAATCGAGCGAATACGTGAAGTTTGGAGTTAAACAGAGAAGAGATCAGACATTCCAGGCGAAATAAGGCCACACACGGGCAGCCCGTGCTCATAGGCATGACCCGTGCGTGTGTAGGGTAGCAGGATTCAGCCTTCGCAGGGACGCACAGGCTGGTCGTGCCTTGATGCACGACCCATGCGTCAATTCAAGAAGAGATCTTTCTTACGGCCTGACGCACAGGCTGGTCGTGCGTAAGCGCACTGCCCGTGCGTCTGTGCGGGAAAGTCAGACTTATGAGATTTTTGACTTAGGTTTTGTTAGGAAATTTATTAAGTAGATTTTGATGATACCATGTAAAATTTAAACTAGGAAGTTGGCACCCCATTTTCCTTGTAATTTGTATTGTAATAGATAAATGGAAAAAGCCGAGTTAAGTCGGCCTATGCAAAGGAATACAAGAAGTCAATCGCGGATTTGGATTGAAGACTCTATTGTGTGTCAGCTGAGTATGACCAAGAAGGAAGTCAAGGACTCGACTGAAAAAGTGTCAGTTGAGGAACAACTGTAAGAAGTGTCAGTCAAGTTGTCTCAAGAAGCCAAATCTCAAAGTTGAAGTGACAGTTGAGTCATCCACGACCGGAAGTCGACTCAAGTCACCTGGGGTAAAGAAAGCGATCTAGTCAAGACAATGACTTAGATCCGATTGATTAAAAGTCAAGAATGTCAAAGCTGTCAGGTGTAAAGTGTTAATACCAGATTTGTTCAAAAGGAATAAACCAATGGGAAGCACTGCACCGTGTGTCAGAAAATCTGCAATGCTGCAAGACATTTAACACGAAGAAATATCAACATCAAGGACTGCAGACAAGACAAGCTAACGAACACAAGTGACTTTTGAAATTAGCCTATCTCTTCAACGGGCAAAATTTCAAAAGTTCACGATAAAAGACTGAGGAAATTACTGAGAAGATGTTACCTGAACCACGAACAAGCAAGCAATATTCAAGCAATTAACCTGAAATAATATTAAGTACATTCAAGCAAATCCTCAAGCCTGAAACTCGAAGGAAATCGATCCAACACAGTTTGTGAAGGAAAGACAATTTCAAATATGTTCAGAGGAAACTTTTGAAGAATCAAAAGGGTCTACTTTCCAAGGAGAATCGTAGAAAGGTTCAAGTCGAACCAAGATTATCAAGTTTATTGGAGGGCTACGTGATCAAATCCAAGAACTTGAGAAGTGAGTCAAGTAGCAAGTAGCAAATTACGCCTGTGAAGAAGTTGAGTCGCAAGAGAAGCCATTTGTGTGATCAAGCGTCGTCTCGGCATCGTTGACCACTTTGTAAACCGATCTGTTACTTAGTGGATTCCTCCGGGAGTTGGAGAAGAGAAGATTAGAAGAATTACCCCATCTTGAACCTCTATAAAAATATTTGTGTCATTTACTTTTAGCACATTTACTTTCTTGCATATTTACATCATATCTCGCTATTAGAATCATATTTGCTATCCAACCGATTAATAACCAAGTGCTAAAAAATCATGTGTTAAAACAAACTTAAATCTTATCAAGGGTGTTAAGTCTTCCATGATAAAACCAAACCAACAAGTTAAGTTTAGGTTAAACAACCGAGTTATTCTATCAACCGCTCTATCAGTCGAAATTGAGTGGCTAACTTAGTTGAATAACCAACTTAGTTGTCCCTCAAGGACACTTTGTTTAGTCACCTCGTTGTAATTTAAAAAAGGACTAAAAACGAAAATTTGGTAAGGTTTATTCAACCCCCCCTTTTAAACCTTACTCACACCCCTTGGGACCTACATGTGGTATCAGAGCGGTTGGTTCATTGAGCCTTCCGCACTGGTTACTGAACTAGATCTCTATCTTTTCAAAACGTTTTTAAACACTTGCATTTTCAAAATCTTTCATTTTAAGCAAAGTTATTACTATGGAAAAATCTGACACGCATTCCTATGTTCACTATTGAAGAATTTGATGATTGGAAAATTCGTATGTAGGCTCATCTATCTGCTTTACATGACGAAAGTGAACACGATCGCAATAAAGAGTGCATTTGAAGGAGAAGAAGCTCTTTGTTGAAGAAAGACCACCATGATTGAAAAATCAAGGATGAGTGGACTAATGAGGACATGAGGAGATACAACTTGGACAATGTGGCTAAGGACATACTCTACAAGACATTGGACAAAGCAATGTTCAATAAAGTCAAATCTTGCAAATCTGCAAAAGAAATCTGGAATAAATTTACTTTAATTTGTGAAGGATCGAACAAATTAAAGAAAATAAATTGTGCATTGCGGTTCAAAAATTTGAAAATTTCAAAATTCTTGCAGGTGAAACCATGGATCAGCTGGATGCCAGATTCACTGAAATCACAAATGGGCTTCCAGCTCTTGGGAAAGAATATACACAAAAAGAAATGTGTATGAAGATCTTAAGGAGCCTCCCAGCTGAATGGAAAATGAAGACCATGGCCCTGAGACACTCAATGGACCTCTTAAGAACATATAACCATGAGTTATTCTCAGACCTCAAAGCCTATGAGTTTGAGCTGAGAAGAAAAGAGCAAGAGGAGACAGCTGCACAAATGGCCAAGGATGGAAAGAAAGCTGAACTTAAGGAAGCCATGGACCTGGAGGAAATTGCCTTAATGGTTAAAAGATTCAACAAGTTCTTCAATAAGAACTATAAAAGAAACAAGGGTGAAGCCTCCAGTAGACATTCAACTCCCTCCAAGTCAATGGAAGATAGGCCACCCAAGAGAGCTGAGCATCAAAGGGTTGAATATCAGAGAGCTGACAATCCAAGAATGAAGAAAAGAGTGGTCAAAGAGCCGAGAACCTTGTTGGAACTGCAGACAACCAGGACATCTTGCAGTTGATTGTTCTATCCATGATCAACAAATATAGAAATGAAGAAGAAAGAAAAGTCCTCAGAGAAAGAAGACAAGAAAAGAAGAAAGCCATGTTGGCTGCCGAGATCGCCGAAACTTGACCCAAGTCTAAAAAGCAGATCGAGAGACTAGTGAAGCCGACTACTCAAGTGACTCGAGGAAGAGGCTATGATCCGCCTTATGGCTAAAGAACAAGATCAACCGGATCAAGAAGATGAGGTACACTCTAACTCATCTTATTGATTCAAGTGATAGTGATGTGATACACACACTTCATCACCCACTGATCTTTATGATTCATTAGGCAAAATGATGAAATATTTTGAACATATAAAATCCTCACAAACAATTCTAAATGAGGAAAACAGCCAGCTTAAAAGCCAAAACTCACGGTGACTAAAGAGTGAGTATTCCGAGTCACATAGCCGATGAGAACACTAAGCCGAATCGAGAATGCAAGATCATAGCAGCGGGAGTTACCGCTATAGAAGAGGGAAAAAGATCTCAAATATGTGATTGCCTCATTTACAAAGGCATCCAAATCATTGGATGATCTTATCATGAGCCAAAAAGAATGTGGAGATAAGACATGCATAGGGTTTAACTCCTTTGTGCACAGTCAAACTCCAAGAGTGATTTTGGAAAAAGGATTTTCAAGCAATAAAGCATCTCAAAAATCCAAAACACCAAATGTTGCACCCACATTCACTCCCAAGCACAATCACAAACAAACTAGTATTGGATACAAAGAAAAAGGAAAACAACCAGTTGAGTATGCTGAGAGGACAGCTGGGAAGAAATCCAACCGAGTTCCTCAACAAACTCCAAACAGAAAACACTCTGTGAAAAGCAATCAGAGCTACCAAAAACTCCAGAAGTTTCATCAGAAAAACACACATGACGGGAATGGTAGAAACTATCCAAACTATGCTGATTGAAATAATGTGAAACATTAGCAAAGAACTATGGAATACAAGCCTAGATGGCAAATACCTAAAACTTAGCAAAGGTCATTCCAAAGGCAAAAGAGTTACTATCAACACACATATGCACCCAAGCACACACACACATACATACAAACAAAAGAGACAGTTGTATGAACCTAAAACCCCCAAGCAATTTGCAAATGTGCACCATGATTATTGCACTGATAGATGGAAACCTATTAGAGTCAAGTCCTTTGGCTATAGGTTGGTTGGATCATCTTATAGCACTAACCCCTCAGGACCCAGGCAAATATGGGTACCTAAAAACTGATTTCCCTGATTGCAGGTTCAAGGAACAGCTGAGTGCCAAGGAACCTGGTACATGGATAGTGGCTGTTCCAGACATATGACAGGAAACAAGAAAAACCTGTCAAGATTTAAGGAGATTAGAGGTGCAAAAAAAATATTTGGAGGAAATGAAGCTCCAGGGGAAATCAAAGGCACATGATCTATCAAGAAGAATGGATTGGAAATCACAGATGTTGCTTATGTTGAAGGCCTCAACTTCAACTTGTTAAACATCAACCAACTCGTGATAAAGGCTACAATGTTGGATTCAATATGAGAGTGTGCGGATCAAAGATCTTGAATCAAATGAAATAGTCTTTGCAAGGATCAAGAGAAGAATATGTATGTGGTAGATTGGTCTCTTGCTACACCAAGCACTTGTCGCTAGCAAAGAGCACATACCGAATCAAGTTGGTTGTGGCACAAGAAGCTGAGTCATCTGAATTTCTAGACAATCAACAAGCTTGCAAGGAGTCATCCTGTAGAAGGATTGTCAAACCTAGTGTACAAGAAAGAAAGTATACGTGATGCATGCCAGATGGGAAAGCAAAGAAAATCTTCATTCATGGATAAGCCAAGTCCTTCTTCAACAAGGATATTACATCTGTTGCATATGGGTTTATTTTGGTCGATTGAACCGGCCAAAGATAAGTGGAAATAAATACACCTTGGTGGTGGTAGATGACTATTCAAGATATACATGGACAATCTTCATGTGCAAAAAGAAGGAAACTTTGCAGAAGTTACCTCAGCTGATGAAAAGAGTTCAAAATAAAAAGAGCCAAACCATTATAAAGATAAGGTCTGACAGAGGAACTGAGTTTGTCAATGGGATAATAACTCAGTATTGTGTTGAAAATGGAATTGCTCATGAGTTATCAGCTGCAAGAACTCACACAGAGTGGAGTATGAAAGAAGGAAAGAACTCTCAAGGAAGCTGCAAGGACCATGTTAGTGAAAGTTTGGATTGCCTAAGAGATTTTGGTGAAGCCATTAACACATCATGCTATACTCAAAATAGATGCATGATCAACAGCAATGGACAAGACTCCCTATGAGATTTTGACAGGGAGAAAGCCAAGTGTTGGATATTTCAGGATATTTGAATGTAAATGTTTCATGCATAACAATGACAAAGATAATTTGAAAGCTTTTGATGCTAAAGCTGATGAAGGTATCTTTTTGGGATACTCAGCTGAGAGCAATGCCTATAGAGTCTTGAATAACGGGACTATGATCACAGAAGAGTCTATCCATGTGGTTTTTGATGAACCTAATGTAAATGGAGAAAATATTGAAGAGTTAGCTAACAAGCTGAATAAGCCAACTATACAGAAGAGTCCTTATGTTGAAGCTGAAGTAAGAGCAAGCAACCCAGATGAAGATGAGATAGCTGAATCTCAAAGACAGCTGGAAAGTCTGCAGTTGAATGAAGATGAAAGAGCTGCTCAAGACAACTTAGCTGCGAGACGGCTGAATCCATCAGAATTACTCCAACCTGATGTAAGATAGCTGAGAGACCATCCACCAGAGTTAGTTATTGGAGATGTTAGAGATGGCATAAGAACCAGATCCAGAGCACAACATGAAGCAATGTTCACTTGTTTTATTTCTCAAATAGAGCCTAAAGATGTATCTCAAGCATTGGCTGACACACATTGGATTCAAGCCATGCAAGAAGAGCTGAACTAGTTTGAAAGAAACAAAGTATGGGAATTGGTGCAGAGGCCAAGCCATCAAAATGTAATTGGCACAAAATGGGTTTTCAAGAACAAGATGAATGAAGAAGGTGTTAGATAAATGTTTTTATCATGATTTTGATGATTTGTTTTTACACCAAGACAATATTTTTAAATGTTGTCCAAATACTCCTAAATGATTTAAAATGTTTTTACTAATTTTCCAGAGTATTTTTTTAAAGTTTATTTTTGACAAAAATTGGACACCACTTTTGATGATTTTGTGTTAATGTGTTTCTACACCAAAACAATATTTTTAAATGTTTCCCAAATACTCCTAAATGATTTAAAATGTTTTTACTAATTTTTCGGAGTATTTCTTGAAGTTTATTTTCGATAAAAATTGGACAACACTCCTGTCTCGTGTTCAACCGGCCGTCCTATAGGGCAACCTGTGTCTGAAAGTTTATTTCCAAAATAGAAACAAGACGTTTGAATTTTTCCTAGAGGTCGACCGGTTGCACAATACATCATCCGGTACCTAAAAGAAGAAATCAAAGAACAGAGAAGTTATTCTTCTTAAAAACCTCTAGGGGGACCGATCCCTATGGGGAGAGACCGGCCGGACCCTAGGTCGACCGATCCAACCCCCCTGGACCGGTCCCTATGTGTATTTGTGCTATTTCAAATTCATTTTTGTATCCGTGCGCAACCGGTCACCCTATCCTTTTGACAGCAAATTTTAACCATTGTTCAGCAGACAACTTTTCCTAAATTTATGGTGTTGATCTCTAACAACTATATTCTTCATTTGTCTTGCAATTTTTACATATTTCAATCTCCTAGGAGAAGCCTATCAAGTTCAAGACATCCTCTATAAATAGATGAAGAATTGAATCAACACAACAAGAGAGAACAATACAACACAACAAGATACATTCAATCAAACACTTTTGTTATTCAATTTCAATATTCTTGTTGTAATAGCCTAAGGTCTTACACTTTCACATCTTGAGGTCTAGGCTTTATTTCTTGATTACACTTGCACTCAAAATTGTATTATTCATTATCGAGTTGTAATCTTGAATTTTTGGGTTCATCATTCAACACAAGATATCCTTGTGAGTGTTCTTGTGGTAAGAACACACTTGGGTGATCTAGGTGTTAGGTGCAAGAAGATTGTGGTAATATTCTTATTGAAGAGTTTGGTGCTCTTTGAGGTGTTGAAGAATTTGATGTTCTTCAAGGTTGAAGATTGTGGTAATCTTCACAAGGTGCCGTTGAAGATTGTGGTAATCTTCAAGGGAGATTGTGGTAATCTCCAAAGAGGTGTTGTAAGGTGACGTTGTATTAATTGTGGTAATTAATAAAATCTTTTTTCTTTTTGAAATCCATCCCGGAGATACTGGGGTGGTAGAGGATTAGGCTCTAGGTGGGTTGAACCTCTATAAATCGATGTGTGTTGTTTACTTCCCGCACTTCCATTCTTGTCTTGGCTTATTTTATCAGAAAAAGAGGGCACATTTGAGAAAATGGGCATAATCTATTCACCCCCTCTAGATTATCATAGCCACTTGGACTTACAAGTGGTATCAAAGCTAAACTCTTTGGCAAGCAAATGGCTACAAATGAAGTCTACCTTACCGGCACCTCCACCAACAAGCCACCACTATTCGATTCCAAAAATTATGCATTCTGGAAAGAAAGAATGGAATGCTATTTACAAAGTTGCGGGTTTGATATTTGGAACACAATCATAAATGGGGAATCCATCCCGATGAAAGACGGACCACTCACCTCCAAAGTCCTCAAGGAGCTCAATGATGAGAAAAAGGAAATTCTCTCCTTAAATAGTAAAGCTCTAAATATTCTTCATTGTTCACTTATATTTTTGGAATACGGTCATATTCGAGGAATACGATCGGCACATGAAGCATGGGAAAAATTAGAAGCTATCTATGAAGTATATGCAAATGAAAGGAGCAACTCAAAAGCATCTACCTCTCAAATGGATACAACATCAAATCCAACAACATGAGATGAGCTTCTTACAACTTCCGATAATGAAGAAGCCGAGCAATGTTTAATGGGCATTGACGAAGACAATGAGGTACGCTCAAACTCTTCTATTTCTTTTAGTAATGAAATGCATGATGATTATGATGATTTGCAAAATGATTTCGATGAACTTCAAAATGAATTCCAAAGCTTGCTTGTTAAATATAAAAATTTGAAAAAAGAATTCAATGTTTTAAAAAATGATAAGGATAGCTTATTTACTTCCTATGAATCACTTTCATGTGCTCACACTACCACACTTGATAAAGTTAGAAACCTTGAAAAGGAAAATAATACTCTTGTTGAGGATATTAATTGCATGAAAAAAGGATTTATTAAAATTCAACTTGAGTACCGATAAATGACCAAAATTGTTGATGTTCATAGTTGTGATAATTTGAAACTAGGACTTGATCATAAGCCTAATGTCGTTAATCATATGAAAAGGAATCTAGTCTTTAAGCATGTTGGTCATTATGCTCCTAAAATTATTACTTATTTCTATTGTGGTAAAAAGGGTCACATGGCTAATTCTTGTCGGGCTAGAAATAGCTCTAATCATTTTTGGAGACCTAAAAGTCTCAAAGCTAATCCCAAAGGACCCAAACACTTGAGGGTACCACAATACAATGTCATATTAGGTACTCGGTGGAATAATAATCGAAGAAAAGTCATACCGTCAAGAAGACATCAAATGCCCATACCATCTGATCAAAGGAGAAGACATCACCACAATGAATTTCCAAGAGGGAAATAGTATCAACAATGGGAAAGTAACAAATCTTGGAAATGGAGCAATTGGAGAAGTCATCATCAACAAAATGAGTTTTCAAGAGAAAGACATGATCAACAATGGGAAGGACACAATCCTTGGAATTGGCAAAAGTGGAGAACACATCATCAACAAGATGATTTCCTAAGAGGAAGATACTACCAACAAACGAAAAAACATAACCCGTGGAAATGGCGAAATTGGTAAATCGTATCTCCTTATTTAAATACGCATAATGTTTATTATAATGTATGCTTGTATTTTTTTTGTTTTAATTGCCAAAATGATTTTTCAAAATATTTTTAAATAAGGTCTTTAATATATTGTTTTTAAATCTTTTGAAAAGGGGACCTTGTATGATGCTTGTGTATTTACAATGACTTGTGTGTTTTATCATCTCTTATGATTTTTTATAGCATAATATATTTGTGACATCTCTTATTGCTTTAGCCTACACTTTTACCATTATGTTTTGTGCAAGAATTGTTTAAGAATTGTGTAGGATATATACCTTCATAAATGACCATCTATGTTATAATATGTCAAGAGTGACATAAACTATCAAGGTACGCTCACCATTGGTATTCATCTCATAGACTCAATATGTTAGGAAATTTATTGTTTAGATTTTGATGAATGCCATGTAAAACTTAAACTAGGAAGTTGGCACCCCATTTTTGTTGTAAAGCGCATTGTAACAAATAAATTTGGTCAAGTGAGTTAAGTCGCCTATGCCTAAACATGCAAGAAGACAATGGAGACTAGAAGGAAGACTCATTGCAAGACAACCGAGTATGGTAAAGAAGAGAAGACGGGAACTCGACTGAAGGTGCAACTGAGATGCAGCTGAGTAAAGCATCAGCCAAGTCAACTCAAGATAGCCAAGTCTCAAGTTGAAGTGACAGAAGAGTCATCCAATGATTGAAAGCTGACTCTAAGTCACCTGGGGAAAGCAAGGAAATGCGGTCAAGTCGAGATAATGAAAGAGATCCGTTACGTAAATCAAGAGAATTACTTAAACAAGTAATACCTCCATGCTACCTTTCTCGAAGTGCTCAACCCCGAGGAAGCGTGCAAGGGAATGAACCAATGGGAAGCACTACACCGTGTCGAACTCGAAAAGTCAAGAACAATTCATACGAGGAAGTGGCAATTCCAAGGATTGCAACAAGACAAGCCAACGACCATAAGTGACTTTCAAAAATAAGCCTATCTCTTCAACGGGCAGATTTTTGAAAGATCACTATAAAAGGCTGAGGAATGACTCTGAGAAAAGAATCTTGACGACCAAAATCACGAACATTTCAAGAAAACATTTTAATATTCTCAAATCATTCAAGATTAATCCTCAAGCCTACATCACGAAGAAAATCAATCCAACACTCACCTGTGAAGGAAAGATAGCTTCAATCAGTTGAAGAGGATACCTTTGAAGAAAAGGGGTCTACATTCCAAGTAGAATTGTAGAAAGGTTCAAGGTCAAACCAGTCTTGAGTTCTTAGAGGGCTTCGTGATCAAATCCAAAGAGCTTGAGCAAGTGAGTTGTAGTAGCAAGGCGGTACTGCCCCTGAAAAAAGCCGAGTCGTCACGAGAAGCCATCTGCGTGACCAAGGCATCTCAGACCGAGTCCCAAAGGATCAAGTCATTTGTGTGATCAAGACTTGTATCACGGACTATTACCACTTTGTATCTTGATCAATACTTAGTTGATTCCTCCGGGAGTTGGAGAAGAGAGGAGTAGAAGAATTACCCCATCTTGAACCTCTATAAAATCTTATCGTGTCATTTACATTTCAAAGACTTTAATTTCGCATCTTATTTGTTTAACTCTCTTGATAAATTTGCTATCCACTTGATAATCCCTAAGTACTAAAACCAAGCATTAAATCATTACTAAATCAATTTTAAGGGTGTACTGATCTTAAGCGAAAACAAAGCTGAGTTGAGCTAATTGATCTTAACGGTGAGTTATTCTATCAACGGCTCGAGTCAGTGCATTGAGTGACTAACTCTTGATTAACTAAATTGGCTATCCACCAAGGACACAGCTGTGTAGCATCAACTCTGAACTTTAAAAAGGACTAAATTTTAAAAGTTGGTAAGGTTTATTCAACCCCCCCTTCTAAACCTTACACTCACACCCCTTGGGACCTACAAGTGGTATCAGAGCGGTTGGTTCATTGAGCCTTCCGCACTAGTTACTGAAGTAGATCTCCAAATTTTTCAAAGTCTGTTTTAGTACTTAAGTTTTCAATACTCTTTTTATTATCAAAAGTTATTATCATGGAAGCAAATTTGACACGTATCCCTATGTTCACAATTGAAGAATTTGATGATTGGAAAATTCGTATGCAGGCTCATCTATCAGCATTACATGATGAGATGTGGATAGTGATAGAGGATGAGCCACTATAAATTTTAAAAGTGAACATAGCATTTTTGTAAGAAGAGCTGCGGTGAAGGTGCGTGAAGATGATGTCGCTCCTAGACCCGACTATGGTTGAAAAACCCAAGAGCTGAATGGACAAATGATGACAGAAAAAGATACAACCTGGACAATGTGGCCAAGGATATTCTTTACAAAACCTTGGACAAAGCCATGTTCAATAAAGTTAAATCATGCAAAACGGCTAAAGAAATCTGGGACAAGCTAACATTGATTTGTGAAGGCTCAGAGCAAATCATGGAAAATAAATTATTAGTGGCTGTACAGAAATTTGAGAATTTCAAAATGATCGCAGGAGAGAACCTGGATCAACTGGATGCGCGGTTCACAGAAATTACCAACGAGCTATCTGCTCTTGGAAAAGAATATACACATAACGAAATGTGTATGAAAATCCTAAAAAGTCTCCCAGCTGAATGGGAAATGAAGGTCATGGCACTAAGACATTCCATGGACCTATCAAAGACATCCAACCATGAGCTATTCTCATATCTCAAAGCCTACGAATTTGGTGAGAAGAAAAAGACCAGGAAGAGACAATTTGTACCCAAAACATTTTGCTCTAATTGTTAAGGATGGCAAGAAAGTTGAGGTCAAAGAAGTCATTGACCCAGAGGAAATAGCCCTGTTGGTTAAAAGGTTCAACAAGTTCTTCAATAAGAACTACAAGAGAGGCAAGGGAGAATCCTCCAGAAGACACTCGGCTCCCTCCAAGTCAAGGAAGATAGGCCAACCAACCAAGAAGAAGATCATCAAAAAGCTGAATATCAAAGGGTGACAATCCAAGAATGGAAAGAGCTAATCAAAAGGTTGAATATCTATGGTGGAACCGTAGGCAACCGGGTCACTATGCCATTGATTGCCCGTATCCCCGTAGTCAACAAATACAAGAATGATGAAGAAAGAAAAGTCTTGAGAGAAAGAAGACAAGAAAAGAAAAAGGCAATGTTGGTTGCAGAGATCTTTGAGACAGCCAAGTCAAGAGACATAGCCGACTCGAGAGAGTAGTGAAGCCGACTACTCAAGTGACTCTGAAGAAGAAGAAGCCTTGATTTGTCGATGGCCAAGAAACAAGACCAACGACCAAGAAGATGAGGTACACTCGACTCATCACACTCAGATTCGTGATAGTGACCGTGACACACACACTTCATCACCCACTGATCTTTATGATTCATTAGGCAAAATGATGAAAGATTTTGAACACATTAAATCCTCACACACACTACTAAATGAGGAAAACAGCCTACTCAAGAGCAAAACTCACGGTGACTAAGGAGCCGAGTACTCTAAGTCAAATAGGTGATGAGAATAAAAGTTTAAAGGTTGAAAATGCCAAGCTAATAGCAGAAATAGCTGCCATAGAAAAGAGGGAGAATGACCTCAAAAATTTGATTGCCTCATTCACTAAGGCATCTAAGTCATTGGATGATCTTATCATGAGCTAAAGAGAATGTGGAGACAAGACAGACTTAGGATTTAATTCCTCTGTGCTATGTCAAGCTCCAAAAGTGATTTTGGAAAAAGGATCTTTAAGCAATGAAATATCTCAAAAATCCAAAACTCCAAATGGTGCACACACACTTATTCCAAAGCACAATTACAAGCAAACTGACATTGGTTATAAAGGAAAAGGAAAACAACCAGTTGAGTGTGCTGAGAGGACAGCTGAGAAGAAATTCAGCCGAGTTCCTCAGCAAACTCCAAAGAGGAAATACTCTGTAAAGAAGAAACAGAGCTACCAAAAATCCAGAAGATCTATAAATGAAACACATATGATGGGAATGGTAGAAAATATCCAAGCCAAGCTGATTGGAATAATGTAAACTATCAAACAAAGACCTCTCGGAATATAAGCCCAAATGGCAAAGGCCTAGAACTCAAGAAAGGTCATTCCAAAGGTATAAGAGCTTTCATCGACACACATATGCACCTAGGCACTACACTCGGAGACATCACAACTACCCAAAGAAGGCAATTGCTAAAACACATATACAGGCATACGAGACAAAAAGAGCAATTTGTATGAACCTAGAATCCCCAAGCAATTTGCCAAAATTAATTATGATTATGGCGATAGATGACAACCCCTTAGAGCCAAATCATTTGGCTATAGGTTGGTTAGATCATCTTACAATACTAACCCCTCAGGACCCAGACAAGAATGGGTACCTAAAACTTAATTTCCTTGTTTGCAGGTTCAAGGAGCAGTGAGTGCCAAGGAACCTGGTACATGGATAGTGGTACATTCCCGGACATATGACAGAAACAAGAAAAATCTATCATAATTCAAGAAAGTTAAAGGAGCAAAAGTCATATTTGGAGGAAATGAAGCTCGGGAGAAATAAAAGGCATTGGATCCATCAAGAAAAATGGATTAGAAATCACAGATCTTGCATATGTTGAAGGACTCAATTTCAATCTGCTAAGTATCGCCATCTATGTGATAAGGGTTATAATGTTGGATTTAACATGGGTATATGCCAAATCAAGGATACAGAATCAAATGAAGTTGTGTTGCAAGGATGCGGACAAAAGAACATGTATATCGTGGATTGGTCAAAGACAACACCCTACACCTGTCTGGTTAGCAAAGAGCACCTTTGAATTAAGTTGTTTGTGGCACAAGAAGAAGCCGAGTCACCTGAATTTCAAAACAATTAACAAGCTTGCGGAAGCAATCTTGTGGAAGGACTTCGGACTCAATATACAAAAAGGAGAGTATATGTGACGCATGTCGAAGGGAAAACAAATCAAATAATCATTCAAAGAAAAAGCATGTCCATCTTCAACAACGATATTGCATCTGCTACATATAGATCTCTTTGGTCCAGTTGAACCAGCTAGCATAAGTGGGAAGAAATACACCTTGGTGGTAGTAGATGACTACTCAAGATATACATGGACAATATTCATATGTAAGAAGAAAGAAACTCTACACAAACTACCACAACTGATGAAGAGGATTCAAAATGAGAAGAGCCAAACCATTATCAAAATAAGATCAGACAGGAACCGAGTTTGTCAATGGCATAATAACTCGAGTATTGTATTGAAAATGGCATTGGTCATGAATTATCTGCAAAGCAAGGACTCCACAATGAGAATGGAGTTGCAAAAAGAAGGAATAGAACTCTCAAAGAAGCGGCAAGGACCATGTTAGCGAAGCGGGGCTACCAAAAAGATTTTGGGTCAAGCAATCAACACGACTTGCTACACTCAAAATAGATGTATGATAAAATGGACAAGTGACAAAGACTCCTATGAGATTTGGACATGGAGAAAACCAAATGTTGCATATTTTAGAATATTTGGATGTAAATGCTTCATCCATAACAATGGCAAAGACAATCTAAAGGCTTTTGATGCTAAAGTGATGAAGGCATCTTCTTGGGATACTCGGTGAAAGCAAAGCCTACTGAGTACTCAACAAGAGGACTATGGTTGCGGAGGAATCCATTCATATGGTATTCGATGAACCAAATGTAAATGAAGAAGGCGTTGAAGAGTCAACTAATAAGTGAATCATCCAACCATGCGAGAAAAGTCCCTATCTTTCAAGTCATTTGGAATTATAAACTCGGATGAAGATGAGATAGCCGAGTCTTATAAACAAGCTGGAAAATTTGCGGCTAAGTGATTGCGAGAGAGTCGATCAAAGCAACACATGACTTCTAGACGATCGAATCCGGCTAACTTACTCCAACTTTGATGTAAGATGGTGAGAGACCATCCACCAAAACTTGTCATTGGAGATATAAGAGAAGGTGTCAAAACAAGATCGAGAACTCAACAAGAAGCCATGTTCACATGCTTTATCTCACAAATAGAACCTAAAGATGTGTCACAAGCATTGGATGACACACATTGGATTCAAGCTATGCAAGAAGAGTGAATCGGTTTGAAAGAAATAAAGTATGGGAGTTAGTTCAAAGACCCACCCATCAAAATGTTATTGGCACTAAATGGGTATTCGAAACAAGATGAACGAGGAAGGTTCTGTGGTAAGAAACAAAGCAAGATTAGTAGCCAAAGGATATTGCCAAGAAGAAGGGATAGATTTTGATGAAACATTTGCCCCTGTAGCAAGATTGGAAGCTATTAGGATGTTTCTTGCCTATGCATCTCACAAGATTTTTATTGTATATCAGATGGATGTAAAAAGAGCATTCCTAAATGGTTTATTGGAAGAAGAAGTGTATGTTGAACAACCTCCAGGATTTGAGCAGAAGACTCTTGGAGATAAGGTATACAAACTCAAGAAAGCTCTGTATGGATTGAAATAGGCACCCAGAGCATGGTATGATACCTTGTCACAATTCCTAAGCGAGAATGGATTCACAAAAGAAAAAGTAGATAGAACACATTGCTTTGAGAATTCAAGACAAGAAGAGCATACTGCTTGTTCAAATATATGTGGATGACATAAATTTTGGATCCACAAACAAAGAGCTGTGTGATAAATTTTCAAACCTCATGAAATGCAAATTCGAAATGAGCATGATGGGAGAGCGACATTCTTCCTTGGACTTCAAGTGAAAGCAGTGAAGGATGGAACCTTCATAAGTCAAATAAAATACACGAGAGATTTAATGAAGAAATTTGGTATGGAAGAGAAGTCTTCGTGAAAATACCAATGAATACATCATCAAAATGGACATGGATGCGGATGGCAAGCCTGTAGATCAAACAAGATATAGAGCACTTATTGGATCATTGCTTTATCTCACAAAGCAAAGCGGGCGGACATTACCTTTGCTATAGGTGTATGTGCAAGATTTCAATCTGCTCCAAAAGAGAGCCATATATTGCAGACTAAGAGGATCTTGAGATATTTGAAAGGAAGCCAAGAAGTTGGCTTATGGTATCCAAAGGAAGGTGGATTCAAGTTAATTGGCTATTCAGACTCGACTATCTTTGGATGTAGAGTTGACAGGGGAAAAGCACCTCGGTACATGTCAAATGCTTGGAAACAAGGCTAATTTCCTGGTTCAAAGCAAAAAGCAAAATTCAATAGCCACCTTTACAAGCGAGAATACACAGTGCGGGCGGCATTTGTTTGCCCAAATCCTATGGATGAGAAGAAATGAGAGACTATGAAATTGAAAAAGGAAATTCCAATCATGTGTGATAACACAAGTGCAATTGCAATCACTCAAAATCTGTGTTGCACTCAAGAACAAAGCATATCGATGTCGAGATATCACTTCATAAGAGATCATGTTGAAAAGAAAGACATCACCTTGAATATATTTCAAGCGATAAACAGTTGGTGACATATTCACAAAACCATTATGTGAATCAAGATTTGAAGAACTCAAGCATGAGTTAGGGCTAATTGGTGGTGACACTCGGAAGACTCAAAGAAGGAAATGAAACACAAAAAGGGAAAAAGAGTGAATTCTCAAAGACTAAATGAATCGATCGTATCGGAAAGATAGCTATATCGAATTATTAGTACAATTTGAGTCACTATGAGAAGCTGTGACAAGAAGAGTTAAATCGGCTAAGGGATAATTTGAGTCATTTATGAACAAAGTGACAAAAACGCGATCGTTTTTACAAAGCGGGAATGTTTTTAAGAATGAGCGTCAAAGATAATGATGATGTGTACAGCAAAAGCTGCACACCAAGCTTATGATTGGATATAAATCTTTGCCGCATTAAATTCGAGACATTAAATGTTAATCGGCGTGCAAAATCTAAGCCGTTGATTTCGATCTCATTTAAAAAACCACCCCACGTCCTTTCTTAAACCATACTTAAACCATTTTCGTCCGTTTCTCTCACATATTACCAAAGCTGTTCATTTCTCTCGGAAGCAAAGGCAAAACTTCTCTCAAAACCCTATCGATCTTCAAATCAACTTCTAAGTTTCTTTCCGTGAAATGCTAAAAAATGGCATCGACTTATGATTTCGTCAAGCTAGGGAAGCAAATCCACACCGGGTCTCTTGTGGATTTCGAGGGTATGGTCAAACAAGGGTCCGATGACGCCCTCATAATGAAGATTCTTTGAAAAGCTCGAAAAGTCGGGCTAAAACCATTTCGGCGATGGAGCCCGATGACCTATGTGGAAGAGGTCGCTCGATTCACGTGAACGCTGAAATTCACGAGGGGATCAAATCCTCTGTTCACGGGAAGGAGTTCATCATCTCTCGCCAAGGATTTGGCGAACACCGCTCATTAGCGGAAGGAGCATCGAGAAATCAATGAAGCTGATGTAGACTTGGCCGCTTTGCTTGGAAGAAGTAGCCAAGACCGACTATCTTGATAAGGCGATCTACCACACCAACAAACAAGAGGCTGAAGGAGGACTACCACAAACTGTTGGACATAGTTGCCAAATGCATAGACATCAAGTTTGGCGGCTTTGACCAACTATCCAAAGCAAAATTGATCGTAATGGCCGCGATCATTGAAGAAAGGAAAATAAACTGGGCTGAGTTTGTCTACAGCAGACTCTGCCAGAATGTAAGGAACAAATCCTTCAAGGAGGATGGTTCTTTTGGAGGATATTTGGGATACGGCCTGGTGATTGGCGGCTAAGTGAGGTAAAAGGAGTCCCTCTTCGACATGGAAAGGCGTTCCATGTAAACAAGAGGATGTTCGAGATCAAACCTCTCGGCGCTGAGAAGAGAGCCTATCTTAAGAGAGGCGATACAAGTGAGGGGAATTAGGCCGACCCTGAAGATACAATTGTCTCCTCTCCACCAAAGAAGAAGGCGCCCCTGTGTTTGCTAAAGAACTGCTGCCCTGCAGCAAAGAAAAACAAAATGCTCCCGCCCTGCACTGAAGTCACCTGCCCCCATGGCCGTGTCTCCGCCCTGAAGAGCGGCCGAGAAGGAATCTCAAATACCTTCTCTCAGGTCGTCAAAAAGAGGAGAACGATAAGCCAAGACGGCCGGCTCCTCGTAAGAAAAACACAAGACCGGCCCCGCCGCCCAAGACTAGAAGAAATTCTCTCCGAACCAGTAAATCCCTCACGGTACAAACTAGGAGAAGAAGAAGAATCTTCAAGCGTTCGAACTTGAGAAACCCGGTGAGTCACCACCACTTTCAAACAGATATCTGGGAGCTGCTGGAGAAGTAGAGTCTCGGATATTATTGATGAAACGACCAAGTCTCTTTGAAAAGGCGATCAACAGAGACAAATCAAGACCCAATCGTAGTTGAGCAATTTGAGACACAAGAAGTAGCCGAGAAATCTAACTCGCTGTTGAGGATCGCATCCCCTCCCGCAATGACGCCGGTGAACGAATGGAGCACGAGCTTGCTACCTTCTATCCCCCGAGAATGAGGGACAAGAAGAAGAAGGCGATAGAGATGATGATGTGATGATCCTATCCCCACCTTATCCGGACATCCAAAATCGTCTGCGAGAGTGGAGGAAGTGGAAGTTAAGTCGATCCAGGGAAACAGTTCCAACGGCTTGAGTTTATCGAAGAAGAAGAGGAAGCGATGAATTTTCTTGGAGTGACCACCGTGGGTCTAAGACTTTGGATGAAGAAAAGCGCACGAGATATCTTGCGAGATCTTCAAGGACAAAGGAGAAGGAGAGATAGGCGAGAGGAAGGCGAGGCACGTGAGAAGGCCAAGATCCGCCCCTATCACCGGTACCACGAACATACACATCCTCTCCTTGACGCCCTATCGAAAGCGATGAGGATGCGGACCTGTTCTGCCGCGAGAAGAGTTGCAAATGCAGCAAGCAATGCACGAATCCGAGTCCTTCATGAACAAAGAATGATGGAGGGACCAGGAGAGTCCTCCAAAGCACAATTGGAGATAGACCCAATGGGGAGTGGTGCAAAGATATTGCCCGTTGTTGCGCCACCACTTCCCGACTCATTCGGAAGAAGGAACTAAGGAAATGGCGATGGCGGGTTAATAGGGACCCCGGTCGAGCAACCCCTAATGAAGGTGTCTTACCACCGCCCCCCAACGGTGAACACTCGGTAGAAACAGCCGGGAGTTTGGAGACGAGTGACCCCATTTCAAGTCACTCGGTGGTGCCACCTGAGTGGGGAAACTCCCTCTGCTGCGGCAAGGTCGGAGGATCTGCGAGATGACTCCACAACGGATCTAGGAGGCGAAGTGGAGAAAAAACAAACACAAAGTACACAACAAGTTGTCATCAACGAAGCTCGGACGATTGAGACGCTCTCGGTGAGGTGCCAACCGCTACGAAGGCTAATGTGGCTGGCGATGCAAATCGAGGCACGGAAGGAACAGACCACAGGAGTTAACACTGCAGGCGATGAAAGTGCAATCCATGGGGTTGAGACTCCAATGGATGCCACCGCAGAAAGACCCCAAGACGGCTCACACTTTGCCGAAAGAGATGTCAAGGCCTCATTGCGGTGGAGCTGCGGGGAGGTAATGAAGGCCAACGGGAGGTTGAGACTTCCGGAAAAAAGTCAAGTAGAGAACATCCCTCCCGCTATCATTGATCCATCTCGAAAAGGAGATAAGTGCACTTCACGACTCCCAGGATAATCATGATGTGACCTTTTCCGGGATCGGAAGAAGACGATGAAGCCGAGTCATCCCCTGTGGATCGATCCAAAAGACTCGGTGCGGATGTTCAAACCACGAGCAAGTCGACCTCAAGACTACTCGTCAAACTTTCAATTTTGATGATGAGCCACCCATGGAAATCTCATCATCGTCCGATGACACTTCCGATAAGGGCGAGGACGATCAACTCAATTGGAGAAACCATTTGAGACCAACGAAGGCATTGAGAGGCGTTGAGGCTCGGCAAGGTGGGTCAACTTCACAACAAACCCGGTGAAACAGTCCAGCTGCGCGGGCTCCCAAAGCTGCGGCGGGTTCGACTCCACAAGGAACTTCACGCGCACCACTCATCATTGAGCAAATCCCGGTTACTGTGATGATTCCTTTCTAGAATCATTTCCATTCTCTCTGGAGGTACCCGACCTCCGGAAAAGAGAGAAAAAAAGAGATCTCGCGCTTCCACAGACAGATCTGTCATTCCATCAGATACCATTGTTCCAACCGACTATGATTTTGTATTTGCTTTGCCATCACCGCCCGGAGGAAACAAATTTGAAGTTCGGGAGGTGTTCAAAGCATTATTTTTGAAATTGAATGGATGGAGAGGCACCAGGCCTCGATGGACATGAGCGGATAATGAGATGCCAACCTTACTGGCGACTTGAGAGGCATAATAGTCGAGAATCGGGAGTGGTGGCAAGCGAAGACAAACAATGCGCGTGGAACAAGCTAGATATTTGAGAACATTGTTCAACAAGTTTGTTGGTATGGCGGTGAGAATCTTGATGCAAAGACAAAGTTGAGAGAACACATTGAGCACTTGCATGAATCTCACATTTACGAGATCAAGCTGCTGCGTGAGCAAAATAAGAATGAGCTCCTGCGTATGGAAGGAAACATGGATCGAAAATTCAGCCTTCTCATGGGTGAGAGATGAAGCTCGCTTAAAAAGTGAATCCAACGCTACTCGTTCGAGTTTCGTGTAGCATACTCCGCACAGACTCGAAGCGAGAACTTCGACTATCGCCAGACTTCGACTTTACGCTTGCTAGTATGTTTCAGGGCGTTCCTCTCTCCTTTGATGATGCCAAAAAGGGGAAGAGGAATACCTTAAAGCGCTTAAGAGATCGGCGTTGAGAAGGAGGAAGCATTTGGAAAGGAAAACAGTGAGAGGTCTCAAGAGCAAAGAAAGGAAAGTCTGTTGGGGAAGGATCGGGAGATGTCACCCTAATGATTGCACAAACCCCAACAAGGTCTTGTCACGGTGATATTATCAATGACAAACTCCCAGTGACTCTGCCACTCCAACAATCTTTGTATCTATGGTGAAAAGAGAAAAAGTTGATTGAAGCGAGGGATGGAGGAAGTGGAGGAAGGATGAATGCCCGAGTTATGAATATCTTGAAACAACATGGAGGCATTCCAAAGACAGAGACACTTATGCCATCTCGGATGCGGAACCGAGCCAAGATCAGTTGATGAATTTAAAACTTTCGCATCGAAGGATATTTTGCAAACATGTCCATGGCTCAAGCTTGAGACTTGTCTTGAGGAAAAGGGTCTCACGTTTTGTGAAGAAGGCGACAGCGACAGACACGGCGATCCTCTCTTTGGTCACTCCGCTAGTCACTCAGTTGGGAAGAAGAAGACCCCAGTATAATACACGCCCAGGCAGTAGTAGAAAAGCAGTGGTGGAGGAAGAGGTTTGGACTCCAGCTCTCGCCCAAAAACATTGAGTACATAGATCCGGCCAAGAAAGGAGGGATCTCTTGGGAAAGTCTTGACCAAGTAGCCAATCTGCAAGTGGCTAAAAACAATCGAGTACGTGAAAAGAATCGAAGAAGAAAATAAAAGACAAACTCAGCTTTGGGAGGAGAGACAAGAGAGACTAAGAAGAGATGAAGCTGCCGGAAGGCATATGAAAAAGAAGAAGAAAGCGCATCAAGATGAGAAAAAGAGAAGAATCAAGAAGATGACAGAAGAAGAAGAAGATGAAAAAGGAAGGGCGCGAAGGAGATGAAGTGTTCTTGTATCCACCCCTTCATGTATTTTACTATGTAAATACATACTATGTAAGTCTTGTAATAAAAATGTAAATTCTCTATTTTTGCGTAGACATAGATGTTTGCTCGATACACCTTGTATGCTTGATTGTGTAAAGGACAAGAATGCTATGATCAATAAAATGATTGATTCTACGCATACATTCTCTGTAAATACACTATCTGTATGTATTTATGCTATTTACATTTTGAATGTTTTAAGTTTTGGCATCATCAAAAAGGGGGAAATTGTTGGGAAATTTATTGTTTAGATTTTGATGAATGCCATGTAAAACTTAAACTAGGAAGTTGACACCCCATTTTTGTTGTAAAGCGCATTGTAACAAATAGGCTGGTCAAGTGAGTTAAGTCGGCTATGCCTAAACATGCAAGAAGACAATGGAGACTAGAAGGAAGACTCATTGCAAGACAAAGTGAGTATGGCAAAAGAAGAGAAGACGGAACTCGATGAAGGTGCAGTGAGATGCGGTGAGTAAAGCATCGTCAAGTCAACTCAAGATAGCCAAGTCTCAAGTTGAAGTGACAGGAAGAGTCATCCAATGATTGAAAGTGACTCTAAGTCACCTGGGGAAAGCAAGGAAATGCGGTCAAGTCGAGATAATCGAAAGAGATCCGTTACGTAAATCAAGAGAATTACTTAAACAAGTAATACCTCCATGCTACCTTTCTCAAGTGCTCGGCCCCGAGAAGCGTGCAAGGGAATGAACCAATGGGAAGCACTACACCGTGTCGAACTCGAAAAGTCAAGAACAATTCATACGAGGAAGTGGCAATTCCAAGGACGCAACAAGACAAGCCAACGACCATAAGTGACTTTCAAAAATAAGCCTATCTCTTCAACAGTGCAGATTTTTGAAAGATCACTATAAAAAAGGTGAAATGACTCGAGAAAAGAATCGACGACCAAAATCACGAACATTTCAAGAAAACATTTTAATATTCTCAAATCATTCAAGATTAATCCTCAAGCCTACATCACGAAGAAAATCAATCCAACACTCACCTGTGAAGGAAAGATAGCTTCAATCAGTTGAAGAGGAAACCTTTGAAGAAAAGGGGTCTACATTCCAAGGAGAATTGTAGAAAGGTTCAAGGTCGAACCAGTCTTGAGTTCTTGGAGGGCTTCGTGATCAAATCCAAAGAGCTTGAGCAAGTGAGTTGTAGTAGCAAAGCGCAGCGCCCTGTGAAGAAGCCGAGTCGTCGAGAAGCCATTGCGTGACCAAGGCATCTCGGGGCATCGAGTCCCAAAGGATCAAGTCGGTGTGTGATCCAAGACTTGTATCTACGGATCTATTACCACTTTGTATCTTGATCAATACTTAGTGGATTCCTCGGGGAGTTGGAGAAGAGAGGAGTAGAAGAATTACCCCATCTTGAACCTCTATAAAATCTTATCGTGTCATTTACATTTCAAAGACTTTAATTTCGCATCTTATTTGTTTAACTCTCTTTGATAAATTTGCTATCCACTTGATAATCCCTAAGTACTAAAACCAAGCATTAAATCATTACTAAATCAATTTTAAGGGTGTAAAGTCTTATTTGAAATCAAGCGCAGATTGAGCTAATTCGGTCTTAACAAAATTGAGTTATTCTATCAATAGCTCGATCGAGTCATTGAGTGTCATTAGGAATTTTATTGTTTAGATTTTGATGACTGCCATGTAAAACTTAGAATAGAAAGTTGGCACCCCAATTTTTGTTGTAAAATGCATTGTAATGAATAGAGCCAAGTGAGTTAAGTCGCCTACGCCTAACATGCAAGAAGACAATCAAGATGGAAGGAAGACTCTGCTGCGAGACAGTGAGTATGGCAAAGAAGAGTAGACGAGAACTCTATGAAGAAGCGGTGAGATGCACGGTGAGTGGAGCATCGGTCAAGTCAACTCAAGAAAAGCCAAGTCTCAAGTTGAAGTGACAAAGAGTCATCCAATGATTGGAAAGTGACTCTAAGTCACCTGGGGAAAGCAAGGAAATGCGATCAAGTCGAGATAAGCGTAAAAAGAACCGTTGCCGTAAATCAAGAGATTTACTTAAACAAGTAATATCTCCATACCACCTTTCTTGGAGTGCTCGGTCCCAGGAAGCGTGCAAAAGGAATGAACCAATGGGAAGCACTACACCGTGTCGAACTCAAAAGGTGAAAGAACAATTCATACGAGGAAACGGCAATTCCAAGAAGCGCAAGCCAACGACGCAAAGTAACTTTCAAAAATAAGCCTATCTCTTCAACGGGCAAATTTTTGAAAGTTCACTATAAAAAAGGCCGAGGAGTTTGTTTGAGATAAAGGGATGACACACACGTGAGATATACAAGCACATTAGAAAAATCGAAACATTCTCTATCCTCAAGCCTACATTACGAAGTACATCAATCCAACACTCACTGTGAAGGAAAGAGAACTTCAATCGGTTGAAGAGGAAACTTTTGAAAACAAGGGGTCTACATTCCGGGAAGGATTGTAGAAAGGTTCAAGGTTGAACCAAGTCTTAAGCTTTTGGAGGGCTTCGTGATCAAATCCAAAGAGCTTGAGCAAGTGAGTTTGTAGTAACAAAGCGGCTGCCCTGTGAAGAAGTCGAGTCATACGAGAAGCTTGGTGAGTGATCAAGCGTCTCATCGAGTCCCTAAGGATCAAGTCATTTGTTGTGATCAAGACTTGTATCCGGACTGTTACCACTTTGTAAACTGATCATTACTTAGTGGATTCCTCCGGGGAGTTGGAGAAGAGAGGAGTAGAAGAATTACCACATCTTGAACCTCTATAAAAACTTTCTTGTGTCACTTACATTTCAAAGCATTTAAATTCTGCACTTTTAATTGCTTATATCTGTGATAAATTTGCTATCCATTTGATAATTTATAAGTACTAAATCAAGCTCTAAAATCTTGCTTAATCAAACTTAAGGGTGTTAAGTCTTCCGCTGAAAATAAAACCACGAGTTGAGTTAAATTATAGCCAACATCCGAAGTTACTCCATCAACTTACTCGAAAGTCTGTTGAGAGATTAACTCTTGAGTGACTAATTCGATTGTCCATCAAGGACACGGTGTGTAGAATCAACTCGTAGATTTAAAAGGACTAAATCGAAAATTTGGTAAGGTTTATTCAACCCCCCTTCTAAACCTTACACTTACACCCCTCAGGACCTACAAGTGGTATCGGGCGGTTGGTTCATTGAACCCTCCGCGACCAGTTCTTGAACTAGATCTCCAAACTTTTCAAAGTCCGCCTTAGTACTTAAACCTTCAAAACTCTTTTTTAAAAGTCATTATCATGGAAGCAAATTTGACACGCATCCCTATGTTCACTATCGAAGAATTTGATGATTGGAAAATTCGTATGCGAGCTCATCTATCAAACATTACATGATGAGATGTGAATAGTGATAGAAGATGGGCCTCTGCAAATATTAAAGGTGAACACGGTACATGCGAAGAGTTGCACTGAAGGAGAAGAAGATCTTTGCTCCCGGACGGTCATGGTTGAAAAACCAAGAAGCGAGTGGACAAATGATGAGAAAAAGATACAACCTGGATAATGTAGCCAAGGACATCCTTTACAAAACCTTGGACAAAGCCATGTTCAACAAAGTCAAATCATGCAAAACGGCTAAAGAAATCTAGGACAAAGTGACATTGATTTGTGAAGGCTCGAAGCAAATCAAAGAAAACAAATTATCGGTGGCGGTACAAAAATTTGAAAACTTCAAAATGATCTCGGAGAGAACCTGGATCAACTAGACGCTCGGTTTCGAAATCACAAATGAGCATCTACACTTGGAAAGGAATATACACGAAGAAATGTGTATGAAGATCCTAAAAGTCTTCGGTGAATGGGAAATGAAGGTCATGGCACCGACGAGACTCCATGGACCTATCAAAGACATCCAATCATGAGTTATTCTCGGACCTCAAAGCCTACGAGTTTGAGCCGAGAAGAAAAGACCAGGAAGAGACAATTTGTACCCAAAACAATTTGCTCTAATTGTCAAAGATGGGAAGAGAGTGAGATCAAAGAGGCAATTGACCCGGAAGAAATAGCCACGATGGTTAAAAGATTTAACAAGTTCTTTAACAAGAACTACAAGAGAGAAAGGGTGAATCTTCGGAAGACACTCGGCTCCCTCCAAATCAAGGGAAGATAGGCCAACCAAGAGAACAGATCATCAAAAAGTTGAGTATCAAAGGGCCGACAACTCAAGAATGGAAAGAGCCGATCAAAGGCTGAATACCTATCTTTGAATGTAGACAACCAGTCACTATGCCATTGATTGCTCATATCCTGTAGTCAACAAGACGGGGATGAAGAAGAAAGAAAGGTCTTGAGAGAAAGAAGACAAGAAAAGAAAAAGGCAATGATGGCCGCAGAGATCAGCCGAGACAGCCAAGTCAAGAAGACGGTGATTCGAGAGCAAAGGTGAAGCCGACTACTCAAGTGACTCGAAGAAGAAGCCTTGATCCGCTTGATGGCCAAAGAACAAGATCAAGAAGATGAGGTACAATCTAACTCAACAAACTCGGACACTAGTGATAGTGATCGTGACACACACACTTCATCACCCACCGATCTTTATGATTCATTAGGCAAAATGATGAAAGATTTTGAACACATTAAATCCTCACACACACTATTGAATGAGGAAAACAGCCTACTCAAAAGTCAAAACTCAAAGGCGACTAAGGAGCCGAGAACTCTAAGTCAAATAGTTGAAAATGAAAGTTTAAAAATTTGAAAATGCTAAATTAAATTAGTAGCGAAATTGCTGCTATAGAAAAGAGGGAGAATAACCTCAAGAATGTTATTGCCTCATTCACTAAGGTATCCAAATCATTGGATGATCTTATCATGAGTCAAAGAGAATGTGGAGACAAGACATGCTTAGGATTTAGTTCCTCGTGCTATGTCAAACCTCAAAAGTAATTTTGGAAAAAGGATCTTCAAGTCATGAAGAGTCCGAAAAATCCAAAACTCTAAATGTCACACACACATTCACTCCAAAGCACAATAACAAGCAAAGCGACCTTGGTTACAAAGGAAAAGGAAAATGACCGATTGAGTGTCTTTGAAAGGACGGTGAGAAGAGATTCGGCCGAGTCCCTCGGCAAACTCCTAATAGAAAATACTGTAAAAAGGAAGCGAGCTACCAAAAATCCCAGAAAATCCATAAAAGAAATACATATGATGGGAATGGTAGAAAATATCCAAGCAAGTGATTGGAATAATGTGAACTATCAAAGATAGACTTATGGAATATAAGCCCAAATGGCAAAGGCTTAGAACTCGGCAAAGGCCATTCCAAAAGCATAAGAGCTTTTATCGGCACACATATGCACCTAGGCACTACACTCAAAGACACCACAATTACAAAAAAGGCAATTGCTAAAACATACATTCAGGCATCTGAGACAAAAGAGGTGTTTTGTATGAACCCGAGAATCCCCAAGCAATTTGCCAGGATTGATTATGATTATGGCAGCGATAGATGGCAACCCCTTAGAGTCAAAACATTTGGCTATAGGTTGGTTGGATCATCTTACAATTCTAACCCCTCAGGACCCGGACAAGTATGGGTACCTAAAACTTAATTTCCTTGATTGCGAGGTTCAAGGCAGTGAAGTGCAAGGAACCTGGTACATGGATAGTGGCATTCCCGGACACATGACAGAAACAAGAAAAATTTGTCAAAATTCAAGGAAATCAAAGGAGCAAAAGTCATATTTGGAGGAAATGAAGCTCCTGGTGAAATAAGAGGCATTGGATCCATCAAGAGGAATGGATTAGAAATCACAGATGTTGCATATGTTGAAGGACTCAACTTCAACTTGCGAGTATCGATCGGCTACGTGACAAGGGCTACAATGTTGGATTCAACATGGGTATATGCCAAATCAAAGAAATTGAATCAAATGAAGTGGTCTTTGCAAGGATGTAGACGAGAAAAATATGTATGTAGTGGATTGGTCAAGCGCAACACCCAAAGACTGTCTACTAGCAAAGAAACACAATTTGAATCAAGTTGGTGTGGCACAAAAAGTGAGTCACCTGAATTTCAAAACACTTAACAAGGCAAAAAGTCATCTTGTAGAAGGACTTCAGGACCGAGTATACAAGAAGGAGAGTATATGTGATGCATGTCGAAGAAGGAAAACAAATCAAGTCGTCATTCAAAGAAAAGACATGCCCATCCTCAACAAGAATATTGCATCTACTTCATATGGATCTATTTGCCCAGTGGAACCGGCCCAAACATAAGCGGAAAGAAATACACCTTGGTGGTAGTAGATGACTACTCAAGATATACATGGACAATATTTATGTGCAAGAAGAAAGAAACTCTACAAAAACTACCACGGTGATGAAGAGGATTCAAAATGAGAAGAGTCAAACCATTATCAAAATAAGATCGGATAGAGAACCGAGTTTGTCAATGGAATAATAACTCGATTGTATTGAGAATGGTATTGGTCATGAACTATCGGTGACAAGGACTCCACAATGAGAATGGAGTTGCGAAAGAAGAACAGAACCCTCAAAGAAGCGGCAAAGGACCATGTTAGTGAGCGGGGTTACCAAAAAGATTTTGGCTGAAGCAATCAACACGACTTGCTACACCCAAAACGGATGTATGATAAACAGACGGTGACAAAAACTCCCTATGAGATCCGGATTTGGAAGAAAACCAAGTGTTGCATATTTGAGAATATTTGGATGTAAATGCTTCATCCACAACAATGGCAAAGACAACCTCAAGGCTTTTGATGCTAAAGGCGATGAGGGTATCTTCTTAGGATACTCGGTGAAAGCAAAGCCTCTGAGGATACTCAACAAAAGAACTATGGTTCTGAGAGGAATCCATTCATGTAGTATTCGATGAGCCAAATGTAAATGGAGAAGACATTGAAGAGTCGGTGATAAAATTTGAATCATCCAATCATACGAAGAGTCCTATCTTTGTCAAGTTTTTGGAATTATCAATTGAGAAGAAGATGAGATATTTGAATCTCAAAAGCAGTTGGAAAATTTGCAGCTAAGTGATAACGAGAGAGTGACCACACCAACATTTACTGCAACCTACTCTCAACCTGATGTAAGATGGTGAGAGACCATCCACGAGAACTTGTCATTGGAGATATAAGCGAAGGTGTCAAAACAAGATCGAGAACTCAACAAGAAGCTATGTTCACATGCTTCATCTCGCAAATAGAGCCAAAAGATGTGTCACAAGCATTGGATGACACATTGGATTCAAGCTATGCAAGAAGAGTGAATCAGTTTGAGAGAAATAAAGTATGGGAATTAGTGCAAAGACCCATACATCAAAATGTTATTGGAACCAAATGGGTGTTGAAACAAGATGAACGAGGAAGGTTACGTGGTAAGAAACAAAGCAAGACTAGTAGCCAAAGGATATTGCCAAGAAGAAGGGATAGATTTTGATGAAACATTTGCCCTGTAGCAAGATTGGAAGCTATAAGGATGTTTCTTGCCTATGCAACTCACAAGAATTTCATTGTATATCGGATGGATGTAAAAAGTGCATTCCTAAATGGTTTATTGGAAGAAGAAGTGTATGTTGAACAACCTCCGAGGATTTGAGCGAGAAGACTCTTGGAGACAAGGTATACAAACTCAAGAAAGCCCTGTATGGATTGAAACAGGCACCCGAGAGCATGGTATGACACCTGTCACAATTCCTAAGCGAAAATGGATTCACAAAAGGAAAAGTAGATAGAACACTTTTCAGAGAATTCAAGACAAAGAAGAGTATCTTTGCTTGTTCAAATATATGTGGATGACATCATTTTTGGATCCACTAACAATGAACTGTGTGAAAAATTCTCAAACCTCATGCAAAGCAAATTTGAAATGAGCATGATGGGGAGCGACATTCTTCCTTGGACTCCAAGTGAAACAGTGAAGGATGGAACCTTCATAAGTCAAACAAAATACACGAGAGACTTAATGAAGAAGTTTGGTATGGAGGAGAAGTCTTACGTAAAAATACCAATGAACACATCAGTCAAAATGGACATGGATGCGGATGGCAAGCACGTAGATCAAACAAGATCTGAGCACTTATTGGATCATTGCTCTATCTCACAAACAAGCGGCCGGACATCACCTTTCTTTGTAGGTGTATGTGCAAGATTTCAATCTGCTCCAAAAAGAGCCATATGACAAAGAACTAAGAGAATATTGAGATACCGAAAGGAAGCCAAGAAGTAGGCCTATGGTATCAAAGGAAGGTGGATTCAAGCTAATTGGATACTGATTCATTATCTTTGGATCACGAGTTGGTGAGGGAAGAAGAGCACTTGAGGCACATGTCAAATGCTAGGAAACAGTGATTTTCTGGTTTAGCAAGAAGCAAAACTCAATAGCCACCTCTGGTGAGGAGAATACATAGGCTGGGCAAAATTTGTTGTGCCCAAGTCCTATGGATGAGACAAAGGTGAGAGACTATGAAGTTGAAGAAAAAGAAATTCCAATCATGTGTGATAACACAAGTGCAATTGCAATCACTCAAAATCTGTGTTGCACTCAAGAACAAAACATATTGATGTCGGATATCACTTCATAAGAGATCATGTTGAAAAGAAGGACATTATCTTGGAATACATCTCAACCGATAAACAACTAGTGACATCTTCACAAAACCATTATGTGAGTCAAGATTTGAAGAACTCAAACATGAGTTGGGGTTAATTGAAGCGAGTTGACACTCGGACGAATTAAAGAAGAGAAATGGAACAGAAAAGGAGTGAAAAGCAATCGGCTCGAAATAAATCAGATCGGAAGAAACTGACTACCGAAGTCGGTGATAGGTGAGTCGCTAAGAAAAATCGTGAGAAGTAGAGTTAAATCGGCTAAGAGATAAGTTTGAATAACTTATGAGCAAAGTGACAAAAAACGCGATCGTTTGACTAAGTGGGAATGTTTTAAGGAATACGTCGAAGACAATGATGATGTGTCTGGACATAAAGCTACACACCAAGCTTATGATTGGATATAAATCTTTGCCGCATTAAATACGAGACATGAAATGCTCAATAGGCGTGCGAAATCCAAGCCGTTGATTTCGATCACGATTCAAAAACCCCGCACGTCCTTTCATAAACTATATTTAAACCATTTTCGTCCATTTCTCTCTCACAATTCTAAAAACTGTTCATCTCTTTCTCTCAAAAGCAAAGCGAGAATACTCTCAAAACCCTATCAATCTTCAAATCATTTTCGAGTTTTTCCTTGAAATAATCCGAGAAATGGCACCAACTTATGACTTTACCAAGTTAGGAAAGCAAATCCACACCGGTTCGACGGTGGATTTTGTGGAATGGTGAAGCAGGGTCCGACGACACCTTGGTGAAGAAAATCGTTGAGAAGTTGGAAACGTCCCAGGACTAAAACCGTTTCTAACGTTAGAATATCCGATGACCTATGTGGAGGAGGTCGCACAATTCTACGTGAATCTTTGAGATTCACGATGAAGGAATCAAGTCATCATTCACGGAAAGCGGTGACTATAAGCGCGAGATTTGGTGAATATTGCTTACTACCGGCCAGAAAAGAGCGTCGAGATTAAAGAAGCCGATGTAAACTTGGTTTGACGCATGGAAAGAAATAGCCAAGTCCGACTTTCTTGATAAAATAATATACACAAAACAAACAAGAAATGTTGTTGAAGGAGGATTATCACAAGTTGTTGGACATAGTTGCCAAATGTATCGACATCAAATTTGGCGACTTTGACCAATCAAAAAGGCAAAGCTGATTGTAATGGCTGCAATCATCGAAGAAAAGAAGATAAATGGCCGGGCTGAGTTCGTCTATAGCGGACTCTTGCGAACGTGGGAACAAGTCCTTCAAAGAAGATGGTTCATTTGGAGGATCCCTAGGATATGGCCTGGTGATTGGCGGCTATTGGAGGTGAAAGGAGTCCCTCTTAGACATGGGAAGGCATTCCATGTTAACAAGAGGATGTTTGGAGCTAACCTCTCTCGGGCGCTCGAAGCGAGCTTACGCCAAGAGGCGACACCGAGTGAGGAGGAATCGGTGACCCGAAGATACAATCTGTTTCCTCTCTCCCAAGAAGAAAAGCTGCCCTGCGGTGCCAAGAAAAGCATTGTTGCCCTGCAAAGAAAGAAAACCAAACATCCCGCCCCTCGCAGCGTGAGTCACACCGCCCAGCGGCCGTGTCTCCCGCCCTGCAGCGCGGTCGAGAAGGACTCACAAATACCTTCTCCGATCGTCAAGAAGAGGAGAACCGAGAAGCCACGACGGCCCGCTCCTCGAAAAAGACACCAAGACTGCCCCTGACCACACAAGACTCAAGACAACATCTCTCGAACAGAAATTCCCCTGGTACAAACCAGGAGGCGAAGAAGAATCGTCAAGCGATCGAATCGAGAAACCGGTGAGTCGATTACTCAACCAAAGACAAATATCGAGACTACCGAGAAGTAGAGTCTCGGATGTAGTTGATGAAACAGCCAAATCTCTTGAAGCGCGTCGGCAGAGAGCCAGTAAGACACTGTTGTAGCTCACAAATTTGAAGCACAAGAAGAACTGCCCGGAGTAGATAGTGATGTAATGATTCTATCTCCACCTTACCCGGACATCCAAAATCGTCTGCGTGAGTGGAGAAATGGAAGTTGAGCAAGTCGAGGAACAGTTCCAACGGCTTTGAGTTCATAGAAGAAGAAGAGGAAGGCTGCTAAATTTCCTTTGATTAACTCTGTGCTCGGCTCTGGAGATGAAGACAATTTGCACGGACATCCTGCAGATCTACAAGGACGGGGAGAGAGAAAAGCAAGTCAAGAAGCGAAGCACGTGAGAAGGCAAGCATCCGCCTATCTCGGCACCACAGAACACACACATCCTCTCCTTGATGTCTTCTCGGCTGATGCGAGGAACAGGAGAATGCCGCCACGAGAAGAGTTGCAAATGCGGCAAGCATTGCACGAATCACGAATCCTTCACGAGCAAAGATTGATGGAGGACCAGGAGAGTCATCGAACACAGGTACCGAAATTGATCCAATGGGAGTGGTTGACCAAATCGCCAATGTTGTTCTTTGCTACCACTTCCCCAGCTCACTCGAGAAGAAGGCAGCGATAAGGGAGATGGCGATGGCTGGGCTAGTGGGGACCCGGTCACGAGCCAACCCCTATTGAAGGTGTGCTACCACCCGCCCAACGGTGAACAATCAATCGAAGCAACCGGGAGTTTGGAGACAGTGACCCCATTCCAAGTCACTCGGTGGTGCGCCCGAGTGGGAAACTCCCCTCCACCGCTGCGGCAAGGTCGGAGGATCTTTGCAGATGACTCCACAACGAATCAAGGAGGCGAAGAAGAAAAATTACAATCACAAGAAGAACACGACAAGTTGCCATCAACGAAGCTCAGGCGATTGAGATCTCGGTGAGGTGCCAACCGCTCACGAAGGCTAATAATGACTAGCGATGCGGTCGAGGCACAAGAAGGAAACGAACACGGGAGTTAACACACAGGCGATGAAAGTGCAATCCATGGGGTTGAGACTCTATGGATGCCTTTGTAGAAGACCCTAAGGCAATGCCGACAACTTTGTCGAAAGGGAGGACAAGGCCTCATGATAGAGAGACTGCTGGAGGTAATGAAGGCCCAGGGGAGGTTAAGACTTCCGGGGTAAAGAAGTGAAGTAGAGAACATCCCTCCTGCTATCATCGACCCATCCGAGAAGGAGATCGGCGCACTTCATGATTCCCAGGACAACCACGATGTCACTTTTGCGGGATCGGAAGGCGAAGAAGAAGCCGAGTCATCCCCATGACAAATCCAAAAGACTCTTCGGTGCGGGTGTTCCAAGCACGAGCAAATCGATCTAAGACTACTCGTCAAACTTTTAACTTTGATGATGAGCCACCATGGAAATCTCATCATCGTCCGATGACGCTTCTAATAAGGCCGAGGATCTCTTGAAATGGAAAAATCATTTGAGACCAACGGCCATTAAGACAGTGAGGCTCGGCAAGCGGGTCCACCTCACAACAAGACCCGGCTCAACAAGAGACCATCACGCGAGCTCCTCAAGGCTGCAGCGAGATCGATTCCCAAAAGAACCGCCCGCGCACCACTCATCATCGAAGCAGATTCGGTTGGCGGTGATGAATCCTTAAAGAAGTCTTTTCCTTTTCACCTTTGGAAATACAGGAACTCCACGAAGAGTCGAAAACGAACAAGCACGCTATCACGGACCGGCTCCTATTTTTCACTCGGGCACCATTGTTCCGGCCGATTTTGATTTTTTGATTTGTATGGCCATCACCGCAATGAAGAATCGGTGAAGTTCGAGAAGTGTTCAAAGCACTCTTTGCCGAGGTTGAACGGATGGAGAGGCATCGAGGCCTCTTTGGACATGCGGCCCGACAACAGAGATGCCAACCTTACATGGTGACTTGAGAGGCATCACGGTCGAGGATAAGGGAATGGTGGCAACAAAGCAAAGAATCAATGCGTGTGGAACGGTGAGATACTTGAACTTTGTTCAACAAGCTGGGTGTGGAGAGTGAAAATCCGATGCAAAACGAAGCCGAGAGAACACATTGAGCATATGCATGAAGCTCACACTGCTATAGAAATCAAGCTCGCTGCGTGAGCAAAATACAAATGATATACGAGCGTTTGGAAGAACACATGACTAGAAAATTCAGCCTTCTCATGGCATTTGAGATGAAGCGATTTTGTGAGTCCAACGCTACTCGATCCGAATTCCGTCCGCTTACAACGCAGCGGACTTGAAGAAGAGAACTCGACTATCCGCAGCTCGATTTCATGCTTGCCAAAGATATGTCCCTGGGGTTCCTCTATCCTTTGATGATGCCAAAAAGGGGAAGAGGAATACCTTAAAGCAAAGAAAATCGAAAGTGAAAAAGAAAGGGAACAAGCGAGAAGGAAAATCGGTGAGGAAATTTTGAAACAAAAGAAAGGAAAATCTTTGAGGGGAAGGATCAAAAGATATGACCTTGATGATTGCACAAACCCCTCAACGGGGTCTGTCACGGTGACATTATAAGCGACAAACTCCCCGTGACTCGCCACTCCAACACTACGATGTATCTATGGCCGAGAAGAGAAAAGCAATTGAAACAGGGGATGAAGGAAGTGGAAGGAAGAATGGATGCGAGTTATGAACATCTTGAAAGAACACGGAGGCATTCCAAAAGCGAGAGACACGTATGCCATTTCGGATGTCGGGACAGAGCCACGATCGTTGACGAATTCAAAACGCTCGAATCGAAGGATATTTTGCAAATATGTCCATGGCTCAAGCTTGGGACTTATCTTGGGAAAAGGGTCTCACGTTATGTGAAGAAGGCGACAGCGACAGACTTCGGTAGTCACTCTCTGCTGGTCACTCTGCTAGTCACTCGGTGGGAAGAAGAAGACCCCGACAAGATACGCCCAGGTAGAGGAAGAAGCGATGAGTGGAGGAAGAAGCTTGGACCTAGGCCTCGCCCAAGAATATTGAATACGTAGATCCAGGAAAGAAAGGAGGGATCTTTGGTGGCTGGGCTTGACCAAGTGGCAAATTTAAAAGTGGCTAAAACTAATCTTTGAGTATGCAAAAAGATTAGAAGAAGAAAACAAGAGACAAACTCGGCTATGGCGGGAGAGACAGGAAAGATTAAGAAAAGATGAAGCTGCCAGGAAGGCATATGAAAAGAAAAAGAAAGCGGTGGACGAGAAGAAGAGAAGAAGAAGAGAAGAAGATCTTGAACAAGATGAAAGAAGGAGACAATGAAGGAGATGAAGTGTTCTTTGCCCAACCCTTCGTGTATTTTATTATGTAAATACATACAATGTAAGTCTTACGTAATAAAGCTATAAATTCTTTTTTTTTTTGTGAAGACAATTATATACTACGATACACTTGTATGTGATTGTGTTAAGTACAAGAATGATATGATCAATAAAAGATTGATTCTGCGAATACATTCTATGTCAATACACTATCGTATGTATCTTTGTTATTTGCATCTTTGTATGGTTTAAGTTTTGGCATCATCAAAAGGGGGAAATTGTTAGGAATTTTATTGTTTAGATTTTGATGAATGCCATGTAAAACTTAGAATAGAAAGTTGGCATCCCAATTTTGTTGTAAAATGCATTGTAATGAATAGAGCTAGCCAAGCCGTGAGTTAAGTCGCCTACGCCCTAACATGCAAGAAGACAATCAAGATGGAAGGAAGACTACTGCTGCGAGACAGTGAGTATGGCAAAAAACGATGAAGCGGGAACTCTCTTGAAGAAGCGAGTTGAGATGCAACCGAGTGGAGCATCGTCAAGTCAACTCAAGAAAAGCCAAGTCTCAAGTTGAAGTGATGGAAGAGTCATCGATGATTGGAAGGCGACTCTAAGTCACCTGGGGAAAGCAAGGAAATGCGGTCAAGTCGAGATAAGCGTAAAAAGAACCGTTACGAGAAATCAAGAGATTTACTTAAACAAGTAATATCTCCATACCACCTTTCTTGGAGTGCTCGATCCCGAGAAGCGTGCAAAAGGAATGAACCAATGGGAAGCACTACACCGTGTCGAACTACGAAAAGGTGAAAGAACAATTCATACGAGGAAACGGCAATTCCAAGAAGCGCAAGCCAATTTTGCAAAGTAACTTTAAAAAATAAGCCTATCTCTTCAACGGGCAAATTTTTGAAAGTTCACTATAAAAGGCCGAGGAGTTTGTTTGAGAAAAAGGGATGACACACACGTGAGATATACAAGCACATTAGAAAAATGAAACATTCTCTATCCTCAAGCCTACATTACGAAGTACCAATCCAACACTCACTGTGAAGGAAAGAGAACTTCAATCGAGTTGAAGAGGAAACTTTTGAAAACAAGGGGTCTACATTCCGGGAAGGATTGTAGAAAGGTTCAAGGTTGAACCAAGTCTTAAGCTTTTGGAGGGCTTCGTGATCAAATCCAAAGAGCTTGAGCAAGTGAGTGTAGTAACAAAGCGCTGCGCCTGTGAAGAAGTCGAGTCGCACGAGAAGCCGGTGAGTGATCAAGGCGTCTCATCGAGTCCCTAAGGATCAAGTCATTTGTTGTGATCAAGACTTGTATCCGGACTGTTACCACTTTGTAAACCGATCATTACTTAGTGGATTCCTCCGGGAGTTGGAGAAGAGAGGAGTAGAAGAATTACCCCATCTTCGACCTCTATAAAAACTTTCTTGTGTCACTTACATTTCAAAGCATTTAAATTCTGCACTTTTAATTGCTTATATCTCATTTGATAAATTTGCTATCCATTTGATAATTTATAAGTACTAAATCAAGCTCTAAAATCTTGCTTAATCAAACTTAAGGGTGTTAAGTCTTCCGCTGAAAATAAAACCACGAGTTGAGTTAAATTATAGCCAACAATTTGAGTTACTCCATCAATAAAACTCGGTGAATCATTTGAGAGATTAACTCTCTTGAGTGACTAATTCGATTGTCCATCAAGGACACATTTGTGTAGAATCAACTCAGTAGATTTAAAAGGACTAAATCGAAAATTTGGTAAGGTTTATTCAACCCCCTTCTAAACCTTACACTTACACCCCTTGGGACCTACGGTGACTAACTCTACTGATTAACTAAATTGGCTATCCACCAAGGACACAGCTGTGTAGCATCAACTATGAACTTTAAAAAGGACTAAATTTTAAAATTTGGTAAGGTTTATTCAACTCCCCCCTTCTAAACCTTACACTCACACCCCTTGGGACCTACACAATATATTTTTGCCATATGCCTATGTGCTTGCTTTTCAAGATATTTCAAAGTATCTCATACAAGTGCCATTAAGAAGATTTTCCGATTTTTGAAAGGCACTATTCGATAAAGCTCTTTTTATCCGAGACTTGTAAAGAATTATATGTTGTTTTGATAAAATATTTGATTTTTATCCTCCTCTTAAATTATGCATTTTATTGCACATATTCATGTCTTTATTCTTGGTTGCTTTGTCAAAGCTCTTCTTCAAAATACTTCTTAAATGAGGTCTCAACTATATGCTCTAGGATTTTCAAATTTCAAAAGAGACTTTATATAGCTTCCTATAAGCATATTTCAACTTACATGTTTCATTAAAGTCTTGATTATTTTTTTAAGGCATAGTATGTGTTACTTGTTATAGTGTCTATATTTTTCGATATAACTATGCTCTTGTGCAAGATATCTTGTTAAGATTTTGCAGGAATATTTTTTGGTATTTCGGAACAAGCTTGATGACCAAGGAAATATATGTTCGAAGCAAGGCAAGGTTAGTAGCGCAATATTATTGTCAAGAAGAAGGTGAATTTGAGATGAGCATGATGGGGGAGCTCAACTTCTACCTTGGACTTCAAATTAAGCAAGGCCAAGAAGGTACTTACATATCACAATTAAAGTATACAAAAGAACTTTTGAATAAGTTCGGGATTGAAGAAGGAATGACCATCACTACTCCTATGACAACCAACATCAAGTTAGATAAAGATGCTAAAGGCATATTAATTGACAAACAAATTCGAGGTATGTTTATCTACTTTCATTATTCCCATAGACTCGATATTTTTATGCCTTATGTCTATTTGCTCGACTTCAAAACAATCCCAACGAATCTCATTAAGGTGCCGTTAAAAGAAATTTTCGAATATTTGAAAAGCACTTCTTCTTATGGCTTGTTTTATCCAAAGTTTTAAAACGTTCTTATTTTTCGGGATAACAAGTCCGGTATATATTATTTCTCTAAATACGGTTATTCGTATTCGAACTAAACATTGAGATTCGATATCTTTTTATAAGGGATTGCATTTTTTAAACGAAAAAATTGAGATGTGTTTAATTCCGTCTTAAGGATAACTTGCGGACATTTGTTTTTAATCATTAACCCCCGAGTCTTTTACCTCATTTCGAGCTTGATTAGACATAATATTTATTAAATGAGGTCTATGTGTGCATTTCGTTCGGCTTTAAAGCTTAGAGGTGAAAAATTAGATTTTTGGATCAAAATTCGGACAGAACCACAAAAAGAGCTCCAGGGACCAGTTTGAGGGAGGGGGACAGTCGACCTACACCTGGACCGGTCGACCCCCCTTGGACCGGTCACCCTGGCAATTTTCAGAGTTAAAATTCGTTCTGTCCAATACTTAGCATATTTGTGCTCTTCTTCTTCAAACACGAACCCCTTTGCGAATTTCACACACAATTCACTCAAAATGATTGTTTTCTTGTAAATTATATATTTTTGTTTTTATACTATTAGTATATTATCCATGATACCCGACATCTCCAATTACTTGGTAAGAATTCTTCTTCTTTATCTCAATTGGGTTGAACCCTTGAGAATGTGCTTCATCTTTAATATTTTGTTGGAATTTTTATATAATTTTGTTGGGCATGATGTTTTTTGTTGGATGATAATTGTATAATGGCATTCGGTGATGAAAGATTTGGCTTTTGGTTGTTTTTACAAGGGCTATATACATCTTCCTTATTATTTGACGTCCGCCAAGTGTTCGATAAAATGCTTCAAAGAAAAATTCATCACCTACATAATTCTCTCATTTTCAGATGTCTTATATATTTGTAGAGATCATGTTTTGCAAATCAAATGAGCTTTTACGAGCTTTTACAAGTCATATGATCAACTCTTCCCTTAGCTTTTGGAATTTTAAGCTTAATGATCAATAACTCAATAAATCGGTTAAATTGCGCACTTTGATATGGATAAATGATGTTTTTATCATGCTAACATTCTTTTTGATGATTCCAAAGAGGGAGAAATAGGAAATAAGCTCATTAGCTCAAAAAAGCTAAAATAAGCTCGCGAAAGAAGCTATAAGTTGTGGCTATTAAAAGCCAAAAGTTGTGGATCATACTTAGTCCATTTGTTGTATTATGGACTTATTTACATGTCTAATGATGTTTTGTTGACAGGGGGAGCTTATAAGCTCTTGATACTTAGCTCAATATGTAAAAGCTGAGCTTTTAGCTTTTGGTTGATATTTGTATACTACTCTTGTTGTGCATGTTGATAGGGGGAGCTTTTGTAAAATATTTTTGAATATCTCTACTCCGATCCTTGTGATTATTATGCGTGGAATGTTGCGCTCTTAAGAGATAGTTTATTTTTAACCAATAAAATTGTTTCGTTTTCAAAATCGACCTTTAATCATCAAAAATGGGAAGTTTGTTAGATAAAAGTTTTTATCATGATTTTGATGATTTTGTTTTTACACCAAAACAATGTTTTTAAATGTTTTCCAAATACTCCTAAATGATTTAAAATGTTTTTACTAATGTTTCGGAGTATTTCTTAAAGTTTATTTTCGACCAAAATTTGACAACACTTTTGATAATTTTGTGTTAATGTTTTTCTACACCAAAATAATGTTTTTAAATGTTGTCCAAATACTCTTAAATGATTTAAAATATTTTTACTAATTTTTCGGAGTATTTCTTGAAGTTTATTTTCGATAAAAATTGGACAACACTCCTGTCTCGTGTTCAACCGGTTGTCCTATAGGGCAACCTGTGTTTGAAAATTGATTTCCAAAATAGAAATGAGACATTTAAATTTTTCCTAGAGGTCAACCGGTCGTACAATACATCATCTGGTACCTGAAAGAAGAAATCAAAGAACGAAGATGCTGTCCTTCTTAAAAACCTCCAGAGGGGACCGGTCCCTATGGGGGGAGACCGGTCGGACCCTAGGTCGACCGGTCCAACCCCTCTGGACCGGTCCCTATGTGTATTTTTGCTATTTCAAATTCATTTATGTATCTATGCGCGACCGATCGCCCTATCCTTTTGACAGCAAATTCTAACCGTTGTGCAGCAGACAACTTTTCCTCAATTTATGGTGTTGATCTCTAACAACTATATTCTTCATTTGTCTTGCAATTTTTTTATAGATTTCAATCTCCTAGGAGGAGCCTATCAAGTTCAATACATCCTCTATAAATAGTTGAAGAATTGAATCAACACAACAAGAGAGAACAATACAACACAACAAGATACATTCAAGCAAACACTTTTGTTCTTCAATTTCAATATTCTTGTTGTAATAACCTAAGGTCTTACACTTTCACATCTTGAGGTCTAGGCTTTATTTCTTGATTACACTTGCACTCAAAATTGTATTATTCATTATCGAATTGTAATCTTGAATTTTTGGGTTTATCATTCAACACAAGATATATTTGTGAGTGTTCTTGTGGTAAGAACACACTTGGGTGATCTAGGTGTTAGGTGCAAGAAGATTGTGGTAATATTCTTATTGAAGAGTTTGGTGCTCTTTGAGGTGTTGAAGAATTTGGTGTTCTTCAAGGTTGAAGTTTGTGGTAATATTCACAAGGTGCCATTGAAGATTGTGGTAATCTTCAAGGGAGATTGTGGTAATCTCCAAAGAGGTGTTGTAAGGTGATGTTGTATTAATCGTGTTAATTAATAATATCTTTTTTCTTTTTGAAATCCATCCCGGAGATACAAGGGTGATAGAGGATTAGGCCATAGGTGGGTTGAACATCTATAAATCTACGTGTGTTGTTTACTTCCCGCACTTTCATTCTTGTCTTGGCTTATTTTATCCGAAAAAGAGGGCATATTTGAGAAAATGGGCATAATCTATTCACCCATCCTCTAGATTATCGTAGCCACTTGGACTTATAGAAGGATCTGTTGTAAGAAACAAAGCAAGATTGGTAGCCAAAGGTTATTGCCAAGAAGAGGGTATAGATTTTGATGAAACCTTTGCTCCTATTGCAAGATTGGAAGCAATAAGGATGTTTCTTGCTTATGCTGCACACAAAAACTTCACTGTGTATCAAATGAATGTGAAGAGTGCATTTCTGAATGGATTGTTAGAGGAAGAAGTCTATGTTGAACAACCTCCAGGTTTTAAGCTCAAGAAAGCATTATATGGATTGAAACAAGCACCAAGAGCATGGTATGATACATTGTCTCAATTTCTAACTAACAATGGATTCACCAAAGGCAAAGTTGATAGAACACTCTTTAGAATTCAAGATGTAGAGAGTATACTGCTTGTTCAAATATATGTGGATGACATCATCTTTGGATCCACAAACAAAGAACTGTGTGACAAGTTCTCAAACCTCATGCAAGGAAAATTTGAGATGAGCATGATGGGAGAGCTGACTTTATTCCTAGGACTTCAAGTCAAGCAATTGAAGGATGGAACCTTCATAAGTCAAACAAAATATACCAGAGATTTGATGAAGAAATTTGGTATGGAAGAGAAGTCTTCTGTAAAAATTCCAATGAACACATCAGTCAAGATGGACATGGATGCAGATGGCAAAGCTGTAGATCAAACCAGATATACAACACTCATTGGCTCATTGCTCTATCTAACAGCAAGCAGGCCATACATCATCTTTGCAGTAGGTGTATGTGCAAGATTTCAATCTGCACCAAAGGAGATCCACATGACTGCAGGTAAGAGAATCCTAAGATATTTGAAGGGATACTAGGAAGTTGGCTTATGGTATCCAAAGAAAGGTGGATTCAAGCTAATTGGTTACTCAGACTCAGACTATGCTGGATGTAGAGTTGACAGGAAGAGTACTTCAGGTACATGTCAAACGCTTGGCTTACTCAGACTAGTGCTGTTGCAATCACTCAAAATCCTGTGTTGCATTCAAGAACAAAGCACATTGATGTCAGATATCATTTCACAAGAGATCATGTTGAAAAGAAAGACATCAACTTGGAATACATCTCAACTGATAAGCAGTTAGCTGATATATTCACAAAGCCTCTATGTGAATCAGGATTTGAAGAGCTCAAGAATGAGTTAGGGTTGATTGAGCTGAGTTGAAACTCAGAAGTCTCAATCAGTAGAGAAAGAAGATGAGAAAATAAGAGCATAGTAGGTTTCACACTTCAGCCAAGTGAAACAGACTTATCGGGAAGTCGAAATTTGTATCAAGTTAGGCGACAATTTGAGTTACATCATGTGAAGAGAGAAGTAGAGTTAAGTCACTTTGGATATAAGCTGAATCATTTATGAGCTAAGTGACAAAAACGCAGTCGTTTTATATGGGCGGGAATGTTTTTAAGGATGATGTCAGCATAATAATAACGGTCATAGTAAAAGCTGCATAGTAAGCCATATGATTGGATATAAATGCTGCTGCCTTAAATGCGAGGAATTATGTACGGAATTTTGATCAAAAATTTAAAAATCTGAAATGTGTCCTTTCACGTCCCTTATATACGGAAGTTTGCATTTCTCTCACCTTACGCGAATTGTTCATCTTCAAGCATAGCAAAGTTTTTCTCTCTGAAACCCTAAGTTCTCTCAAGCAAGTTTCTAGCTTTTCGTTCAGTGAAACTCTCTGAAAATAGCTCAAAAGTTTGATTATGTGAAGCTCTAAAAGCAAATCCACTCCGATTCTTCAGTGGATTTCGATGGAATGATGAGACCATGGTTCTAAAAATAGCGGAGATGTTGGAAAGTCTGGTCTCAAAGCTTTTCTGACTATGGAGTATTCTCATACCTACATTGAGGAGGTAGCTATATTCTATGTCAATGCAGAGGTGCGGGATGAACAAATCAAGTCTTCTGTCCACATCAAGGACATAAAAATTAGTGCAAAAGACCTTGTTGAGCACTTCTTGTTGCCTTCGAAAGGCATGAAGGAAATATACGAGGCTGATGTTGGAAGTAAAAGGTGTTGCTCTTTGCCATGGCAAGCCCTTTCACGTGAATAAGAAGATGTTCTGGGCAAACCTTTCCGGTGCCCAGAAGCGAGCTCACGCGAAGAAAGCTGATACCAGTGAGGGGGAATCGGTGACCAAGACACACATTGCTACCCCTACCCCCGAAGAAGAAAGATGCCCCTGTGACTAAGAAAAAGATAGCACACTGCCCCTGCCCAGTCTAGTCACCGCCCGAGCAATGAGACTCCTGCCCCTGCGAGAGGCGAGAAGAATCCTCTCTCCCTTCTCCGATCGTAAGAAATAAGAGGACTACCAAGACGAGAAAGCATTTTTGCCTCTAAGAAAAACACAAAAGCGTTTAATATTGAAGAACCAGGCGATGTTGAACGAAGTTCTTCCGAGGAAGAAAATCTTTCGAGCGATCCGAACTTGAGAAGAAGAAAGCTGAATCTTCTACCCAAGAGAAAAAGAAGTTGAGACTGTTGATATTCGGAAGAGCGATCTCATGAAGTAATGGATGAATCCACAAAGTCTGGTGAAGAAGATCGCAGAGACACAGTGAAGACCCGGATGTGCGAGAGACAGTGAGGAAGATGAAGCAGCTGAGACAATTGAACCTGTTGTTGAAAAAGTTGTCTCCCCACCAACATCTGATGTTGCTGCTCCCGAGGAAGAGCAAGGTCTCTTGCCTCCAATTCCTTAAACCGGAGGAGAAGATGAAGATGATGATGACGATGTAATCATGTACTCTCGCCTACCCTAACATCCAAAGACGATCGAGAGAGTGGAGAGCATGGAATTTGGATAACTCGGGCGGTGTTGTTCGCTCACCCTGAGTTCATAGAAGAAGAAGAAGAATTGCTACGATTTCTTGGTGTTGCAACTGTTCGAAGGCCCTTGACGAAGAAAACTGTATGGATATCCTCTGTAGGTCCCAAGGGTTGTGAGCGCAAGCGGCAATGGGGCGGGCGGGCCGGCCAGCCCAAGTCCAACGGGCGAGAAGGAAAAATCGGCTGGGGCGGGCGGCCAATTTGTCTCGGGCCTCGATTTTACAAGCCCAACCCAACCCTCCCGAGGCTGCGGGCTATCGGGCCAAACCAACCCAAGTTAATTTTAAAATATTTATATATATATATATAGATTTTCGCATTTAGTTTTGCAATGGCCGGGTAAAAATCTTTGTAGTGTTTTGTTTATAATTTCAATAACTTTACCATATTTGCTTATTTATGGAAAGCATATAAACTGTTAAGTCAAACCTTCTCGTTAGCAAAACATAAACAAATATTTAAAAATTCATAATTTTAAAAATTACATCCCAACATCCGTAGTAGTACTAGTAAAATAAAGTCATTTGCAAAAATTAAACCAAAATTAGGGAATTACATAAATAATAGTGCAATTGATTACATTTGTACTCTAGTTTTAAACAAATAATGCTAAGTTTACGACAAGACAAGCTAAATAAAGTTACTCTTAGTGGGACAAAGCATTGAAGCGACTTATATGAGGCTATGAGCTTTAATTTATTCTAATTGGCCACATCAACAATGTGTCGAGTGGACAAAGCCGACAAGGTAAGACTATCATTTATTCATTTGTCGAATTTAAAGTATTAAATATACTATACTAGATGGTTTTAACTTTTTAGTGTTTAATGAAAAGACACTGATTCACGTGAACCAAGAAAAAATAGATATTAATGAAATAATCTGGGATCGGGCCAAAAAAAAGCGGGCTTTTTAGCCCGAGCCGGAATCAATGGCCCGACGGGCTGTTGGATCGGGCCATTTAGGCCCGATTTTTCGGGCCTTTAAAAGCGAGGCCCGGCCGACCCTATGTATGCGGGCTGGTTGGGCTGACCCATCGGCCAGGGCCATTTGCGACTCACAGGTGTGAGTAAGGTTTAGAAGGAGGGGTTGAATAAACCTTACCAACTTTTCGATTTTAGTCCTTTTTAAAATAATACAGAGTTAATTCCACAACTAAGTCCTTGATAGAAAACTAAGTTAGTTAATCAGCAGAGTTAGCCAGTTAACAGACTCGAAAGAGCTATTGATAGAATAACTTGGTTGTGATGAGATTTTCAGCGGAAGACTTATCACCCTTGAATTTGATTTATGTTTGTTTTAACACTTAGTTTTAGCACTTTGTTGATTATCAGTTGGATAGCAAATTATCTGCAGATATAAAGTGATATGGAGAAATAAAATGGTAAAACGTAAATGACACAATAATTTTTACAGAGGTTCGAAGATGGGGTAATTCTTCTACTCCTCTCTTCTCTAACTCCTGGAGGAATCCACTAAGTAATGATCAATTTACAAAGTGGTTATCAGTCCAGATACAAGTCTTGGTCACACAGCTGACTTGCTCCTTTGAGACTCGATCTGGAGATGCCTTGATCACACGGTGGCTTCTCGTCCGACTCGGCTTCTTCCGCAGGCGGCTGCGCTTGCTACTTGACTTACTTTCTCAAGCTTCTTGGATTTGATCACGAAGCCCTCCAATAACTTGAGATTGGTTCGACCTTGAACCTTCCTACAATCCTCCTTGGAAAGTAGACCCCTTTTGATTCTTCAAAAGTTTCCTCTTCAACAGTTTGAAGTTGTGTTTCCTTCACAGCTTAGTGTTGGATCGATTTCCTTCGAGATTTATGCTCGAGGATTTTGCTTGAATAACTTGAGAATATTTTGCAGGTTACAATATGAATAATGCTTGTTAATTCGTGGTTCAGGTAACCTTTTTCTCAAAGTGATTCCTCAGCTTTTTATAGTGAACTTTTCAAAAATCTGCCCGTTGAAGAGATAGGCTGATTTTCAAAAGTCACTTGTGTTCATTGGTTTGTCTTTTCTTGGTCTTCAATCTTGAGATGTAGACCTTTTCTCGTATTAAATGAATGTCCAACTTTTCACGTTCTGACACGTGGTGCAGTGCTTCCCATTGGTTTATTCCTTTTGCACGCTTCTGGGACTGAGCACTTTAAGACATGGCAGCATGGAAGTATTACTTATTTTAGTAATGTTCTTGACTTTTGTGCAACGGATTCTTTTCGATTAACTCCTCTTTGCTTTGCTTTTTCCCAGGTGACTTGAGTCTGCTCCAATGATTGAAAGACTCATCTGTCACTTCAACTTGACTTGGATTTTTGGGTTGACTTAACTGACTCTTCTCACAACTGTCTCACTGCCGATACTCCTTCAGTCGAGTCCTTGGTCTTCTTTCTTGGCCATACTGTTTGTTCCTCAGTAGTCTTTTCTTCACATCTTGATTGACTTCTTGTTTTTCCAGGCATAGCTGACTTGACTCAGCTTATTCAGTCATATCTATTACAATAAGAATTACAAGAAAAATGGGGTGCTAACTTTCTAGTCTAAGTTTTACATGGCATTCATCAAAATCTAAACAATAAATTTCCCAACAATTTCCCCCTTTTTGATGATGCCAAAACTTAACAAGTTTAAGTAAAATGTAAATAGCACAGATACATACAGACAATGCAGAAACAAAGTATGTATGTGTTGAATAGATCGTTTTATTGATCATAACATTCTTGTTCTTTACACAGCTGTTTACAATGTGTATCAGAGCAATCAGAGCATACTTATATCTAAGCAAATTATAATTTTTTCATTAAATGTACAGAAGACTTACATACATATGTATTTAGAAAAGTAAAATACATGAAGGGATTAGCAGCAACACTTCATCGCCTTCGCTGCCTCCTTCTTTCTTTTTCAGCTCTGTCTTCGTCAGCTCTCTTTCTTTTCTTTTCATCTTCAGCTGCTTTCTTCTTTTCGTAAGCTCTCTTCGCAGCTTCATCTTTTCTTTTTCTTTCCTATCTTTCTTGCCACAGCTGAGTTTGTCTCTTATTTTCTTCTTCGATTCTTTTGACATACTCATCATTTTTCCTCTCCACTTCCAGATTGGCTATAGCATCATATCCAACCCAGTAGATCCTTCCTTTCTTGCCTGGATCTACATATTCAATATTTTGGGTAGAGGTCTAGGTTTAAAACCTCCACCTCCACCACTTCTTCCTTATTTCCTGGGCGTATATTGTACCGTAGTCTTCTTATTACCAGCTGAGTGACTGCTAGTAGCGCCTATCCTATCGGCCTTCTTCGCACGACTTGATCCTTTCCCCAGTACAAGTCCCAGGCTTGGGCTATGGACATGTTTTTGAAATATCCTTCGAACTCGAGTGTTTTGAATTTTTCAACAGATCTTGGCTCTTGTCCGTCATCTGGAATGGCATCTGTATCTTTACCTGCCAGAATGCCTCCGAATTGTTTCAACATTTCTTCAACACGGGCATCTGTTCTCTTGTCGAACTCTTCCATCTCTGTTTCTACAATCTTTTTCTTATGAGACATAGGCACATCAGAGTTATGGAGCGGCAGAGTCACATGAAGTTTGCTGATTATCGATGATGTGATATGACCTTGCTGAGGGGTTTCAGCAAGCATTAAGGTCACATCTTTTGACCTTTCCCCCTCAACAGCTTTTCCCTCTTCCTTCCTCTTTTCAACCTGTCTCTTTCTTCTCTACAACAGTTGTCTCCTTTTCGTTCTCGACAACCGTCTCCTTCAACATCTTTTGGTATTCCTCTTCCTCCTTTTTAGCATCATCAAAGGAGAGAGGAACCCCAGGAAACATCCCAGCAAGCATGAAGTCCAGTCGGCTGATAGCTGAATTCTACTTGGAGTCTGTTGCGGAGTATGCTGTTCGAAATTCTGAGAGGGTGGCTTTGAACTCGGCTGCCACCAGTTTCATTTCAGCCATAAGAAGGTTGAATTTGGCATTCATATTCTCCTCAACGCGCAGAAGTTCCTTTCGATGAAATTCACGCAGCAACTCCATCTCAGTTGTATGGGAGGCATGCAATCTCTCCATATAGGTCTACATCCTCGCCTTCTTGTCAGCATTATCAGCACTCCAGATCAGCATTTTGTTGTATAGTGCTTTGAAGTAGCGAACTTGCTCGAGACGCATGGCCCTCTGTTGTTTAGACCATTCCCTTATCCTAACCACCACTCATCTCAAGTCTGTTGTGAGAGTGGCATCTCTGTTGTCCAGGCGCATGTCGAGAGAGGCTTGGTGCCGTTCAATCTTCTCAATCTCTTCACAAATCTTCTTGAAGATTTCACGCATCTCAGCTGTCTGACTTAAGTCAGCTGCCGGCCACTCTGCATCGAAGTTGAAATCAGTTGGCACAATTGAATCAGTAGGAATTATGGGGTCTTCTTGGACGGTGTAGAGATTTTGTTCTCTTGCAGTCTCTTCTTCGAGCACGGGAAGCTCGCGAGAAAAAGAAAATAATTTTTGATATGCATCGTCTCGCACTTGAGATATTATGCGCGAGGTGGTCTCTGTTGCAGCTCTGGTAGCCTGCACAGTTGAAGTTGTGGCAGTTGGGGCAGTTGATTGTCTTAACAGCTTCTTCGGTCTTAGTAGGTTTTTCCATTTGAGTAGACTGGTCCTCGGCTGTATTAACAGCGTCATCGGATGATGATGGAACCTGGGGGCTTGGTTCATCATCAAAGTTGAATGTTTGACGAGCAACTTTGAAATTTAACTGACTCGTCTGCTGAAGAACATCCTCAGCTGGGTCCTTGTGATGTGCAATAGGGGTGGGCTCAGCTTCATCTTCAGATCCCAGAAATGATATATCAGGGTTGTCTTAGGAAACATGAAGTGCACTAATCTCCTTCTCGGATTCTTCAATGTGAACAGGGAGGATGTTCTGTGTTTCTTTCTATTTACCCAGGGAAGTCTCAACCTCCCTCGAGCGTTCAATACCTTTAGCAGACTCAACTGTAGAAAGGCCTTCTACATTCTCTTCGACAGACACAGCTGTCTTAGGGTCTTGGACATTGGCATCCGAAGGAGTGTCAACCCCTTGGATTGCACTTTCAGTGCCCAGAATGTTAACTCTCGGGGCATTTCCATCCTGTGGCTCGACTGCATCAGCAGTGTCCTCAGCCTGCAAAGCTGTTGGCACTTCAGCTGAGACAGACTCAATTGTCCGAGCTTCATCAGTGACAACTTGCTGTTGTTATTTTTCTTTTTCTTTCTCCACTTCGCCTCCTTCCTTCATTGTGGAGTCATCTGCAGCATCCTCCGACCTAGCTGCAGTGGAGTGAGTTTCCCCTCAGCTGGCGCACCAGCTGAGTGACTGATGGTGGGGTCACTCTGCTCCAGGCTCCCGACTGTTTCCATTGAGTGTTTAGCCGTGGGGGCAGGTGGTAAGACACCTTCAACAGGGGTTGGCTCAACTTGGGTGCCCAAGTTCCCAGTGTCATCGCCAAGTCCCTTAGATCCGTCATCTGAGTGAACTGGAGAAGTGGTTGCAGCAATAACTGTGGCAATCTGCTGTACCACTCCCAACGGATCAATCTCCAGCTGATATTTAGAAGACTCTCCAGGTCCTTCCCTCAGCTGCTGCTCATGCATCAATTTGGATTCTAGCATGGCTTGCTGCATGTCCAATTTCTTCGTTGCAGCAACCGGATCCATGTCCTCATCACTTCCCGAGAGCATGTCAATGTGAGGATGAGTGTGGTCGCTGATTCCAATGAGAGGACAAATGTTGGCTTTCTCACGAGCTTCAGCTTCCTCTGCTAACTTTTCCTTTTCTTTCTCCTTGAAGATATGCAAGATATCCAGGCAATTATCTTCATCAAGTGCCTGAAGCACGGTGGTCAATCCGAGAAATTTCAGCAATTCTTCCTCTTCCTCAATGATTTCAGGGCGTTCAAACTGTACCCTTGAGCGACTCAGCTTCCATGTTCGCCATTCACGCAGACGACGTTGAATGTCTGGGTACACAGGAGAAACATCTATCACATCATCATCTTCATCCTCTTCCTGTCTTTCTGTTTCAGGAATGGATGGTAGCAAACTCTGCTGTTCTTCACCTTCAGCAGCATCAGGGGCAGGTGGAGACACAACCCTTTCATCAGGAGATTCTGTTGTCTCTGCTGCCTCTTCTTCCTCAGCTGTTATATCCACCTTAACTGTTCTATCCACAGCTGGGTCTTCTATTTGCCTTTGTTGATCGTCCTCAGCAGACTTGGCTGTTTCATCAACAATTTCTGGAGACTCCACTTCTTCAGCAGTCTAAGAGATTTTCTCCAGCTGAATGGCAGACTCAGCTGTCTTCTTAAGCTCCAAGAGCTTGGTGATTCTTCTTCTTCTTTTTGTCCTTACCAGAGGAAGTTCGGTTCGGATACTTGTTCCTCAGATTCCTTGCGGCAAATGGGGCAGTGCATCTTTCTTTGATCGAGGAGCCGCCTTTCTTGGCAGCGATCCTCTTGTTTTTGATGGTCGAGAAGGTATTTGGGCTTCCTTCTCGGCTTCGGCTATGTGGGCGGGAGACACACATTTGCTCGGGCGGTGACTCGAGCTGCGGGGGCGAGTGCATCTTTTGTCTTTCTTTGCACGGGCAGCTTTCTTCTTTGCTTTGCAAGTAGGGCAACTTTCTTCTTTGGAGGGGAGGCAATTGTTTCCTCTGGTCGGTGATTCCCCTCACCGGTGTCCGCCCTCTTCGCATGGGCTCTCTTGGGCTCTGAAAGGTTAGCCCTAAACATCTTATTGTTTACATGGAAAGGCTTTCCATCTTTGAAGGGAATGCCCTTCACTTCCATCAAGTGGCCAATAACTAGGCCATAACCGAGTGATCCTCCAAAGGATCCATCTTCCTTGAAAGACTTGTTTCGCAACGTTCGCGATAGTCCATGTGTGTATGAACTCAGCCCGATTAACTTTCTTCCCTTGCATGATGGCAGCCATGACGATCGGCGTAGTCTTTGACGATTGATGGAAAGCGCCAAACTTCATATCCACGCATTTTGAGACGACATCCATCAGCCTTGTGATAGTCGTCCTTCAAAGAATTTCTTGTCGGTTGTGTAGACTACTTTCGCAAAGACACTCAGGTTTGGCTACTTTTCCATGCAATGACCAAGTCCACATCAGCTTCGTATATTTCCGACATACCCTTGGACGATAATAAGCAGTGCTCCGCAAGGTCTTTAGCAGTGATCATGATGTTCTTGCAATGGACGGAGGGCTTAATCCCTTCGTCCTGCACCTCGGCGTTCACATAGAACTGCGCCACCTCGTCCAAGTAGGTGTTCGAGTATTCTATCGTCAAAAAGGCTTTAAGCCCAGATTTTTCCAACATATCTGCAATTTTCTTCACAAGGGTTGCATCCGAACCCTGCTTAACCATGCCTTCGAAATCTACTGAGGAACCTGAGTTGATTTACTTTGATAACTTGACAAAATTAGTCTTTGATGCCATTTCTAGAAGATTCTACCGATTAAATATTGATGAACATGCTTTGAGAATAGGTAGGGTTTTCGAGAGAGAAAAACTGGCTTTCGTATGCTTGAAAATGAACAGTTATTAAGTGTGAGAGAGAAAGACTGGAGAAAATGGATATATAAGGGTTATGAAAGGACGTGTTTTTGGTTTTTGAATTTTGATCGAAATCAACGGCTCAGATTTAGCACGTCACATTGCATTTAATTGCTCGCATTTAATGCGGCAACATTTATATCCAATCATATGCTTACTGTGCAGCTTTTGACTGTACCCGTCATTATTACGCTGACGTCATCCTTAAAAACATTCTCGCTCATTAAGAACGACTGCGTTTTTGTCACTTAGATCATAAATGACTCAGCTCACTACACAGATGACTCAACTCTACTTCTCTCCTTTCGTATAGTGACTCAGCTGTCAGCTAACTCGATACGGCTGGTTCAATTGGCTGATTTATGAGATTTGTTCTGTTTTCATCTTTCACGATTCATCTCTTCTCATTGAGTCTTCTGAGTGTCAACTCAGCTTAATTAACCCTAGCTCATGCTTAAGCTCTTCAAATCTTGATTCACATAAAGGTTTGGTGAATATGTCAGCTAACTGTTTATCAGTTGAGATGTATTCTAACGTGATGTCTTTCTTTTCAACATGATCTCTTATAAAATGATATCAGACATCAATGTGCTTTGTTCTTGAATGCAACACAGGATTCTGAGTGATTGCAATAGCACTTGTGTTATCACACATAATTGGAATCTCTTTTTCTTCAATTTCATAATCTCTCAGTTGTTGTCTCATCCATAAGACTTGGGCACAACAATTGCCCACAACTATGTACTCTGCTTTAGCTGTGGATGTGGCTATTGAGTTTTGCTTCTTGTTAAACCAAGAAACCAATCTGTTTCCAAGCATTTGACAAGTTCCTAAAGTACTCTTCCAGTCAACTCTACATCCAACATAGTCAGAGTCTGAATAACCAATAAGCTTGAATCCACCTTCCTTTGGATACCATAAGCCAACTTCTTGGCATCCCTTCAAATATCTTAGGATTCTCTTAGCTGCAGTCATATGGATTTCTTTTGGAGCAGATTGGAAACTTGCACATACACCTACTACAAAGGTGATATCTGGCCTGCTTGTTGTTAAATAGAGCAGTGATCCAATAAGTGCTCTGTATCTTGTTTGATCTACAACTTTACCATCTGCATCCATGTCCATCTTGACTGATGTGTTCATTGGTGTTCTCCATTCTAAGAATTTAATCCACCAAGTATTTGAGCAATATTAATTCCCAAATAGATATTGTTCATCTTGACTTCTCGAAAACATAATTAATTGTCGTAGCATAAATACTAATACAAACCAATTATCCTTGTGAAGGGGTCCTACGCCCCTCTATTACATAGAACATAGTAAATTGTTCATAAATGAATTTTAAGGCTAGATCGACGGACTTAGTGTAGGAATTACTCCGTCGCTTAGTCTTCTTTATTGACGTCTTCATGATATAGTGAATCAACAACTGATCGTTGAAAAAGGTGGGAGTGAGACAAAAATTCTCAGTGGATGGGTGATCGTGTGTAAGTGTGGCTTATATAGATGCAGAAAAATAGTTATATGAAGAATGCATGATTCATAATGCGTGCGTCACTCGCGATTCACAAGCAACGTGGTATTCAAATTAATAGAGTTTTATATAATTTGATGAAATTAGTTCGTGGTCATTCAGACACAATGAATGCGTTGCAAGTAGTTCAAGTAGTGGTTGTGTACGGAGTGTAACACCAACCCAAGCAAGTAATGGTTGCGTACATAGTGTAACGCTAACCCAAGCAAGTGATGATTGCGCACGGAGTGTGACGCCAACCCAAGCAAGTAATGGTTGCGTACGGAGTGTAACGCCAACCCAAGCAAATAATGGTTGCGTACAGAGTGTGACGCCAACCCATTTTCACAGAAGACTTCTCTTCCATACCAAATTTCTTCATTAAATCTCTGGTGTACTTTGTTTGACTTATGAAGGTTCCATCCTTCAGCTGTTTAACTTGAAGTCCTAAGAAGAATGTCAGCTCTCCCATCATGCTCATTCCAAATTTGCCTTGCAAGAGGTTTGAGAACTTATCACACAGCTCTTTGTTTGTGGATCCAAAGATGATATCATCCACATATATTTGAACAAGCAGTATACTCTCCCCATCTTCAATTCTGAAGAGTGTTCTATCCACTTTGCCTTTGGCGAATCCATTATCTGTTAGAAATTGAGATAATGTATCATACTATGCTTTAGGTGCTTGTTTCAATCCACATAGAGCTTTCTTGAGCTTGTACACTTTATCTCCAATGGTCTTCTGCTCAAAGCCTGGAGGTTGCTCAACATAGACTTCTTCTTCCAACAATCCATTTAAAAATGCACTTTTCACATCCATTTGATATACAATGAAGTTTTTGAGTGCAACATAGGTAAGAAACATCCCTATAGCCAAATGATCTGACTCTAAGAGGTTGCCATCTATCCGTGCCATAATCATAGCTTACTTTGGCAAATTGCTTGGGGGTTTTAGGTTCATACAGCTGTCTCTTTTGTCTGTATGCCTGTGTGTGTGTTTCAGAAATCGCCTTCTTTGGGTAGTTGTGATATTTCTGAGTGTAATGCCTGGGTGTATATGTGTGCTGATGATAACTCTTGTGCCTTTGGAATGACCCTTGCTGAGTTCTAGGCCTTTGCCATTTGGGCTTATATTCCATAGGTCTTTGTTGAAATTTCACATTATTCCAATCAGCTTGGTTTGGGTAGTTTCTACCATTCCCATCATATGTGTTTCTTTGATAAAACTTCTGGGGTTTTTGGTAGCTCTGTTTATTCTTCACAAAGTACTTCCTATTTGGAGTTTGTTGACGAACTCTCTTTGGATTTCTTCAATTGTGTCCTCTCAAGATACTCTCTTTGGTTGTTTTCCTTTTCCTTTATATTCAAGGCCAGTTTGTTTGTGATTGTGCTTTGGAGTGAATGTGGGTGCAACATTTGGTGTTTGACTATGCACAAAGGAATTGAATCATATGCCTGTCTTATCTCCACACTCTTTTTGGCTCATAATAAGGTCATCCAATGATTTAGATGCCTTTGTAAATGATGCAATCACATTTTTGAGATCATTTTCCCTATTTTCTATAGCAGCTATCTCTGCTATTAATTTAGCATTCTCAGCCTTCAGCTCTTTGTTCTCATCAGCTATGTGACTTAGAGTACTTAGCTCCTTAGTTAGCTGTGAGTTTCGGCTTTTGAGCTGGCTGTTTTCCTCGTTTTGTAGTGTGTGTGAGGATTTAATGTGCTCAAAGTCTTTCATCATTTTGCCTAATGAATCATAAAGATCAGTGGGTGTTGAAGTGTGTATGTCACAATCACTATCACTAGAAACTGATTGAGATGAGTTAGAGTGTACCTCATCTTCTTGGTCAGGTTGATCTTGTTCGTTAGCCATTAGACATTATTGCTTCTTCTTGAGAATCACTTGAGTAGTCGACTTCACTACTCTCACGAGTCTTAACGCTTTTTAGACTTAGCATTTGCCTCGTGATCTCTGCACTCAACATAGCCTTTTTCTTTTCCTGTGTTCTTTCTCTGAAGACTCTTCTTTCTTCTTCATTCCTATATTTATTGACTACAGGATATGGACAACCAATAGCAAAGTGTCTTGGTCGTCTATAGTTCCAACACAGGTTCTCAGCTCTTTGATCGATTCTTTCCGTTCTAGGGTAATCAACTCTCCGATATTCAACCTTTTGATGCTCGGCTCTCTTGGGTGACCTATCTTCCCTTGACTTAGAGGGAGCTGAATGTCTCATGGAGTATTCACCTTTGTTTCTTTTATAGTTCTTATTGAAGAACTTGTTGAATCTTATAACCATCAAGGAAATTTCCTCCTGGTCAATGGCTTCCTTGACCTTAGCTCTCTTCCCATCCTTGACTATAAGTGCAGCTATTTTGGGTACATCTGTCTCCTCTTGATATTTTCTTCTCAGCTCAAACTCGTAGGCTTTGAGGTCTGAGAATAGCTCATGAGTGGATGTTGTTGTGAGGTTCATTGAATGTCTCAGGGCCATAACCTTCATTTCCCATTCAGCTGGGAGGCTTCTTAGAATCTTCATACACATTTCCTTCTGTGTGTATTCTTTCCCAAGTGATGATAGTTCATTAGTAATTTCAGTGAATCGAGCATGCAGCTGATCAAATGTTTCACCTGCAAGCATTTTAAAATTTTCAAATTTTTGTACAACAAAAGATAATTTGTTTTCTTTAATTTGCTCAGATCCTTCACAAATTAAAGTTAATTTATCCCATATTTGTTTTGCAGTTTGACAAGATTTGACTTTGTTGAACATTGCTTTGTCCAAGGTTTTGTAAAGTATGTCCTTGGCCACATTGTCCAAGTTGTATGTTTTTCTGTCCTCGTTTGTCCATTCAGTCCTTGGTTTCTCAACCAGGGCTGGTCTTTCTTCAGCAGAATGTTTCTCCTTCACCAGTGCGGTCGCTCTCCTCCGTCTGATTGTGTTCACTTTCAGTATTTGTAGTGGCCCATCCTCAATCACTATCCACATTTCATCATATAAAGCTGATAGATGAGCCTGCATGCGAATTTTCCAGTCATCAAACTCCTCAATAGTAAACATATGAATGCGTGTCAAATTTGCTTCCATGATAATAACTTTACAAAAAACTTTTGAAAGAACAAGTGTTAAAAATTTCTTTGAAAGATTGGAGATGTAGTACGATAAAGAACCGGTCTGCGAGAAGGCTCAATGAACCAACCGCTCTGATACCACTTGTAGGTCCCAAGGGGTGTGAGTAAGGTTTAGAAGGGGCAGTTGAATAAACCTTACCAACTTTTCGATTTTAGTCCTTTTAAAATAATACAGAGTTAATTCCACACTAAGTCATTGATGGGACGGTGAGTTAGTTAATCAAATGAGTTAGCCACTCACAGACTCGAAAAAAGAGTGTTGATAGAATAACTCATTGTTTAGACTAAACCATAACTTGGTTGTGATGAGATTTTATTGGAAGACTTATCACCCTTGAACTTGATTTAATTTTGTTTTAACACTTGGTTTTAACACTTTGTTAATTATCAGTTGGATAGCAAATTATCAGCAGATATAAAGTGATATGCAGAAATAAAATGCTGAAACGTAAATTACACAATAATTTTTATAGAGGTTCGAAGATGGGGTAATTCTTCTACTCCTCTCTTCTCCAACTCCTGGAGGAATCCACTAAGTAATGATCAATTTACAAAGTGGTTATCAGTCCAGATACAATTCTTGGTCACACAACTGACTTGCTCCTTTGGGACTCGATGAGAGATGCCTTGATCACACAGTGGCTTCTCGTCCGACTCGGCTTCTTCATTGCATTGCGCTTGCTACTTGACTTACTTTCTCAAGCTTCTTGGATTTGATCACGAATCTCTCTAACAACTTGAGATTGGTTCGACCTTGAACCTTCCTACAATCCTCCTTGGAAAGTAGACCCCTTTTGATTCTTCAAAAGTTTCCTCTTCAACAGTTTGAAGTTGTCTTTCCTTCACAGCTTAGTGTTGGATCGATTTCCTTTGAGATTTAGGCTTGAGGATTTTGCTTGAATAACTTGAGAATATTTTGCAGGTTACAGTATGAATAATGCTTGTTTGTTCGTGGTTTAGGTAACCTTTTCTCAAAGTGATTCCTCAGCCTTTTATAGTGAACTTTTCAAAAATCTGCCCGTTGAAGAGATAGGCTGATTTTCAAAAGTCACTTATGTTCGTTGGCTTGTCTTTTCTTCGTCTTCAATCTTGAGATATAGACCTTTCCTCGTATTAAATGAATGTCCAGTTTTTTAGGTTCTGACACGAGGTGCAGTGCTTCCCATTGGTTTATTCCTTTTGCACGCTTTTGGGACTGAGCACATTAAGACATGGCAACATGGAAGTATTACTTATTTAAGTAATGTTCTTGACTTTTATGCAATGATTCTTTTGATTAACTCCTCTTTGCAGTTGCTTTTCCCCAGGTGACTTGAGCGCTCCAATGATTGAAAGACTCATTTGTCACTTCAACTTGACTTGGCTTCTTGGGTTGACTTAAGCGACTCTTCTCTGTTTGTCTCACAACCGATACTCCTTGATCGAGTCCTTGGTCTTCTTTCTTGGCCATATTGATTTGTTCCTCGTGAGTCTTCTCTTCACATTTTGATTGACTTCTTGTTTTTCCAGGCATATTGACTTGACTCAGCTTATTCAGCCCTATCTATTACAATAAGAATTACAAGAAAATGGGGTGCCAACTTTCTAGTCTAAGTTTTACATGGCATTCATCAAAATCTAAACAATAAATTTCCCAACACCTCCGCATCATAAAGGTGGATGAAAAGGATAAAGCTGAGGAGCGAGCCCGAGCATTGCAAAAATCGAAAATATGCAAATTTACAAGCTCTCCAGATCACACTCATACACATCTTGATGTGTTCTCTGAAAGTGATGAGGATCCCACTGCTGCGGCCGAGAAGTCAGATATGCAGCAGGCTGTGAGGGAATCCAGAGCCATACATGAGCATAAACTGTTTGAAGGCCTAGGAGAGTCCTCACAATCTCTCCTACAAATTGATCCTATGGGAGTGGTACAACAGATTGCATCAGATATTGCTGTAGCCACGTCCCCTGTACAATCAGAGGATGGCTCCAAGGGAGCTGGCGATGAAGTTGGGACGTTGGGCACCCAAGCTGAGTCAACCCCTGTAGAAGGTGTTCTCACACCTGCCCAGGAAGCTGAGCATTCAACGGATAAAGCTGCGTCTCTGGAGCAGAGTGACCCCACAATTAGTCACTCAGCTGGTGTGCCAGCTGAGGGGGAAGCTCTCACCACCACAGCAGGGTTGGAGGTTGTTGTGTGAGACACACAAATGAAGTTTGGAGGCGAAGCTGAGAAAGAGAGTGAACAACAACAGAGTGACATTGACGAAGCTCGGATAGTTGAGTCTGTCCCAGCTAAAGTGTCAACTGCTTTGCAGACCAATGACGCTGTTATCACAGTCGAGACACAAGAGGGTGATGCCCTGGGAGTTAACACTCTGGGCACAGAAAGTGCAATCCAAGAAGTTAAGACTCTTATGGATGCCAATGTAGAAGACCCTAAGACAGTTGAAACTGTCGAAGGGAACACTGAAGGCCTCGCAATAGTTGAGTCTACTGGGGGTGTTGACGGCCTAAGGGAGGTTGAGACTTCCCTGGGTAAAGATCAAGATGCACAGAACATTTCTCCTCTAGACAGCGCTGATGCAGAAAAAGAGATAAGTGCACTTCACGATTCCCAGGAAAACTTAGACACATCCTTTTTGGGATTAAAAGATGAAGCTGAGTCCACTCCACTTGCAGATCTTACAGACCCGGCTGAGGATGTTCTCAAGACTAAGAGCCAAATCAGTGAGAAATCGGCTCGCACAAAATTCAACTTTGATGATGAGCCAACTCCGCAAGTCTCATCATCATTCGATGACGCTGATGATACAACCGAGAAAGAGGTAATTCATTTAGAAAAGTCTACTGAGACCGAGGAAGCTGTTCAGACAGCTGAGGCTCAATCTGCTAGGCAAAATAATCCAAAAGCCCCAGCTGGAAACGAGACATCTCTGTGAGGCTTCCACACTGCAGCAGAACGACTCTGTCGGCTCCTCCACACAGCTCACACACAGTGTGAACATTGCCGATGAAGTTGCCACAGCAGAGGCATCGAGAGTTGACTCCACCCTACTACAACAAGGGAAGGCATCGAAGGGTTGAGACCCAGATATTCCCTATGTACATGATGATGTCTTTCAAGACATGTTTCCATTCACCCAGGACCTGCCTGCATCTGAGGAAAAGACAACTGTTGAACATAGAAGATACACTGTCAGAGAAGATCCCATCATTCCCACCGACACGATTGTTCCAGCAGACTTTGATTTCAACACAGAGTGGCCGGCAGCTGAATCGGGCGAGACAGCTGAAATTCATGAAGTCATCAAGAAGCTTTGTGAGGAGATTGAGAAGATTGAACGACACCAGGCCTTGAGAGGGATCATGGTGCAAACTGGGAATGGACACAACAGCAGACTGCGATTCGAAGCGAGCAAGTACGATACATCAAAGCCCTATATGGAATAATGCTCTTATGGAGTGCCGATAACTCCATGATCATGCAACGGATGAAGGAATACATTGAAAGAATAGCCTAGTCTTACGAAAATGATATGGAGATGTTGCGACATTTTCATAAGAATGAGATCCTCAGACTCAAAAATGCAATGAATGACAAATTCAGCCTACTCTTGGCTGAAATGAAGATTTTGAGAGCTGAGTCTAAGGAAATTCGATCGAAGATTCGAACCTCATCTGATGCAGCAGACTCCAAGCATGATTCCACGATTAACAGACTGGACTTTCTCCTTGGAAGAATGTTCCCTGGGGTCCCTCTATCCTTTGATGAAGCCAAAAAAGGGGAAAAGGAGTCCCTAAAGGGATTAAAAGAAAAGAAATTGAAGAAAGACGCAGCTCTGAAGAAGGGTAAAGCAGCTGAGGGGGAAAGTTTGAAGGATCTAACTTTGATGTTATATGAAACCCCCCAGCAAGGTCTTGTTACCGCCTCCATCCCGAGCAAACTCCATGTGACCCTACCAATTGAGCACTCTGCTGTGCCAATGTTGGAGAAAAGGAAGATTATTGAAGCAGGGTTTGAGGAGATCTCTAAAAGGCAGGATGCCCGCGTTCAGGAAGTGTTGAAACAGTATGGTGGTCTTCCAGTTGGAAAGGATCAGGATGCTATACCTGATGATGGGTCTGAGCCTAGATCGGTTGAAGAGTTCAAAACTCTTAAATCAGAAGCCTATTTCCAAGGAATGGCTCTGGCCCAAGCCTGGGATTTGTACTGGGAGAAAGGCTTAGCCTTGTGCCAAGAAGCTCAAAAGCAGCAGCCTTCCAGCATTCACTCAGCTAGAAAGCAGAAGACTCTCGTGCAGTACACACCAGAAGCAGAGGAAGAGCTGAGTCATGTAGAGGAAGAAGTGGTGGTGGAAGAGGTTCACTACCTCGACCAAAACCCAAGGATATTGAATTCGTAGATCCTGACAAGAAAGGTTTGATTAACTGGGCTGCATACGATCACCTAGCCAACCGGGAAGTGGCAAGGAAGAACGCTGAGCCAGTGAGAAGACAAGAAGAAGAGAATGAAAGGCAAACTCGACAATGGCTCGAGAGGAAGAAAAGGGATGATGCTTCTAAACGGGCCTATGAAAAGAAGAAAATAAGGGAAGAAGAAGAGAAGAAGAGGAAAAGAGTTGATGACGACGAGGAGCACAAGAGAGCTGAAGAAGGAAGTAGCAAAGGCGTTGAAGTGTTGCTGCAAACCCCTTCATGTATTTTTATGTAAATACGTTCATGTAAGTCTACTGTAATATACTTAGTGAATTTTTCTATAATTTTTCACTTTGTATGAACTCTTGTATCTTAGCTTAGATATGTATATCGCTCTGATAAAGAATGCTCTGATACCAAATGTAAACAACTATGTAAATGACAAGAATGCTATGATCAATAAAATGATCTATTTTAATCATACATTCTTTGTTACTGCATTGTCTGTATGTATCTTTGATGTTTATGTTTTGTTGAATGTTTTTAAGTTTTGGCATCATCAAAAAGGGGGAAATTGTTAGGAAATTTATTAAGTAGATTTTGATGATACCATGTAAAACTTAAACTAGGAAGTTGGCACCCCATTTTCCTTGTAATTTGTATTGTAATAGATAGGGATGGAAAAGCTGAGTCAAGTCAGCTATGCTAAGGAATACAAGAAGTCAACTGCGGACCTGGATTGAAGACTATGTTGTGTGTCAGCTGAGTATGGCCAAGAAGGAAGTCAAGGACTCGACTGAAGAAGTGTCAGCTGAGGAACAGCTGTAAGAAGTGTTAGTCAAGTTATCTCAAGAAGCCAAGTTGCAAATGTGAAGTGACAGTTGAGTCATCCAATGACTGGAAGTTGACTCAAGTCACCTAGGGTAAAGACGATAGTCTAGTCAAGACAACTGACTTAGATCCGTTGATTAAAAGTCAATAATGTTACTCAGAATAGTAACATGTCAAAGCTGTCAGGTGTAAAGTGTTAATCCTAGATTTGTGCAAAAGGAATAAACCAATGGGAAGCACTGCACCATGTCGTTGAAAATCTGCAATGCTGCAAGACATTTAATACGAGGAAATGTCGACATCAAGGACTACAAACAAGACAAGCCAACAAACACAAGTGACTTTTGAAATTAGCCTATCTCTTCATCGGGCAAAATTTCAAAAGTTCACTATAAAAGGCTGAGGAAATTACTGAGAAGAGGTTACCTGAACCACGAAAAGGGATAGCATCTCAGAAGCACGCATGTACTACCGCTCGCACGATGAAAATGAGGAGAATATGGCATTTGACCGACGTGTGACACCTTCACTAGAGGCATTTAAAGGAGGCTCGAATTTATGCGAGTTGGAATGGCAAGGAGAAAGACATGAAGGGGTGACATACATCACCTTGCGGGATCTGTGATCGAGAAATACAGACGTCAAGCTATAGACATTAAATTTAGTGCTTGTTGGGAGGCAACCCAATGGTTTGTTGTTTTATTTTTCATTCTTTTCCCTTTATTAAGTAGGATTTCCCTGTTTTATTTCAAAACAAAAAGGCAGAAAATCACTTCGCATTGGCAATTATGAAGTTTGGGGGTGCTCACGGCTTGACGCACGGCCCGTGCATCTGTAAGTTGAAACAGGTTTAAGTTCGCAAACCATGTTTTTTGTCTTCTACTTTTCACCTCTCTCAAGCCCTAAGCAAAAAAATTCTCTCGCCCCCTTTCAAAATTTTCGACTTTTTTCACTTGGTTTTCACCACAAATCTAACACATTCACTTCACCACACACGAATTCGACACATAATTGCATTGGGTTAAGGTTTTGGTGGAGAAAAGCACCTAGGGTTTTCACTTCTTCCTCCTTGCAAAATCTCGGGAATTTCGGTAAGAATTTCTTGCTTTCTTCGAATTTCTTGTAGAATTAGGATTGAGGATTGATATATGAAGCTTGTTGTGCTTGTATTGCTATGATTTACTTGAATTATTCTATGAAGCGTTGACCAAGACTGTCAACAGTTTAGGTTTGGGGGTTTGATTAGTGTGAGTTTTGCATGTAATTTGGGCATAATTGTGGATAGAATAAGTTAATATGCATGCATTAATAAGGGCCATCGAGAATCGAGCGAATAAGTGAAGTTTTGAATTAAACTGAGAAGAGATCAAATATTCCGAGCAAAACAAGGCCACGCATGGGCAGCCCGTGCTCATAGGCACGGCCCGTGCGTGTGCATAGTAGCATTCAGTCTTCGCAGGGACGCACGGGCTGGTTGTGCCTGGATGCACGGCCCGTGCGTCAGTTCAAGATGAGAGCTTTCTTATGGCCAGACGCACGGGCTGGTCATGCGTAAGCGCACGACCCATGCGTCTGTGCGGGAAAGTCAGACTTATGTGATTTCTGACTTAGGTTTGGCCCAATGGGGAAACAAGGAGAGACTGATTTTTGCCCTAGAAAGCTGAGAAAAGAGTAACCTTCTACCAGAGGGCTCGAGAGATTGATCGAGGTCGCAATCACACGCTTGAGGATTGAAGACTGATCGAGAGATCATCAATATCCCTGAGTTTGCTTATTCTATTGTATCTTTTACATTCATCTAGTTAGATATGAACATGAATAGTTTGTCTATGAATTGTTTATTTCCCATGTCCGGCTAAACACCTCGTGATTTCGGGATTTGGGATTAGGTTAATGGATACTTTTGTTTGATGTTTAATTGAAATTGAAGTTATTATTCCAAACCCTATTCGAGTACTCTATTTTATTTCTTGTTTTATCAAATGGCCAATGGTTTAACTTGTTTGATGTATTGATTCATAATTCGAGAGATGAGTTTGAATACTAGATCTTGAGTACTTGACATGAATATTTTGCATGATTGAGAAGTCTGTGAATATTTGTGAGGATAAATAATCTTTTTATGCTTTTGGGAGTTGGTTATCTTATGTTGAGTAGAGATGCTAGCATAGATAATCCAATCAACGTTTTTATTGTATCTCGAGAGAGAGGGTAAAATACTTTTGTGATTGTGTTATAGGGAAGAATAATAATAACTTTGGTTTTGATTAATCGGATAACAAGAGGGATATTAACAGAAACCATAACCCTGAAATCCATTCATCCACTTGATATTTCAATCGAACTCTTTACTTTGTCTTTTTATGATAAAATCTTATTTTAGTTTACAAACCAACAATCAACTTTCGATTGTCTAAATAAAAATAATTATATTATAATCTCAATACTTAGTACATGAATTTATTAGTCTCTGTGGGATCGAATTTGCTAACCCTATCTATTAACTACACCGTTCACTTGCGGTTAAGCTAAAAATAAGGCGAGCAATATCACTTTATCCTCCAACACTTCAAAAAGTTGATATTGTTGTAAATAATTTCTAATTTCTATGATGATAGTACAAATATATATTGGGAAAGATGTGAATCAGAACAATAAGCAAAAGCAAAAGAGAGACAAATGTTTTTTGGTGTAATTTTAGTGAATGAACTTCAACAATTTATAGGCAAATTTTGACAACTATTGAATCACATGATTTTGGTATTCTATAATACTATTGACATGTGAAAAATAATTATGCTAAAGTCCACATATTGGACAAATTGTGATAACCCTTTTAAGTTTTTAGTAAAATAATAAAAGTATTTTAAAATCAATAGACTTGTATTCATTTTATAATAATATTTTGCAACTTAATTAATTGACACTCAATATCAAATTTTTTAACTAAATTTTATAATTATATTTTACATTTAGTGGCTATATATTAATTTACTTTTACTATATCCTCTAAATTACGATATAATAGGATATTCTAGTTAGCTAATACATTTATACTTATATATTTCTTATTCCTCACAAACTTAAAATAATGTAATATATACGTTAAATATTATTCGTAGTTTCTCAATTATTGATTTTAAAAATTATCATTTAAACAAACATGTACAATGTTAATTTATAAATAGTCATTCAATCAGTGGTTAATTTTTTTAATAATAAAATGATTTTTTTAAAAAAATATACCTTAATTGAAATTAAATTATGGCTATACAATTAATTATAATTTATTTAATATTAAAATATTGTGATTCATAATGAAAAACTTATTAGTAATTACTAATAGGTTTTTATAGAATCAAGTAATAATTTCATTCAGAAGAACCTTACAAATTGATTACAAGAATCAAAAGTATAAGACATACAAAATCATAAACCTATATAAATCTAAACCATAACTATGTTTTAAACATGTACATATCTAATTGATCTGGTCGCATCAAAAAATTGCAATAGTGCTGGATAAATCACGTACATGTATCTGCCACGAAACTTCGAATGATAGGTTATCTAAATATATTTACCCTATAATACACCTCTTAGGTTTATGATGAAAAAGGAAATTTCATGTATAAATGTATTACCTAACTTAAAATATATATCTTACTATATCATAATTTAATCTAATCAGAACTATATATATATATATATATAATAAGAGGATATTCTTAAAATAGTAGCCATAACTTTTCACGCTCTTTTTTCATTTTCTAAAACCGTTTTTACTCTTTTTTTGTGGCTTTTTATATTTCATTTTCTTTGTTTTTTGCAGTATTTCGCATATATCAGCATTAATATTTTACCAAAAATAAGTTTATTTATGTTTGTAAAATTAATTTTCCTGTAAAATAAGCAAGTATTTATTTTGGTCATCCGGTTATTTGTCAATTACCTTTAATAGCTAACGAAAATCGCTAATTTTCATATTCCTTTTATTTAATATTCAACTTACCAAACATAAGATATAATGAGCGTTTTATATTTAAACCAAGTTTAATTTTTATATACCTTTTATAGTTCCATAATTTTCGTTAATTTACTTCTTATGGTATTACACGTTCAACTTCCCAAACATGATTTACTAATTAGCGGAGATTTATATTCTATATAAAAAAATAATATTGACTTTAAATATCTCCATGAATCTCGGAAATTTGGTTAGTGTAATATTTAAAAAACAAACTTAACAAGAAATTTATTTTTTAACATATTTATAAAATTGGAAATCTTCTTATAAGTCCTTTAGATTTTCCACATCATAATCAAAAATATATAAATGATAATGTTTTTTCAATACATTGCTGGGCACAGTAAATTGAACAAACTAATTGGAAAAAAATAACAATATTTACCAAAATAACTACAAAAAATCAAAGAAGACTGAATTGAATAAAATTTCCTACCTAAAATTAAGATTATATATCTTTCCTTTTTTTAAAAAATTATGGCCACTATAAATACAGACACACATTCATTAAATTCCACAAACTTCACAAGAGCAATTGCAACTCTTATTCGAACCAAGCATCCACCATCACTGCATTTAGAAATTTGTTTGTTTTATATATGGCACCGATGTTTTCTTTAATCAAGGATTTGAACAAGAGTAAAACTAGTTGGGCACTAAAATTACGTCTGGTTCGTGTGTATCAAAAGTTTGCTTTCAATGACAACACCCAAATACATAGTTTGGAATGTATATTTCACGATTCAGAGGTATGAAAATATTTATGATTTGTTATGTAAACACATTCAATTCAAATATATTTAATCATATCCAATATACAAAAGTCTGTAATTATCTTGCAGGGAGATCGTATACATGGTACTAATAGGAAAATGCATATGGACCAACATAAGAATCTGCTAAACGAAGGACGCATATATGCTATTCGAGATTTCTTAGTAATTAACCAAACGGATAAATATAAAGCTTGTGAGACAAAATATAAGATAATTTTTCATGGTAAAATGCACATGTTTGAAATGTTTGACAAAATATTTCCAAGATATATGTATGTTTTCAAAGATTTCAAAGATTTGTATGACATCAAGAAAGTTGATGATACAATGATTTTCGGTAGGTTAAGAATCAATCCTTTTTTTCCTGTCGTGTATTGATATATAATAACAATAGTTTTGTATCTAAACATATTTTGGTTATTAACAGACATCATTGGAAGAGTGGTGTCGATGCAATCGGCACAAACAAAACACTTTGCTGAAAAAACAACACATTTCATAGACATCATTTTGGAGGACTTGGAGTACAATAAATTTCTAATATATTATATATTTTTTGATTTTTTTTCGGTCTTAAATAATACTTAAAAATGTCTTTTTACATTGCAGCAATAATCGAATGACATGTACTCTTTGGGAATATTACGTTGATACTATATTGCCTTATCTCGGAGAGCATAATCTCGAACATGTTGTGATTATTATCCAACTGTGTAGAGCTAAGGTCTTCAAATGTAAATTCAAATATATTAAAATTAATTTATATGTTTTTGTTGATTTTTATTATCAAGGATTTTTTTTTGTTTGTTTAATTTTTACAACATGTAGATGAGGTTAAGATATCAAATTCTTTTCATGTCACAAAACTGATTGTCAATGGAGAGGAAGATTAGGGAATTCAAGACAAGGTACAACATCATAGTATAATTTTTTTTTGATATAGTTTAAATATATTTTAACTAATTACTGTATGTAATTTAAAAAACAATTAATCAGTATTGTTAATAGTAGACACCCAACGTGTTCGATCAGTCATGTTACCGTACCATCGAATGTAACTGTTTCAGAGGATTTAGCCTCTGGTGAATCTTCTTATGTACAATTGAACAACTGTATTCGAATAGACAAGTAAGAATTTTAGGCAAACTATTATTATTTTAATTCATAAAAAATAAATCTAATAAATCTGTGTAATACTTATTTTTGCAGATTGGTAGTTTGTGGGTGTGTGCTACAATTATCTCATTCATTGGGGATTGGTGGTATCTATCTTGCCCATTGTATCCTAAGAAATTGTCTGAGACATGAGATAAGTTATATTGCTTTGGTTGTGAAAATTCCCAGAAACAAGAAATTTAAGGTATTTACTGCTTATATACTATACTCTCTCTTTTCATCATATTTTAATAATAAAAAAAATTCTTACCATAAATTAATAGGTACAAGCTGGATATTCAAGTTGTAGATGAAACGGGGAATGTACCACTTTTGTTATGGGACAGAGATTATGAAAAGCTTATTGGAAAACCTTGTGCAATTCTCAGGAGAGAATACATTGATGTATGTTTATCCTTAAAAGGTTTAAAATTATTGTTTGTTATTGCAGACATGTAATTTTGTTATTATAATGATAGATGGGAGATGGACAAGATATTCCGGACGAGGTTGCGAGTTTGATAGATAAACAGGTATTTTTTAAGGTGCAAGTGAAAGGAGATCAGCTTAGGCATTTTGACTGCACCTTTAACTTAAGCATTCGAAATTGACGACTAATCCACATATGATTAAAACTTTTTCTATGGTTGCAATTGAAAGTCAGGTATTTGACTAAAATACTTATTTTGAACCTATTTAATTGTTGGCAAATTTATATTTTAGATTTTGACGAATGCCATGTAAAACTTAAACTAGAAAGTTGGCACCCCATTTTTATTGTAAATTTCATTGTAATAGATAGGACTGGAAAAGCTGAGTCAAGTCAGCTATGACTGGAAATACAAGAAGTCAATCAAGATCAAGTGAAGACTCCATTGTGGAGCAATTTGAATATGGCAAGAGGGGAGATCAAGAACTTGACTGAAGATGTATCAGCTAAGGAACAACTGTGTGAAGTGTCAGTCAAAGTCATCTCAAGAAGCCAAGTCACAAGTTAAAAGTGACAGATGAGTCTTTAAATGATTGGAGCAGACTCAAGTCACATGGGGATATAGGCAGCAGCCAATAGGAGTTAACTGAAATGAATCCGTTGCACAGAAGTCAAGAACATTACTTAAATAAGTAATACTTCCATGCTGCCAGGTCTTAATGTGCTCATCACAAAAGCGTGCAAAAGGAATAAACAAATGGGAAGCACTGCACCTCGTGTCAGAATATGAAAAGCTGCACATTCATTTAATACGAGAAAAGGTCTACATCTCAAGGTTGAAGACCAAGAAAAGACAAGCCAACGAAAACAAGTGTCTTTTGAAAATCACCATATCTCTTCAACGGGTAGATTTTTGAAAGTTCACTATAAAAGGTTGAGGAGACTAATTGAGAAAAGGTTACCTTGAATACCTGAACCACGAACAAGCAAAAAATATTTAAGTTGTAAACCTGCAAATATTCTCGAAGGAAATCAATCCAACACAAAGCTGTGAAGGAAAGACAACTTCAAACTGTTGAAGAGGAAACATTGGAAGAATCAAAAGGGGTCTACTTTCCAAGGAGGACTGTAGGAAGGTTCAAGGTCGAACCAGTATCAAGTTATTGGAGGGCTTCGTGATTAAATCCAAGAGCTTGAGAAAGTGAGCTGAAGTAGCAAGGCAGCTGCCCTGTGAAGAAGATGAGTCGGACGAGAAGCCAGCTGTGTGACCAAGACTGTCTCTAGATTGTTCACCATCTGTAAACTGATCTGTTACTTAGTGGATTCCTCAGGAGTTGGAGAAGAGAGGACTAGAAGAATTACCCCATCTTCGAACCTCTATAAAAATAATTGTCATTTATTTTTCAGCACATTTATATTTCTGCATATCTACTTTATATCTGTTGATAAACTCATTTGCTATCCAAACTGATTAATAAACAAGTGCTAAAATCAAGTGTTAAAATAAGTTTAAAACAAATCAAAGGGTGTTAAGTCTTCCGCTGATAAAACCAACACAACCAAGTTAAGTTTCAGGATGAACAGCTGAGTTATTCTATCAACAGCTCTATCGAGTTTGTTGAGTGGCTAACTCTGCTGAATAACCAACTTAGTTGTCCCTCAAGGACTAAATCAAAAATTTGGTAAGGTTTATTCAACCCCCCCTTCTAAACCTTACTCACACCCCTTGGACCTACAATTTGTATCAGATCGGTTGGTTCATTGAGCCTTCCGCACTAGTTACTGAACTAGATTTATATCTTCCCTAAAAAGGTCTCAAACACTTGTATTTTCAAAATCTTTCATTTTTAGCAAAGTTATTATCATGGAAGCAAATTTGACACGTATTCCTATGTTCACTGTTGAGGAATTTGATGACTGGAAAATTCGTATGCAGGCTCATCTATCTGCTCTACACGATGAAATGTGGCTTGTGATAGAGGATGGGCCATTGTAAATATTGAAAGTGAACACAATCAGAAGGAGAGCATTTGGTGAAGGAGAAGAAGTTCTTCTTTGAAGAAAGACCAGCCCTGGTTGAAAAACCAAGGACTGAGTGGACAAACGATGATAGAAAGAGATACAACTTAGACAATGTGGCCAAGGACATACTCTACAAGACTTTGGACAAAACAATGTTCAATAAAGTCAAATCCTGCAAAACAACAAAAGAAATCTAGGATAAACTAACTTTAGTTTGTGAAGGATCAGAGCAAATTAAAGAAAATAAATTATCGGTTGATGTTCAAAAATTTGAAAATTTCAAAATATTTGCAGGAGAATCTATGGATCAGCTGGATGCAAGATTCACCGAAATCACAAATGAGCTTTCAGCTCTTGGGAAGGAATACACACAAAAGGAGATGTGTACGGAGATCTTGAGGAGCCTCCCAGCTGAATAGGAAATGAATACTATGGCTCTAAGACATTCAATGGACCTGTCAAAAACATCCAATCATGAGCTATTCTCAGACCTCAAAGCCTATGAGTTTGAGCTGAGAAGAAAAAATCAAGAGGAGACAGTTGTACCCAAGACAACTGCATTGATAGTCAAGGATGGAGAGAGAGCTGAACCCAAGGAAGCCATAGACCAGGAGGAAATAGTCCTAATGGTTAAAATATTCAACAAGTTCCTCAATAAGAACTATAAAAGAAACAAGGGTGAAACCTCCAGGAGACATTCAACACCTCTAAGTCAAGGGAAGATAGGCCACTGTTAGGAAATTTATTGTTTAGATTTTGATGAATGCCATGTAAAACTTAGAATAGGAAGTTGGCACCCCATTCTTGTTGTAAAATGCATTGTAATAAATAGGGCTGGTCAAGGTGAGTTAAGTCGCCTACGCCCAAACATGCAAGAGGACAATCGGAGACTAGAAGGAAGACTCATTGCGAGACAGTGAGTATGGCAAAGAAGAGTAGACGGAACTCTATTGAAGAAGCGGTGAGATGCGGTGAGTGGAGCATCGGTCAAGTCAACTCAAGAAAAGCCAAGTCTCAAGTTGAAGTGACAGAAGAGTCATCCAATGATTGGAAGTCGACTCTAAGTCACCTGGGGAAAGCAAAGAAATGCAATCAAGTCGAGATAATGAAAAAGATGCATTGTACGTAAATCAAGAGAATTACCTAAACAAATAATATCTCCATACCACCTTTCTCGAAGTGCTCACCCAGAAGCGTGCAAAAGGAACAAACCAATGGGAAGCACTACACCGTGTCGAACTCAAAAGGTGAATAACAATTCATACGAGGAAATGGCAATTCCAAGGACCGCAACAAGACAAGCCAACGATCGCAAGTGACTTTCAAAAATAAGCCTATCTCTTCAACGGCGATTTTTGAAAGATCACTATAAAAGGCCGAGAAATGACTTTGAGAATAATAAGAAGGATCGAGACCGAACCAAAAACGTTCAACCAATTATTAGAAAATCAAATTTTCTCAATCCTCAAGCCTACACTACGAAGAACATCAATCCAACACTCACCTGTGAAGGAAAGATAACTTTAATCAGTTGAAGAGGAAAATCTTTGAAAAATCAAGGGGTCTACATTCCACGAAGGATTGTAGGAAGGTTCAAGGTCGAACCAAGTCTTGAGCTTTTGGAGGGCTTCGTGATCAAATCCAAAGAGCTTGAGCAAGTGAGTTTGTAGTAGCAAGGCAACCGCCCTATGAAGAAGCCGAGTCGCACGAGAAGCCGGTGAGTGATCAAGGCGTCTCGATCGAGTCCCAAAGGATCAAGTCATTTGTGTGATCAAGACTTGTATCTGGACTGTTACCACTTTGTATATCGATCAATACCTAGTGGATTCCTCCGGGAGTTGGAGAAGAGAGGAGTAGAAGAATTACCCCATCTTGAACCTCTATAAAAATTTCATTGTCATTTACATTTCAAAGACTTTAATTCCTCGCATCTTAATTGTTTAAATCTTTGATAAATTTGCTATCCACTTGATAATTTCTAAGTACTAAACTAAGCACTAAATCCTTGTTTAACCAAACTTAAGGGTGTTAAGTCTTCCGCTGAAAAACAAACCACAGTTGAGTTAATTTAGACCCAACAGCTGAGTTATTCCATCAACAGCTCAGTTGAGTCTTTTGAGAGACTAACTCTACTGATTAACTAAATTGGCTGTCCACCTAGGACACAGTTGTGTAGTATCAACTCTGAATATTTAAAAGGACTAAATCGAATATTTGGTAAGGTTTATTCAACCCCCCCTTCTAAACCTTACACTTACACCCCTTGGGACCTACAGCCACCCAAGAGAGCTGAGCATCAAAGGGTTGAATATCAGAGAGCTGATAACCCAAGGACAGAAAGAGCTGATCAGAGGGTTGAGAACCTGTGTTGGAATTACAGACAACCAGGACATTTTGCAATTGACTGTTCCTATCCACCGGTCAATAAATATAGGAATGAAGAAGAAAGAAAGGTCTTCAGAGAAAGAAGACATGAAAAGAAAAAGGCCATGTTAGCTGCGGAGACTGCTAAGACAGTCAAGTCCAAAGAAGCAGCAGACTCAGAGAGTAATGAAGCTGACTACTCAAGTGATTCTGAAGAAGAAGCCTTGATTTGTCTTATGGATAAAGAACAAGATCAACCAGACCAAGATGATGAGGTACACTCTAACTCATCTCATTCAGATTCAGGTGATAGCGATTGTGACACACACACTTCATCACCCACAGATCTTTATGATTCATTAGGCAAAATGATGAAAGACTTTGAGCACATTAAATCCTTACACACACTTCTAAATGAGGAAAACAACAAGCTCAAAAGCCAAAACTCACAGCTGACTAAGGAGCTGAGTACTCTAAGTCACATAGCTGATGAGAACACTGAGCTGAAGGCTGAGAATGCCAAACTGATAGCAGAGATAGTTGCTATAGAAAAGAGGGAAAATGATCTCAAAAATGTAATTGCCTCATTTACAAAGGCATCAAAATCATTGGATGACCTTATCATGAGCCAAAAAGAATGTGGAGATAAAACAGGCATAGGATTCAATTCCTTTGTGCACAGTCAAACTCCTAGAGTGATTTTGGAAAAAGGATCTTCAAGCAGTGAAGCATCTCAAAAACCTAAAACACCAAATGTTGCACCCACATTCACTCCCAAGCACAATCACAAACAAACAGGCCTTGGATATAAAGGAAAAGGAAAACAACCAGTTGAGTATGCTGAGAGGACAGCTGAGAAGAAATCCAGCAGAGTTCCTCAAAGAAACTCCAAATAGAAAGTACTGTGAAGAATAAACATAGCTACCAAAAAACCCATAAGTTTCATCACGTAAAACACATATGATGGGAATGGTAGAAACTACCCAAGCCAAGCTGATTGGAACAATGTGAAATATCAGCATAGACCAATGGAATACAAGCCTAAATGGCAAAGACCTAAACCTCAGCAATGGTCATTCCAAAGGCAAAAGAGCTATTATCAGCACACATATGCACCCAGGCACTACACTCAAAAATATCACAACTACCCAAAGAAGACAATTGCTAAAACACACTCAGGCATACAGACAAAAGAGACAGCTGTATGAACCTAAAACAACCAAGCAATTTGCTAATGTGCACTATGATTATGGCACGGATAGATGGCAACCTCTTAGAGTCAAGTCATTTGGCTATAGGTTGGTTGGATCATCTTACAGCACTAACTCCTCAGGACCCAGGCAAGTATGCGTACCTAAAAACTAATTTCCTTGATTGCAGGTTCAAGGAATAGCTGAGTGCCAAGGAACCTGGTACATGGATAGTGGTTGTTCCATACATATGACAGGAAACAAGAAAAATATGTCAAGGTTCAAGGAGATTAGAGGTGCAAAAGTCATATTTGGAGGAAATGAAGCTCCAGGGGAAATAAAAGGCACTGGATCCATCAAGAAGAATGTATTAGAAATCACAAATGTTGCATATGTTGAAGGCCTCAACTTCAACCTGTTAAGCATCAGCAACTCTTCAACAAGGGCTACAATGTTGGATTCAATATGGGAGTGTGCCAGATTAAAGATGCTGAATCAAATGAAATAGTGCTACAAGGATCAAGACAAAAAACAATGTATGTGGTAGATTGGTCTACTGCCACACCAAGCACCTGTCTGTTAGTAAAGAGCACAACCGAATCAAGTTGGTTGTGGCACAAGAAGCTGAGTCATCGGAACTTCAAGACAATCAACAAGCTTGCAAGGAGTCATCTTGTGGAAGGATTGCCAGACTCAGTGTACAAGAAGGAAAATGTATGTGATGCATGCCACATGGGAAAGCAAATCAAATCTTCATTCAAGGAGAAGCCTAGTCCTTCTTCAACAAGGATATTGCATCTGTTGCATATGGATTTATTTGGTCCTGTTGAACCAACCAACATAAGTGGAAAGAAATACACCTTAGTGGTGGTGGATGATTATTCAAGATATACATAGAAAATCTTCATGTGCAAAAAGAAGGAAACTTTGCAGAAGTTACCTCAGCTGATGAAAAGAGTTCAAAATGAAAAGAGTCAAACCATCATAAAAATAAGATCTGATAGAGGAACTAAGTTTTTCACTGGGATAATCACTCAGTATTGTGTTGAAAATGATATTTCTCATGAGTTATCTGCAGCAAGAACTCCACAGCAGAATGGAGTAGCTGAAAGAAGAAACAGAACTCTCAAGAAAGCTGCAAGAACCATGTTAGCTGAAGCTGGATTGCCTAAGAGATTTTGGGCTGAAGCCGTTAACACAACATGCTATACTCAAAATAGATGCATGATAAACATGCAATTGACCAAAACTCCCTATGAGATATGGACAGGGAGAAAGACAAATGTTGCATATTTTAGAATTTTTGGATGTAAATGTTTTATCCACAACAATGGCAAAGATAATTTAAAGGCTTTCGATGCTATAAGAGTGCTGAACAAGAGGACTATGGTCACAGAAGAGTCTATCCATGTGGTTTTTGATGAACCTAATGTAAGTGGAGAAGACATCGAAGAGTTAGCTGATAAGCTGAATCATCCAACTATGCAGAAAAGTCCATATGTTGAAGCTGAAGTAAGAGCAATCAACCCAGATGAAGATGAGATAGCTGAATCTCAAAGACAGCTAGAAAGTCTACAACTGAATGATAATGAAGAAGCTGTTCAAGACAACTTAGCTGCGAGACGGTTGAATCCAGCTACCTTGCTCCAACCTGATGTGAGATGGCTGAGAGACCATCCACCAGAGTTAGTTATTGAAGATGTTAGAGATGGTGTTAGAACCAGATCCAGAGCTCAGCAAGAAGCAATGTTTACTTGTTTTATTTTCTAAATAGAGCCAAAAGATGTGTCTCAAGCATTGGATGACACACATTAGATTTCCAGTTTTGAAATGAACAAAGTATGGGAATTGGTGCAAAGACCAACTCATCAAAATATTATTGTACGAAAGAAACAAGATGAATGAGGAAGGATCGTGGTAAGAAACAAAGCAAGATTGGTAGCCAAAGGGTATTGCCAAGAAGAGGGAATAGATTTTGATGAAACATTTGCTCCTGTTGCTAGATTAGAAGCAATAAGGATGTTTCTTGCCTATGTTGTACACAAGAACTTCAATGTATATCAAATGGATGTGAAAAGTGCATTTTTAAATGGATTGTTAGAGGAAGAAGTCTATGTTGAACAACCTCCAGGTTTTCAGCAGAAGACCATTGTAGATAAGGTGTACAAGCTCAAGAAAGCATTATATGGATTGAAACATGCACCAAGAGCATGGTATGATACATTATCTCAATTTCTAACTGATAATGGATTCACCAAAGGCAAAGTGGACAGAACACTCTTCTGAATTCAAGATGGAGAGAGTATACTGCTTGTTTAAATATATGTGTATGACATCATTTTTGGATCCACAAATAAAGAGCTGTGTGATAAATTCTCAAAACCTCATGCAAGGCAAATTTGAAATGAGCATGATGGGAGTTGACTTTCTTCCTAGGACTTCAAGTCAAGCAATTGAAGGATGGAACCTTCATAAGTCAAACAAAGTACACCAGAGATTTAATGAAGAAATTTGGTATGGAAGAGAAGTCTTCGTGAAAATACCAATGAATACATCGACAAGATGGACATGGATGCGGATGGTAAAAGGTAGATCAAATAAGATATAGAGCACTTATGGATCATCGCTTCTATTTAATGTACCAAGAAGACCGGACATCACCTTTGCATTAGGTGTATGTGCAAGATTTCAATGCACAAAGGAGAGCCACATGATCGCAGACTAAGAGAATCTAAGATATTTGAAGGGATGCAGGAAGTTGGCTTATGGTATCCAAAGGAAGGTGGATTCAAGCTTATTGGTTATTCGGACTCGACTATTTGGATGTAGAGTTGACAAGAAGAGTACTGTACATGTCAAATGCTTGGAAATAGATTGGTTTTCTGGTTTAGCAAGAAGCAAAACTCAATAGCCAAATCCACAAACCGGGCGATTACATAGGCGGGGCAAATTTGTTGTGCCCAAGTCTTATGGATGAGACAACAATGGTGAGAGATTATGAGATTGATGAAAAAGAGATTCCAATTATGTGTGATAACACAAGTGTTATTGCAATCACTCAGAATCCTGTGTTACATTCAAGAACAAAGCACATTGATGTCAGATATCATTTTATAAGAGATCATGTTGAAAAGAAAAACATCACTTTGGAATATATCTCAGCTGATAAGCAACTAGATGATATATTCACAAAACCCCTATGTGAGTCAACATTCGAAGAGCTTAAGAATGAGCTAGGGTTAATTGAGTTGAGTTGACACTCAGAAGACTCAACCAGATAAGATGGAAGATGAGAAGATGAAAATTGAACAAGTTTCATGAATCAGCTACGTGAAACAACTATGTCGGGAAGTTAGCTGTATCGAGTTAGCTGACAGCTGAGTCACTAAATGAAAGGAGATAAGCTGAGTTAAGTCATTTTTTATATAAGTTGAGTCACTTATGAGCTAAGTGACAAAAATGCAGTCGTTTTTAACGAGCGGGAATGTTTTTAAAGATGACGTCAGCGTAATAATGACAGATACAGTCAACAGCTGCATAGTAAGCATATGATTGGATATAAATGTTGCCGCATTAAATTCGAGGAATTAAATACAGTTTGACGTGCCGTTGATCTTGATCAAAATTTCAAAATTCGAAGACATGTCCTTTCGTAACCCTTATATACACATTTTCCAGCTTTCTCTCTCACATTCAGAAACTGTTCATCTTCAAGCAAAATAAAGCAAACTTTTTTTCTCTCTCGAAAACCCTAAGTGTCCTCAAACGAGTTCTTCAAGTTTTAATCGGTAAAAGTCTCTAAAAATGGCACCTAAGTGTGATTTCGTCAAACTATCGAAGCAAATCCACTTAGGATCGTCAGTGGATTTCAAAGGCATGGTAAAGCAGGGTTCTGATGAAACCCTAGTGAAGAAGATTGCTGAGATGTTGGAAAAGTCAGGTCTTAAGGCTTTTCTGACTTTGGAATACTCGCACACCTACCTAGAAGAGGTGGCGCAGTTCTACGTCAATGCGGAAGTGCAGGACGAAGGAATCAAGTCTTCTGTCCACCGCAAGGTCGTAATGATAACAACTAAGGACCTTGCAAAGCACTGTTTATTGCCGTCTGATGGCATGAAGAAGATAAGTGAAGCTGATGTTGACTTGGCTGCTGCATGGAAAGATATAGCCAAACCGGAGTGTGCTGCTAAGGTGGTCTACACAGCTGAGAAGAAATTGCTGAAGGACGACTATCACAAACTGATAGATGTTGTCTCCAAGTGTGTAGACATGAAGTTTGGAAGCTTTAATTAGTTGTCCAAGACAAAACTGATCGTCATGGTTGCGATCATGCAGGGCAAGAAAGTCAATGGGGTGAGTTCGCGGTACAGCAGACTCGCCAAAATGTTGTGAATAAATCGTTCATGGAAGATGGATCCTTTGGAGGATCTCTTTGTTATGGCCTGGTGATTGGCCACCTTATGGAAGTGAAGGGCATTCCCCTTCGACATGGAAAACCTTTCCATGTCAACAAGAAGATGTTTAGGCGAATCTCTTAGGAGCCTGTAAGAGAGCCCACGCGAAGAGGGCGGATACAAGTGAGGGGAATCGGTTGAACCGGAGGACACAACCGCTACCCCTCCTCGCAAGAAGAAAGAAGAAAGTTGCCCTCTGCAGCCTAAGAAAAAGGAGTCTCCTGCCCCTGCAGCCGAGTCGCCTGCCCGTGCAGCCGAGTCTCCTGCCCTTGCAGCCGAAGCAGAGAAGGAAACCCAAATTCCTTCTCCAACAATACGGAAGAAGAGGACTGCCAAATCAAGGAAGGCAGCTCCGTCCAAGAAGGATGCCCCGACCCCCGCCGCCAAAAAATCAGAAGAAGAAACAGAACCAAAAATTCCTCTGGTTAAGAATAATAGAAGAAGAATTTTCAAGCTTTCAGAGCTTGAAAAGACAGTTGAATCTACCTCTCAGCTGGAGAAAACACCAGAGACTGCTGAAACTCAGGAAGTGCAGTCTCCTGAAGTTATAGATGAAACTGCCAAGTCTGTTGAGGATGATCAGCAGAGGCCCACTAAAGACCCAGCTGTGGAGAAGACAGCTGAGGATAATGTAGCAGCTGAGACAACTGAACGTCCACCTGAAAATGTTGTCTCTCCACCTGCTACTGATGTTGTTGAAGAAGAATAGCAGCAGAATATCTTGCCTTCAACCCCAGAAAATGAAGGACAAGAAGAGGATGGTAACGATGATGTGATCATGTACTCTCCTCTGTATCCAGATATTCAACATCGTCTCAGAGAGTGGAGAGCATGGAAGCTAGATCACTCAAGGGAGCAGTTCTCTCACCCTGAGTATATCGAAGAAGAGGAAGAATTGTTGCAATTTCTCGGTGTTGCCACTGTACGCCAGGCTCTTGATGAAGCAAATTGTATGGATCTTCTTCGAATTATCAAGGAAGAAGAGAAATAAAAGGTAGCCGAGGAAGCCCGTGCATTGGAAAAGGCCAAGATGTGTGTACTTACTGGCGAGCACGATCACACACTTCTCGATGTTTGTCTGAGAGTGATGAGGATCCCATTGTTGTAGCAGAAACGTCATATATGTAGCAGGCTCTAACGGAATCCTGGAAGTTGCATGAGCAACAATTGTTTGAAGGACCAGGAGAGTCGTCTCAATCTCTCCTGCAAATTGACCCTTTGGGAATAGTGCAACAATTGCCACAGACATCGCTGCAGCTACGTCCTTGGTACTCTCGAAGGATGGGTCCAAGTGACTTGGAAATGAAACTGGGACTTTGGGCACCCAAGTCGAGCCAACCCCTACAAAAGGTGTTTTACCACCTGCCCCTACGGCTGAGCACTCAATGGAAGAAGCCGCGAGTCTGGAGAAGGGTGACCCCATCATCAGTCACTCAGCTGGTGTGCCAGCTGAGGGGGAAACTCACTCCACTGCAGCAAGATCGGAGGATGCTGCAGATGACTCTATATTGAAGAAAGGTAGCGAAGTGGAAACTGAGAAAGAACTACAGCAAATTGACATTGACGAAGCTCGGACAGTTGAGTCTGTCCCAGCTGAAGTGTCAACTGCTTTGAAGGCTGATCACACTGCTGTTGCAGTCGAGGCACAGGATGGAAATGCCCCGGGAGTTAACACTCTGGGCAGTGAAAGTGCAATCCAAGGGGTTGAGACTCCTATGGATGCCAATGTTAAAGACCCTAAGACAGTTGTGACTGTCGAAGGGAATGTTGAACGCCTCGCTGCAGTTGAGACTATTGGAGGTGTTGAAGGCCCAAGGGAGGTTGAGACTTCCCTGGGTAAAGCTCAAGAGATCCAAAACATTCCTCCTGTTCACAGCGCTGAATCTGAGAAGGAGATAAGTGCACTTCATGACTCCCAGGAGAATCCTGACATATCATTTCTGGGGTCTGAAGATGAAGTTGAGTCCACACCAGTTGCACATCAAAAGGACCCAGCTGAGGATGTTCTCAAGAACACGAGTCAGTCGAGTTACAAAGTTTCTTGTCAAACATTCAATTTCGATGATGAACCAAGCCCCCAGGTTTCATCATCATCCGATGACACTGATGTTGCAGCAGAGGATCCGGTACTTCATTTAGAAAAATCCACTGAGGCCGACGAAGCTATTAAGACAGCTGAGGCTCAGTCAGCTGGGCAACATATTCCAAAAGCCCCAGCTGAAACCAAGTCATCTGCGCAGGCTCCCACAGCTGCAGCAGTAACGACTCCACCAAAAACATCACAGGCACAAACCGCACAAACAATCCCATATGTGCGAGATGATGCTTTTGAGAAATTATTTCCCTTTTCTATTGAATTGCTTGAGCTAGAGAAAGAGCCCGCTAAAGAACAACGATGATTCACTGTACGAGTAGATCCCGTAATCCCTACCGACTCCATTGTGCAAGCAAACTTTGACTTCGATGCAGAATGGCCGGTGAATCCCGTGAATGTGTGTGTGATATTCGTGAAGTCTTCAAGAAAATCTGTGAGGAGATTGAGAAGATCGAATGGCACTAAGCCTCACTAGACTTATGCCTGGATAATAGAGATGCCACCCTCACAGCAGATTTGAGAGGGATAGTGGTAAGGATCAGGGAGTGGTCTCAACAGTAGAGTGCCATGCAATACGAACAAGTTTGCTATTTCAAGGAGTTATACAATAAGATGCTTGTTTGGAGGCCGACAATGCGATATGAAGCACATCATGTAGGCGTATATTGAGAGGTTGCATGCCTCTCACAAAACGAAAATGGAGCTCTTTTGCATGAATTCCAATGAAAAGAAGTTATGCGTCTTGATGAGACCATGAATGCAAAATTCACCTTCTCATGGCTGAAATAAAATCAGTGACAAAGAGTCAAAAGCCACTCGTTTAGAATTTTGGATTGCGTATGCTATAGCAGACTCAAGCGGTAACTCGGCTCTCGTGAGACTCGACTTCATGCTGTGGCATGTTCCCCGGGGTTCCTCTCTCCTTTGATGATGCCAAAAAGGGGAAGAGGAGTCTCTAAGGAGCTTAAAAGAAGAAAAGTTGAAAGAATCGGAAGCCAAGATGATGGAAGCTGAGAAAAAGAAGGGAAAAGCAGCTGAGGGGGAACGATCAAAGGGTTTGATGTTAATGATAGCTGAAACCCCTCAGCAGGGTCATGTTACGGCCTCAATTATCAGCAAACTTCCATTGACTCTGCCGATCGAACACTCTGTTGTGCCAATGTCGAAGAAAAGGCGAATCGTAGAAGCAGGGTTTGTAGAGTTCGACAAGAAGATGGATGCCCGCGTCGAAGAAGTGTTGAAACAATATGGCAGCATTTCGGCAGGAAAGGATCAAGATTCCATTCCAGACAACGAATCCGAGCCAAGATCAGTTGAAGAATTCAAGACGCTTGAATCCGAAGGCTATTTCCAAAAGATGTCTGTAGCCCAAGCCGGGATCATCTTGGGAGAAAGGTCTTAAATTGTGCGAAGAAGGCGATAAGCAAGAGACTACCGGCATCCATTCTGGTGGTGGTAAGCGTAAGACTCTCTGACAAAGATACACCCAGAGGAGGAGGAAGAAGTGGTGGAAGAAGAGGCTTTCAACCTCGTCCAAGACCTAAGAACATCGAATATGTGGATCCCGGAAATAAAGGGAGACTCTACTGGGCTGGATATGATGAAGTAGCAAATCTGGAGGTGGCTAGGAAGAATACTGAAGCCTTGAGAAGACAGGAAGAGGAGAATAGAAGGAAAACAGAGCAATGGCTCGAGAGGAAGCGGAAAGATGATGCTTCTAAAAGAGCTTATGAAAACAAGAAAGCAGCTGAAGAAGAAAGAAAAGAAAGAGAGCTGATGATTTTGACAGAGCTGAAGAGGAAAGAAGGAGGCAGCGAAGGCATTGAAGTGTTGATGCGAACCCTTCATGTGTTTTACTTATGCAAATATACTTTTGTAAGTCATCTGTATACTAATTGAAGTTTTCTGTAATTTTTCACTGTGTATTAGTATACTAGCATAGATGTTGTTGCTCTGATATAAAATGTTCTAATACCAAATGTAAACCGCTGTGTAAAGGACAAGAATGCTATGATCAATAAAATGATTGATTCTACGCATACATTCTTTGTTACTGCATTGTCTGTATGTATCTCTGTTGATTACATGTTGTTTATTGTTTTTAGGTTTTGGCATCATCAAAAAGGGGGAAATTGTTGGGAAATTTGTATTTTAGATTTTGATGAATGCCATGTAAAACTTAAACTAGAAAGTTGGCACCCCATTTTCCTTGTAAATTTCATTGTAATAGATATGGTTGGAAAAACTGAGTCAAGTCAGCTATGCCTGGAAATACAAGAAGTCAACTGAAGACTGAAGTGAAAACTCCACTGTGGAACAGCTGAGTATGGCCAAGAAGGAGATCAAAACTTGATCAAGATGTATCGGTGAGGAACAAGCGTGTGAAGTGTCGGTCAAAGTCATCTCAAGAAGCCAAGTCACAAGTTGAAAGTGACAGATGAGCTTTAAATGATTGGAGCAGACTCAAGTCACCTGGAGATATAGGCAGCAGCTAAGAGGAGTTAACTGAAATGAATCCGTTGCACAGAAGTCAAGAACATTACTTAAATAAGAAATACTTCCATGCTGCCAGGTCTTAAAGTGCTCATCCCAGAAGCTTGCAAAAGGAATAAACCAATGGGAAGCACTGCACCTCGTGTCATAATTTGAAAAGCTGCACATTCATTTAATACGAGGAAAGGTCTACATCTCAAGATTGAAGACCAAGAAAAGACAAGCCAACGAACACAAGTGTCTTTTGAAAATCAGCCTATCTCTTCAACAGGCAGATTTTTGAAAGTTCACTATAAAAGGCTAAGGAGACTCATTGAGAAAAGGTTACCTTGAATACCTGAACCACGAACAACCAAGAAATATTTAAGATGTAAACCTGCAAATATTCTCAAAGATATTCAAGCAAATCCTCAAGCCTAAAACTCGAAGGAAATCAATCCAACACAAAGCTGTGGAGGAAAGACAACTTCAAACTATTGAAGAGGAAACTTTTGAAGAATCAAAAGGGGTCTACTTTCCAAGGAGGACTGTAGGAAGGTTCAAGGTCAAACCAGTATCAAGTTATTGGAGGGCTTCGTGATCAAATCCAAGAGCTTGAGAAAATGAGCTGAAGTAGCAAAGCAGTTGTTCAGTTAAGAAGCTAAGTCGGACGAGAAGTCAGCTGTGTGACCAAGGCTATCTCTAGATTGTTCACCATTCTGTAAACTGATTTGTTACTTAGTGGATTCCTCCAGTAGTTGAAGAAAAGAGGACTAGAAGAATTACCCCATCTTCGAACATCTACAAAAATAACTGTCATTTATTTTTCAGCACATTTATATTTCTGCATATCTACTTTATATCTGTTGATAAACTCATTTGCTATCCAAACTGATTAATAACCAAGTGCTAAAATCAAGTGTTAAAACAAGTTTAAAACAAATCAAATGGTGTTAAGTCTTCCGCTGATAAAACCAACACAACCAAGTTAAGTTTCAGGATAAACAACTGAGTTATTCTATCAATAGCTCTATCAAGTATGTTGAGTGGCTAACTCTGCTGAATAACCAACTTATATGTCCCTCAAGGACTTAGCTGTTTGTGTTAACTCTGTAATTTCTTTAAAAGGATTAAATCGAAATTTTGGTAAGATTTATTAACCCCGCCCCCTCCCCATTTTAAACCTTACTCACACCCCTTGGGACGTACATTAATTAATTACTATAAAATATTTTTTGATTTAAAATAATATATATAATTTTGGTTCAAATGACTACCTGTCAAAGCTACACAATGATAGAGATTACAAAAAAGTTCAGATTTTTTTATACATTTTTATCATAAAACATTATATTTAAAAAACAATGAAATGAAGTTAAAAATATTTTTGTTGCAGGAAGATTCTTCTGAAGGTGATAACTCCAAGTAAGGTGGCCAAACAGGAAGAAGTTGTGAAAGCAAGCCCATCATTTAAAAGGGCTCTTTTTGAAGATTTCGAGTCTTCTACGAGTACAAAAAAATTGAAGGAATTTGTGAAGAAGGAGGATGATGATTCAAAGAAATAGATGTTTGGTTAGTTTGGTATATTTTGGATTATTTAAAAGTTTTTTAGAATATTATCATTGTCTTTTTTTTTTTTCGGGCCTTGGTAATTCGTTGGCCCTTTTTTAATTCAAGTAGAAGTTATATTACTGATTTTGTTATTTCAATTTGTTAATTCACGTGTCTTGGTACCTTATATTTTTGTTATGATGTTCAAAAATAACTTTTTCTGCTTTTAGTTTTTATATTGTCAATTAAATTTATTTTTTTACAAATAGGTTTAATTATCTTAGAAAAACTAAAAAATAAAACAATCACAAACGAAACAAAAATACAATATAAGCCATGAATTTACAAGTAAGCTGAATGTATACAAAAAAAACAAAACATATATGATAAATAAAGCACAATAACACCCTCAAGCACCTACAGGATTCCACTACACTCAAGGTATAAGGTCAAGCAGTTATTTTGCTTAGGGAGTCATTTTTACTGCACCTTATAATCGAAAAAAAAATATCCTTGCAAATTGATATCATTTAAATGATGCATACTATGAACATTAATATAAATCTGTGCCCTAAATTACAAATAGTAATGATCATGAGACTTATAAGTGATCAAGGAAATCACTATTTGTTTTGGAGATTGATATTATTTACCTATTATCATCAATTTTGGGACAAAAAAAAATATATGGATACCACAATTGCCCCTATAGTGGACGGCCAAGAGGTGGATTTTATGTGGAAATACCTCTCAACTCTTATACACAAAAACCATATTATATCTCTTGTGTATAATTACACCATTAATACAAACCTTATACACATTATCTTATACCTCAATTTTATATCATTAAATCTCCCAACATTCCTCTCAAAATTCACCATAGTCTTCCATTCTTCCAATTTGACCCATACCTTTGACTGCCAAGTTGTCTCCATGCAAGAGACCAAGTTCAAGCTTGGAAAAAATTTCTTTTCCTCTCTCTCCATATCACACGGCCATTAGGCCTAATTTATCAAAAAAAATCATTTTTCACCAACGCTTTATCTCTCTTATTAGCAAATTCTCCTACTTCTCTCTAAGATTTCATCCTACTTCTCTCTAACTACTACTTCTTCTTCCAACACTTAACAAAGAAAAATACAAGAACTCCCCCTTCTACTTCAACAAAATTCGAACACCCCCTACAACAAGGTAAGAATTTTGTTCTTCATCTTATCTTGATATCATCTAGCTCCCTCTTTTCACTTATTGACTTAAGTTTAAATTTTGATTTTGAGGTATACTTAGAAGACCTTTAAGATATTAAGAGCCTTGACATCATCTTGAAGAAGATCTCAAGTTGAGAGAAATTCAACTACAAGGTAAGAATTGGGGTTTTAGTACATTTTTCTCCTTCTCCTTCTATTTTCCAGATTTTGACACTCCATTTTTATTTTTGGAGTTTTAGGGGCTGACCTTGAGAGTTACACTTGAGGGTGACCAATATTTTTCATTTTGAAGCCATTACTAGTCTCATTTTACCTACTACACAAGGTAAGTGTAGTTTTTACCAATTTCTTCACCTCTTTCTTCTTCTTCTTAATTTTAACCTCATTTTTCTTACTCTTATTTTTTGGTATTTCTTGACTTAGGGGCTGTCCTAAGTGAGTTTCAATCAAAGTTGTGAAATTTATCATTTTATTTCACAACTATCCAATTTTAAGGTGGGTGGAAAAATCTTTTCAACTCCTACATGTTTTCCTTAAAAGCATGTAGTAATTTTATTCTTGGGCACTTGAGATATATATATATATATATATATATATATATATATTATGTATTGCATGTTGATTTCATGTATCAAATTGTGAATATTCTCAATTGTTGCTAAAAAATGCTATTTATTGAAATTTAGGTGTATGCATGTACATTTTAATGATGTATTTGATGAATTATTGTATGAAATGGACATGCATGTTTATGATCCTTGAAAACCATATTTTATATGACTTATAACCTGAAAAAGTTGAGCATAATTGATTAAATTCGAATTTTTGGACTTAAAATGCAAAAATGGCAAATTGGTGGACTTAATTGCAAGAAAATAAAACTTAAGGGACCCCTCTGTAATTTTTGAATTATGGGACTGTATTCAGGTTCAAAAATAATATTTGGACATTTTAATAAAATTTAAAAGTTTTGAGATAAACAAAATCAACCCTTAAAGGCCCAAGGACTAGATTTTAAAATTTTAGAAGTTTAAGGGCTAAATTGCAATTTTTGAAACTGTACCAGGCCCCTATTTTAAAATTTGAAATTTTAACTTTTAAGGGACTGGAAATAACATATTTTAAGAGTATTCCAAAAATCCAAGTGTTTAGAGCTTGGAAAGTAATTTTATAAAAATTAAGGGACCAAATTATAAAAGACTAAACTTGAGGACCAAAATGAAATTTTCCAGGACTTAAATAGTCCATGTACCTGGAAATACTAGTTTAACTATAACTTTATGATATTTTGAACCCAAGGTTCAAATTTCATAACAATTGGACCCCTAAAAGCCTTAAAGGCAATTATTTTAAAATGGGCAAAAATGAGATTTTCAAAAGTTAAGGGACTTATACTTATTTTCTTTTAGAACTATTTTTGTCCCAATATCCCACTGACCCTAGTGACATTTTATAACTGGAATCACATTAAAAGCCCTCCCGGTTTGTGAGATCCAGTTATTTTAAACTTAGGGCCCGAAATGACAATTTTAATAAATTTAGGGCCAATGTGTGAATTTTATAAAAACTCGACCTGAAAACATTAAAAAACTGAATCTCTGAACAATTAAGAGAATTTAGGAACCGACCTCATAATTCTTCGAGGTCGGTACATTTATTTATTCAATTTTTAACCCCAAAAATATTGGTTTTTACAAAATGGGGCTAATTGTAAAATTTCTTTTTATCAAGGACCTAACTCAAATTATTTTCTATTAAGATCAGCCCTGGACCCTCTGACTTATAATAATTATTTAAAATATTTTATTTTTCTCAAAAAAATCCCTTGACTTATCAGATCGTCTTGATCGATTAATAAGTGATCGCGAGGCAACTTCCTCGTCTTGCGGTTCCAAATCTATAACGGGACTTACGTCCCACCTAATTCTTCAAGACATCGAAGATTACTTATCCTCTTGATAATTATCTTCATCTAAATTACTCCACCAACGCCAATAATTGCCACACGCGATTTCGAAAACTTTCCTGAACTGCTTTCCTGAATCAATATACTCGACTGCCTGGTTGACATTCTGTACTTGTAAATTTTCCTGCCTGAGTCAACTTGGTGTGTCGAGCTCACAGTCGGAATGGATACGTCGGGGATGGAACTGGACGGCTCGGCTGCTATTCCACTCTCGGCCCCATCGCCCTAATCCCGCAACTCGGGACGGAGTTTGTCCAAGGGAAGCGGGTCCTAGTACTTGAGGTATAATCATGATTATGACAATCCAGGCCTAGCTAGCTCTACTGTGGATTTGTCCTTGCCTATGGAGCGATAAGGTGATAGGTCTTGGACCATCTTTCTCGGGGAGTTACAAGGAAGGACGGAGGAATCGCTGTCTGATCCGCACGATTCTAGAGTTAATCGGGCCCATTTGGTTGGCGCTACAAATCCGTACACAACCGCTACTTGTATTGCATTGGTTGGCGCGACAAATCCATACACAACCACTATTTGTTTTGCATGGATTGGCGTTATTTTCTATACGTAATCCTACATGTCTTGCTTGAATCACATAGTGCTTGTATGATCACGAACTGTTTCATCAAAACTGTATAAGTATAATATTTTGAGTATATATATCATGATGCTTGTGAACTGTGAGTGAAACCACGCATCATGACTCACGCATTTTTCATACAACAGTTTTCTTGTATTAACTATATAAATCGCCATACTTGCACAAGATCATCCCATCCACTGAGAATTTTTGTCTCATCCCCTCCTATTTTCTAACGGCTAGATGAGGAGTACGTTGAAGATGCCGAACCTGCCATAGATTGATTTTTTGTGTTCCGCCTGTTGGACTTGCTTCCTGTTATAGATGTTGTTGGACTTGTTTCTTTTACTTTTGTTGATGTTGGACTTTCTTCTATTCCGTTTTCCATTTTGGACTGTAACTTAAGGGCATAAGACCCTTTGACACTTAAGCTTGTGATGTGATGTGTACTTTATTTCTTAGTTCTGGACTGTAAGCTATATCTCGGATATTTCTATTGGGTTGTAATTTGTACTGGTACTTGTAGTTTATGTCCGTTGCTTTAGACTCTATTTCATTTGGGGTCTCATTATTATCTGTTTAGACTATTTGGTTTATTCTTTTTTAAGTTATTGATCGTCGTCGCGCATCCCGTCTGAGGCGTGACAATAAATATCAAATATAGGCATGTGTAAAATAATACTTTAAAAATAGTTTTGTATTTTTTTACTCAAATAAAACAATTTCGTATTTAAAATATAATTTTTTGTTGTACAGATACATACAAATAAATTGTTTTATAAAAAAAATAAAGAATACCTTAACTGATCATTTATTATTTGAATTTTATGAAGTACAATGACATATACTTAAAATAGATATAATAAATGTTATTATTAAATATATATATATATATTCTGAGTGTAATTTGTGTGTTTTATTATTTCTTTTATTTTTAAACAAAAATGGGAGCATAACAAGAATAACGTCTAAAGATGGCCCAAAAAGAGTTGTTTCAAATAATGTTTCGAGCATGATTTCTTCACAAATAACAAACTCCCACCTTGGTGAAAGTGCAAAAGGTATATTAAATTTTTTAATTTATATTATTGTTGTACTAAATTATTTATTTAGTTGTAATTTAAAGGGAAAATTGTAAATTTAGTCCGCTAACTTTAGCCTATTAGACTTTTAGTCGAGGAATTTGTCAAAATATAGTCTCACTCCATCAACTTTTAATTTTTAGCACATTGCATCCGATTTTGATCGAAAAACACAAAAGTCGCCGGAATTTGCTGACTAGGCTTCTAATAGTGCCGGAATTTTATGAGGTGTACAATAAATTGGGGATTTTAAGCCATGTGGAAAATTTTATCACAAAAAAATAAAAACAAAAACATAATGCCACATAGGATTGATTTTGGAGGGAAAAATATAGATTACTAACCCTAATATTAGCTACTTACGGGAAATACAAAATCATAATCCCCAAAAATTCCCAAAAACACAAAACCCTAGCTGTCGAAAAAAGAAGTGAAGAAGAAGTAAAAAATTGTTTGTGAACCATGAAGTTACGAGATGTTGAAGAATTCGATCAACCCCACCCGCATATGGTATGCAGTGTTCTAAAACTCGGTAGGCGGATTGCCAGGCGCCAAACAAGAGCCTAGGGCTTAGAGCGCCTAGGCGGGGCCTAAAATTAAGGCATAATTACCTGATTTTTTATTTTAAAAAATAAAACCTAATTAACAATATTAAAACCATTAGAAAATATGACCAAATAAACTATAAAGTAAAAATAGTGATAACTTTAAAAATTAAAACCAACAATTCAATGCATTCCAAAGTTCCAAACAACACGTAAATAGTCATTACTTAGTCATTAGTCAATAATTACTAAGAAGTACGAAGTAAGAAGCAAAAACAACATTCAAAATCCCATGATTTGATTCTTTTGAACATAAACTCACAAATAAAAAAACAAGAATTGTATTCTCCAACTGACATAAGAAACAAAACAAGCACCACTAGTGAACTAGCACGTAGCGATACCGAATGGATCTTCTTCTTTTTCTCCATAATTTTCTACTACACGCTCTTCATCCGACTCAAATTCAAAGTCATTCTCATTCACCCTCATCTTCGGATTCAAAATCATCCTCCTCAAGCTCTCTCACTCTAGAATCATCACCATCAAGTCCATCACCCGACTCATCTTCATCATCATACAATACATGAATAATCCAATCTTGTGCTTTACTTGCATCACTAGCAAGTAGCACGTCAACATCCTTCTCTTTTCCCCTTTTATGTGTATTCAGCAAACGTGAATTGAATTGGACGTAGACTAGATTGTTTAATCGTGAAACATCTAATCTATTCCTCTTCTTAGTATGTATCTGTAAATGAAAAAAAAGAGGAAAAAAAATAGATAAAGTAGAAGTATTACAAAAGAAGGAAAACAGATTAATAAAGTGAATTGTAAAAGTAAACTTTCTAAGCTTCTAACCCCTTCAAATGCACTCCAGTTTCTTTCACATACAGACGAGCTAGTGGTTAGTGACAAGATCCTTATAGCAATTCTTTGGAAGTTAGGTGTTCCATGGCCATAATTTAACCACCAAGTTGCTGCATGAAGTTAGAACATAATAAAATAAATAATTACTTGATAATTTTAAAAGAAGAATTAAGAGTTATGTAAATGTTTTTTTTTTACCTGGATCAAGCTTGTCATCATTTACTTCACACCCTTTTGCTGCAGTGGCCTTCACAAAAACTCCTCCTTTGGTTTTATAAATTGGCAACTCAACATTCATAACTTTATTCATCAAATCAAAGTTTCCATGACAAATAATATCAAGGCAATCAAGAACTCCATCTGACACAACTTGATCTAATATAATATTGGGATCCTTATAATGATAATAAGGATTCAATAGGTAAGCCATCAAGTGCAATGGAGTGTCAACTCTTCCTTTGATCTTTGCATCCATTATCTCCAAGATAGGATCATAGTTCTTGGAATAATTATTCCAAGCATTTTTTATATCCTCCTTTGCTTGTTGACGCTCCCTATATAAAAAGCCCATTGATGGCTTTCTATCTGCATCAGCAATACGAAGCACCTTCACCAAAGGTGCAAATAAGCAAGATGTCACACCATTCCCGAAACCAATAGCCATCATAGTATTATAACTTTCTTGCCCTTTGACAGTCTTAGACCATTTGCATTCATCCCATTCAGAGTTACTAAACATTGTTTTTAATTGAGCCTTTTTCTCCACTAGACTCTGCAAGCTAAGGAATGAAGAAGCAAATCTAGTGACTCCTGGTTTCACTATATCTCTTCTTTTAGTATTAAGGTTTTATGATGTGCATAGATTAAGATGGTCAAATCTTTGGCTTGATCAATGATTTTCTTGAACCGAGGTAGTTTTGCAATGCCCTCTAGAATAAGATTAATGGTGTGCGTGGCACATGATGTCCAGAAGATAGTCGGCTTTTTCACATGTAACAACTTTGTCGCTCCCATATTGTTTGAATCATTATCTGTCACTACTTGAATGACATTATCTGGTCCAACTTTCTCAATACATTGATCGACATACTCAAAAATCATTTCACTTGTGTGCGCTACGTCTGAAGATTCCTTAGAAGAGAGAAAAAATGTCCCTATCCTAGAATTGACACACAAGTTCATTATGCTTCTTCTCTTTCTATCACTCCAAGCATCAGTCATAAGTGAGCAACCATTTTTTCCCCATTCATCTTCATGTGGCTTTATTTTGACTTTGGTTCTGTTAATCGCTTTTTTTAATAAAGGCTCTCTTAATTCATATTGACCAGGAGGTTTCCACCTTGGTCCGAATTGACTAAGTGCCTCTGTAAAGAACCTGAAGCTTTCCAAGTCAAAGTCATTGAAAGATATGCCGGCTTCATAAATCTAATCAGCTACATAATTCTTCATAGTATTAGATCTCTCTTTCCAAAGGGCATCATGTATGTTTTGTTCTCGCGTTGTCTTTGCAACATTCAAAGAAGCTTGAGGATTGATGCATGTAGCAAATTTGTCCATTGCACCAAGAGAATGGGGTGGCTTCATGCTCCCTATTGGCTCTCTGAGTTCATCATTTTCAATATAATATTCCCCGACCCATTAATATTGACACTAGCAATCAAGTTTTCCTCTTGTTTTTTCAACTTTTTCTTCTTGGCTTTTACTTCATTAATAGCATTTCTACATTTAGCTTGATCATCCTGTGAAGCTTTGGTACAAGAAACAACATTCCCTTGGATGTGTCCTATGTGCTCTTTCATTCTACGAACACCTCCAGACATAACCTTTCCACACAACTTGCATTTTACCCTGTCCAAGTTAGATGGATCCGCTAGGTTGCCATATTCCCAACCAACATGATTTGACTTCCGTTTAAGTGGTGTCTCAATCTCAAATGGAGTATTACTAGTGGCAGAAGCACTTGAAGACATCATTGTGCTAATTCTTCATTTGGTACTTTCATCAAACACATTGTAGTCATACACATAAGCCATTTTCTTTCACTGTCAAATTGTTCCCTCCTCAACTTTATCAAACACAATGGACATTCAACTTCATGCTAAGAGAATTAACACTAAAATATTGAATTTGCAGAGAACCAACTAACACAACAATCATCAAACAATACTCCTCAGTCCTCAGTCTTTCATACTCTTACAATCTTAGAAAACTGAAAATCATAATAGATAATGGAACCATAAAATAGAGGGAGAATACATATATCTTACTCGGCGGCGACGGCGGGTGGAAGGGTGGTGTTGCAATTTCCGACGGCTTTGGACTTGGGGCTAAGGGATTTCTTTGGGTTTTTGGCCTTTTGGTGGCCACTGCTTGCTTTAGGCTTTCAGTTACGGGATTTATTTTGGGGTCGGGGGGTCTTTTTGTTTTGTTAGACATTTAGGTTTTTAAATATTTGATTTTTTGATTTTTTTTTTGAAAAAAACAGACCAAAACGACATCGTACTAGCATGGGAAATTTTTTTAAAAATAAAAGTCTTCTCGGCACTGGGTGCCAACTTGAGAGATTCGGCGCCGTCTAGGGCGACTAAGCGCCGACTTGAGTGCCCGTCCGACTTTTTGGCCGATTTGCTGATTCTCTCTTCTGATGAGTGGCGCCTAAGCGCCGCCTAGGCGCCCGCCTAGCCCGAGTTTTAGAACACTGATGGTACGTTTTTATGTTGTATTTTAACAAGAAATGACTTTAATGGATTTCTTTATAGTTGTTGAAGTAGGGGGAGGGGGATCCTTTTTATGGTCTATTGTGAATGAGTTCCCCCAAGGAAAGATTCCTTCATTTGTCAGTATGCTTTTGACTATTATAGGGCCCATTGTTGTCTTTATGTTGTTTAGCATTGATTATGTTGATTTATTTATTCATTATGCTGATTTTTTTTGTTTTTGTTTATTTGTACAAATTCTAAAAGTAGATTATTTACTTTTTGTATTCACTTTGGGGGTAAGTTCAGTTCTCCCTCTTTGTCAAATTATGTGGGTGGTGAGTCCTATAAGTTTGATTATTTGGAGATTGATATGTGCATGTTAGAAGCAATTGGAAAAGTAGGTGGACGAGAAGGGTTAAAGGAACCACTGAGATATTATACCAATAATGGGAATGGTTTTATTTTGATTAAAGATAACTCACAGTTGCATGCTTTGTGTGAAGAATAACTGAAAACTACTAGAGAAGTAGATATTTACATTGAGGAAGTAAGTCACTTCTTTTGTAGTCAGACTGAATCATCTAAGATACATCACTTTGTGGATGATGAAATAAACATTGAGGATTTATTTAATGATGACAATGAGGGGGCAGAGAGTGATGACTATGAGGGGGCAGAGGGTGAGGGGTAGAGGAAGATGAGGACTTTGAAGATTGTGACTACAATGAGGAAGAAGTGAGTGATACTGATGATATCAAATTGTTCAATGAAAGTGTAGATTTATACGTTGAATGGTTAAGAAAAGGAGATACGGAAGAGGTTGAAAAATAGGGTCATTATGTTGGGAGTGATGGTGAAGAAGAGGATGTGTTGAAAAGTGATGAAGATTTAAATAGTGCTAAGGGGTTAGATGAAGATGAGGATGGGGAGAGGTTTGAAACTTTCAACCTATTGAACTTATATAATTCTTCATTTAAACTGAATGTTGTTTTCAAACGGGAAAGAGTTAAGAGAAGCTATTAATTCATTTGCTATTAAGTTTAAGAGAAGCATAAATATAACAAAAAATGATACGGAAAGGTTACATGCTAAGTGTGCAGATAAGGAGTGTAACTGGAAGGTTCATGCTGTGAAGCTTATAAATGAAGAAACATACCAGATCAATAGATATGAACCAAATCACACATGTGGGGTCAATTTTCATGTTAAGAATCTGAAAAGCACATGGTTATCTTGGAAGTATGCACATAAATTCAAATATGATCCAAATAGGAATGTGAAAGGTTTTAGAGTTGATGTAATGGAGGACATAAGATGCCATATCATCAATTTTCAGGCTTACAGAGCCAAGCAATTAGCTTTTAAGAGCATTGAGGGTACATCAGAAGAGCAATACTCATTACTTTGGTCTTTTGCTGATGAAATAGAAAAAAACTAATCCTGGTAGTACTGTGATCATAGGAACTGAACAGTCCACTGGTGAGAATAGGTTTGATAGATTTTATATATGTTTGCATGCATTGAAAGTAGGGTTTTTTGCTTGTTGTAGGCCTTTTATTGGTGTACATGGTGTTAGATAAATGTTTTTATCATGATTTTGATGATTTTGTTTTTACACCAAAACAATGGTTTTAAGTTGTCCAAATACTCCTAAATGATTTAAAATGTTTTTAATAATTTTTGGAGTATTTCTTAGAGTTTATTATTCGATAAAATTGGACAACACTTTTGATGATTTTGTGTTAATGAGTTTTTATACCAAAACAATGTTGTCCAAATACTCCTAAATGATTTAAAATATTTTTACTAATTTTTGGAGTATTTCTTAGAGTTAATTATTCGAGATAAATAGAAAACACTTTTGATGGTTTAGTTTAAATAAGTTTACAATGTTTATAAATGTTGTCCAAATACTCCCAATTGATTTAGAATGTTTTTACTAATTTTTTGGAGTATTTCTTGAAGTTTATTTTTGATAAAAATTGGACAACATTTCAATTTGGAGGTCGACCGGTCGAACAAAAGGTCGAATGGTACCTGAAGAACGCACAAAATGAAACAGAAAGCATTTCTGTTTAAAAACCGAGGAGGGCGACCGGTCAAGGGTACCTTCGACCGGTCAGACCCCCCTCCGACCGGTCGGACCCCCCTTCAACTTGTCCTGGATCGCACTATTTTCTCTCTAACGTTCGAAATTTTCTATAGAGCGATCGGTCGCGCTTTGTAATCTTTTGTGACAAAATTTTCTTCTTGGACATTCTATTGAAGATTTGCTTTATAATTTTGTACAATATTTCCACATCTTGTGATCCTCTTTTTGTAGACAAAAGTAAAGAAGGAGGAGCCTATGTCTATGAAGACTCTCCTATAAATAGAGGATGATTTGAAGACACAAATCAAGAACAACACAAGCAAATACACAACAAGAAATCTACAAATTTCCAAGCTTTCATATTCAACACTTTTGTTGTATTTATAGCCTAAGTATTTCACTTTCACATCTTGAGGTCTAGGCTTTATTTCTTGATTACACTTGCACTCAAATTGTAATATTCATTATTGAGTTGTAATCTTGATTTTTGTCATCATTCATCACAAGACATCCTTGTGAGTATTCTTGTGGAAAGAATTCACTTGGGTGATCTAGGTGATAGGTGTTTGAAGAGTGTGATGCTGTTGAGGTGTTGAAGAATTTGGTGTTCTTCAAGGTTAAAGATTGTGGTAATCTTCACAAGGTGCCGTTGGAGATTGTGGTAATCTTCAAGAGAGATTATGGTAATCTCAAAGGTGGTGTTGAAGAAGAGTGTGGTGCTCTTCAAGGTGATGTTGTAAGGTGTTGTATTAATTTTGGAAATTAATAAAATCTTTTTTCTTTTTGAAATCCATCCCGGAGATACTGGGGTGGTAGAGGATTAGGCCCTAGGTGAGTTAAACCTCTATAAATCGACACGTGTTGTTTACTTCGCGCACCTTTATTATTGTCTTGGCGTATTTGATTCTAAAAAGAGGGCATAATAGAAAAGATGGAGATAATCTATTCACCCCCCTCTAGATTATCGTAGCCGCTTGGACTTACAAGTGGTATCAAAGTCAAACTCTTTGGCAAGCTCGTTCCACATCGCGAGTAAAGAGGAACGATCACCGGCTATGAATGAAGTGTACCTCACCGGCACCTCCACCACCAAGCCACCACTATTCGATTCCAAAAATTTTACATTTTGGAAAGAAAGAATGGAATGCTATCTACAAGGTTGCGGGTTCAATATTTGGAACACAGTCGTAAATGAAGAATCCATTCCAATGATGGACACACCACACAAAGGCCTCAAAGAGCTCAATGATGAAGAAAAGAAAATCATCTCCTTAAATGGTAAAGCTCTTAATATTTTGTATTGTTCACTTACCATTTTGGAATATAATCATATTATAGGAATTAAATCGTCACATGAAGTATGGAGAAAATTAGAAGAAGTATATGCGAATGAAAGGAGCCACTCAAAAGCATCTACTTCTCAAATGGATACAAACCCAACATGGGATGAGCTTCCTACAACTTCCAACGTCGATGAAAACGAACGATGTCTTATGGGCTTCGAAGAAGAAAACGAGGAAAGTTCAAAACCCTCCACTTCTTATGATAATGAATTACAAAATGATTATAGTGATTTGCAAAATGATTTTTATGAACTTCAAAATAAATTCCAAAGTTTACTTGTTAAATACAAAAGTTTGAAAAAGGAATTCAATATTTTGAAAATTGATAAGGATGATTTATTTTCCTCTTATGAATCACTTTCATGTGATCACACCACCACACTTGACAAGGTTAGAAACCTTGAAAAAGAAAATAGTACTCTTGTTGAGGATATTGATTGCATGAAAAAGGATTTATTAAAATCCAACTTGAGTACCGATAAAATGACCAAAATTGTTGATATTCATGGTTATAATAATTTGAAAAGTCAATTTGATCATGAGCCTAATATTGTTAATCATATGAAAAAGAATCGAGCTCCTATGCATGTTAGTGCTATTACTTGCTTTTATTGAGGTAAGAAGGGACACGCCATAAATACTTGTCGGGCTAGAAATAGCTCTAATTATTGTTGGAGACCTAAAAGTCTCAAAGCTAATCCCAAAGGACCCAAACACGTGAGGTACCACAAAACAATGTCATATTAGGTACCCGGCGGAATAATAATCGAGAAAAATTCATACCGTCAAGAAGACATCAAATGACCATCTCATTTGATCAAAGGAGAAGACACCACCACGATAAATTTCCAAGAAGAGGATATAATCAAAAATGGGAAGGACACAACACTTAGAAATGGCAAAGTCATCATCAACAAGATGATTTTCAAAAAGGAAGATAATATCAAAAATGGGAAGGACAAAACTCTAGAAATGAGCAAAATTGGAGAAGACATCATCAACAAGATGATTTCTCAAGAGGAAGATACTACCAACAAAGGGAGAGACATAACCCGTGGAGATGGCGAAATTGGTAAACCGTATCTCTCCAATTAAATATGAATTTTATTTTGTTAATTATGAATGTTTTTATTTGTGTCTTAATTGCAAATGAGTTTTCAAATTTTTTTAAATTAACGTCTTCAATATATATTTTTTTAAAATTTTTTAAAAGAAGACCTTGCATGATGTTTTTAAAACTCTTGTGTATTTACAATGACTTGTATAAACATTATCTCTTATGAATTTTTATGGCATAAGCTTACTTGTGATATATCTTATTGCTTTAAGCCTACACTTGTATCATATTATTTTGTGCTAGTCTTGCTTTAAGAATTGTGTAGGATTTATATATCTTCGTCAATGGTTATCTACTCATTATTTGATAAGAGAGACATAAACTATCAAGGTACGCTCATCATCGTTATTCATCTCAAAGACTCGATTTATTTTTGTCATATGCCTATGTGCTTGCTTTTCAAGATATTTCAAAGTATTTCATACAAGTGCCATATTTTAGAGGATTTTTTGATTTTTGAAAGGCACTATTTGATAAAGCTTGTTTTATCCTATAATTATAAAGGATTATATTTTGCTTTGATAAAACAATTGATTTTTATCCTTCTCTTAAGTTATGCATTTTATTGCACATATTCATGTCATTATTCTTGGTAGCTTTGTCAAAGCTCTTGTTCATATGCTTTTTGTAAATGAGGTCTCAACTATATGCTCTTGAATTTTTTCAAATTTCAAAAGAGACCTTATATAGCTTCCTATAAGCTTATTTGAACTTGTGATAATTTGTTTGAAAGCATAGTATGTGTTATTTGTTATTATGTCTCTATTATTCGATATTACTATGCTCTTGTGCAAGATATCTTGATTAAGATTTTGCAGAAATGTTTTGTATTTTGGAACAAGCTTAATGACCAAGAGGAGGTTAGTAACTCAAAAGGTATTGATTTTGATGTAACATTTGCACTCATAGCACGTTTAGAAGCTATTTGCATTTTACTTACCCATTCTTGTTTTAAGAAAATTTCAAGTTTTACCAAATGGATGTTAAATCCAATTTTCTAAATGGTTTTGTTCTAGAAGAAGTCTATGTAAAACCTCCGGGGTTTAAAATTTTTCTAGGCCAAATGATTTTTATAAAAGGCCTTGTTTGGTTTAAAACAAGTACCATGTGTATGGTATGATAGACTTAGCTATTTTCTTTTGCAAAATGATTTTACAAGAGGTAAGGTTTACACTACTTTCTTTGTTTTTGAAAAAGGGCAAGATTGCTTATTAGTGCAAATTTGAGTTGATTTGGTGCTACTAATGAATGTTTGTGCAAGATGTTTTCTAAGTTGATGTTAGGTGAATTTGAGAGGAGCATGATGGAGGAGCTCAAATCTTTTCATTGAACTTCAAGTTAAACAATGCCAAGAAGGTGGTTATATTTCACAATCAAAGTATACAAAAGAACCTTTGAAGAAGTTAGGCATTGAAGAAGGAAGAACAATCTCCATTCCTATGTCAACTATATCAAGATGGACAAAAGTTGAGAAAGACATATTGATTGACAAGCTAGTTTGAGGTATGTTTATCTTCGTTTATTACTCTTTTAGACTCAACATTTTCTATGCCTTGTGTCTATATGCTCAAACTCAAAATTATCCCAACGATTCTCATTAAAGTGTCGTTAAAAGAAATTTTCAACTATTTGAAAGGCACTTATTCTTATAGCTTGTTTATCCAAAATTTTAAAACGTTCATATTTTTTTTGGGATAACAAGTCCGGTGTTTACAATTTATCAAAATATGGTTCGTCATACTCGAACTAAACATATTGAGATTCGACATCATTTTCTAAGGGATTGTGTTTCAAAACAAAAAATTGAGATATCTTTTGTACCATCTCAAGATCAATTAGCAGACATTTTTACAAAACCGCTATCTTCCGAGACTTTTGCATCAATACGAGCTCGATTAGGCATAATGCATATTGAATGAGGTCTATGATTGCATTTTGCACGTTTTTAAAACTTAGGGGCGAAAAATCGGATTTTTGGTTCAAACCTCGGATTTTGGAAAACAGAATGAACAACTGGGCTGACTGGGGCAAGGCCGACCGGTCGCCCATGACGTCGACCGGTTGCCCATGCCCCCAACCGGTCGCCATTAGCTATATTTTTGGTTAAATTCGTCTCTGTTCTCAGACTTTGGCATTTTGGCCCTTTTTAACTCTATTTTCGTCCCCTTTGACATTTTCACTCACAATTCACTTCAAATGTGTTTTGTTGCATAAGTTACATATTTTGGGGATTATCTATCTCAATTATCATCATCATTGCCCATCTTTACCGATTAAATGGTAAGAATTTCTCTTTTTAATCTCAATTGGGTTGAACCCTTGAGAATGTACTTGTATCTTACTATTTTGATGAAATTCTTGTAATAGGATGATGATATGATGATTATTGATGGATGAATGTTTGTATATTGTAATTGGTGATGAAAATTTTTGGCTTAAACAAATGACAAAGGCAGTATATATCTCTTGTTTTATTCGACGCACGCCAAGTGTTCGACAAAATATTTCAATGAAAAATTCATCACCTACATGATTCTCTTGATTTGAAAAGTCTTATAAGTTTATAGAGATCATGTATTATCAATCATATGATCTTTTACAAATCGAAATGAGCAATATTTCCCTTTTTATTTGGAATTTAAGCTTAAATGTTCAATATGCTCGATAAATCGATTAAGTTGCACACTTTGGTATAATTGAATGATGTTTTTATCGTGCTAACATTCTTTTTGATGATTCCAAAGGGGAAGAAACAGGAAAAATGCATAAACGCTCAAAGAAGCGGAAATAAGCTTGCAAATAAGCTTGCAAGAAAAGCTACAAGCTATGGCTCTTAAAAGCCAAATTACTTAGTCCATTTGATGTATTGTGGACTTTTATGCTTGACTAATGATGTCTTGTGATAAGGGGAGCTTATAAGCTCATGAAATTCAAGCTTAAGATATAAAAGCTAAAACATTTAGCTTGTAATTGTTTGCTTCTATACTTGTTCTTGATGAACATGTTGATAGGGGGAGCTTGTGCAAAATGTTTTTGAAAAATCTTTGCTCCTATCCTTGTGATGTTGCTTATGATAAATGTTTTTTGTGATGGATTGATGTTTTTAGACCAGATAAAATTGTTTTGTTTTAAAATCGATCTCCTAAAATTGTTTTGGTTTGTAATCATCAAAAAATGGGGAGTTTGTTAGATAAATGTTTTTATCATGATTTTGATGATTTTGTTTTTACACCAAAACAATGGTTTTAAATGTTGTCCAAATACTCCTAAATGATTTAAAATGTTTTTACTAATTTTTGGAGTATTTCTTAGAGTTTATTATTCGATAAAATTGGACAACATTTTTGATGATTTTGTGTTAATGAGTTTTTATTCCAAAACAATGTTGTCCAAATATTCCTAAATGATTTAAAATATTTTTACTAATTTTTGGAGTATTTCTTAGAGTTAATTATTCGAGATAAATGGACAACACTTTTGATGGTTTAGTTTAAATAAGTTTAAAATGTTTATAAATGTTGTCCAAATACTCCCAATTGATTTAGAATGTTTTTACTAATTTTTTGGAGTATGTATTGAAGTTTATTTTTGATAAAAATCAGACAACATTTCAATTTGGAGGTCGACCGGTCGAACAAAAGGTCGAACGGTACCTGAAGAACGCACAAAATGAAACAAAAAGCATTTCTGCGTAAAAACTGAGGAGGGCGACCGGTCAAGGGTACCTCCGACCGGTCGGACCCCCCTCCGACCGGTCGCACCCCCCTTGATCGGTCGGACCCCCCTGCAACCTGTCCTGGATCGCACTATTTTCTCTCTAACGTTCGAAATTTTCTATAGAGCGACCGGTCGCGCTGTGTAATCTTTTGACAGCAAAATTTGTACCGTTGGACATTCTATCAGCAAGATTTGCTTTATAATTTTGTACAATATTTCTACATCTTGTGATCCTCTTTTTGTAGACAAAAGTAAAGAAGGAGGAGCATATGTCTATGAAGACTCTCCTATAAATAGAGGATGATTTGAAGACACAAATAAATTTCCAAAAAAATCTGTAAATTTCCAAGCTTTCATATTCCACACTCTTGTTGTATTTATAGCCTAAGTATTTCACTTTCACATCTTGAGGTCTAGGCTTTATTTCTTGATTACACTTGCACTCAAATTGTAATATTCATTATTGAGTTGTAATCTTGATTTTTGTCATCATTCAACACAAGACATCCTTGTGAGTATTCTTGTGGAAAGAATACACTTGGGTGATCTAGGTGATAGGTGTTTCAAGAGTGTGGTGCTCTTGAGGTGTTGAAGAATTTGGTGTTCTTCAAGGTTGAAGATTGTGGTAATCTTCACAAGGTGTCGTTGGAGATTGTGGTAATCTTCAAGAGAGATTGTTGTAATCTCAAAGGTGGTGTTGAAGAAGAGTGTGGTGCTCTTCAAGGTGATGTTGTAAGGTGTTGTATTAATTTTGGAAATTAATAAAATCTTTTTTCTTTTTGAAATCCATCCCGGAGATACTGGGGTGGTATAGGATTAGGCCCTAGGTGGGTTGAACTTCTATTAATCGACGCGTGTTGTTTACTTCCCGCACCTTTATTATTGTCTTGGTGTATTTGATTCGAAAAAGAGGGCATAATATAAAAGATGGAGATAATCTATTCACCCCCCCTCTAGATTATTGTAGCCGTTTGGACTTACAGATGGATGTCAGCTAAAAGGTCCACATGGGGGGTGTTGTTGACAGTTGTTGTTGTTGATCCAAACAACAACATATTCCCTGTAGCTTTTGATGTAGTGAGTAAGGAAAACAGGGACACATGGGATTGGTTTTTAAGACTTCTAAAGATTGACCTGAACATTGAGAGAGATTTTGAGTACACTTTTATGTCTGATAAACAGAAAGGACTAATTCATATATTTGATGAGGTTTTCCCTAATTCAAACCATAGGTTTTGTGTTAGGCACATTCATGGGAATATGAAAAGTGCTGGTTTTAGGGGTCAAGCATTCTTACACTTTTTAATTATTTTCTTGCATTTTACTTACATTATCTTACATTTTCTTGTATTTTTTCCTAACAAACAGGTGAAGAAATGGGTAAGCTCACAAGCTGAGGTAGTATTTTATTACATTTTTTCTTACATTTTTTCCTAACATGCAGGGGAAGAAAGTTGCAAGCTCAGAAGCTGAGGTATGTGTGGAAAATCCTTCCACACAAAGTTCTGTTGTGAAGAGCAATTTGCCAGAAAATCTACCAACAAGTGTGACCACTCCTTTGTTTGGACCTACCATGTTTCAACAAGTTCAACAATGCCAAGGACCTCTCCATAGGGTCAATATCAGGGGTGTTGCACCATTTGTTGGGGGACAGTTTAGGCCCAACATTGAAAGTTGCATCTCCAGGCCTTGCACCAGTGCCAAAACAGTCATCAAAGATGGAGGAAAGAAATATGTTAAACATACAAGAGCTGACCTCTGCCATTACTCCTCATAAGGGAAAGGGAAAAGCAAAGAAGACTGGGTAATTGGCTCCTTGAATTTGATCTTTTGGAAGATTTTATCTTGATATCTGTTAGACTTTGATATCTTTTGAAAAAATTGACAATTGTTATGTATTGACAGTTAGGTATTAGCATTAGCATTATATTTTGGAACATTTGGTCTTTGTTAGTGCTATGTGATGGTGATATGTGAACTTTTGATAGTGTTATGTGATGAAATGCAATGCGGCCTTTTGTTAAGACTTTCTCTTAATTTTTGTTCAGTTTCAGTCTATTTAAATGTAAAGCTTAAGGTAGCAGAGCACTTGTCCATTTGCAGAAAAAGTGCTTATCCAAAAGCACTTGTTTTTAGTTGCAATAAATTCATGAAAAAAATAATTTGACATACTATTACATTACATCTGTCATTGATAGGTAATCAATATTAAAATTTATGCAAACATTAAGCACTTGGAATCAACTGCAGGAAAAGTGCTTATCCAAAATTCTCCCAAAACATTAAATTGTAATCAAAATCAGCTTAATACATCATTCATAAGTAAAATCTTAACATACATCCGATTGAAAAAAAAAAAAAATACTAAATTAATTGATACAATTATACAATCTACGCAAACCACGAAGCCAACAACAAACACCATGACACCGAGAGAATCCATTTAAGCTTTTTAGAGGAGGTAGCAAGTTTTTTGTTTTATTTCAGGAGCTCCGGTTCCATGTAGCTAATTTGTGATTTTCTTCTTCAAGTATATTGAGTTTTCTCCTTAAAGCTTGAATAATACCCATAGCCCTTGTGCACATTGGGGGGTCTTCCCAGGAGAAGAAACCACAATCATTCCTCTGTTTGCCACAACCAGAAAAGGGAAAAAAGCTTCAAAAATGTCCCACAAATTCATAAAATTCAAGGTACAATAAAAAGTATTTAACAAAATTACCTTCCAATCCGCACAACCATGGAATCTTCTTCCAGGATTATCATTCATCCATGAAATGCACAACTCATCCTCTTTGCCACAGTGACAAAATAATCTTTTGTCGGAATAGTCCTTGGTCCATGAGGAGGATGACATCTTCCTCTTCTTCTCCTTAAACTTCTTCTTCTGCCCGTCTCTGCCCTCTCTGCCCGTCTTTTGGCTCCTTGTTTTTCTGTCGTCGAGCTCGATGAAATGGGAGGGGGAAGAATTTTGGTTAGAGGAAATGAGGGTAGGAAGATGAAGTTTGGAGGGAAAAGCTTGTATGTTTTCCCTCCTAAAATTTGCCTGCATGGCAATTAAATTTATTTGTCATTTGATTTTTTGTCCCAAATACCACATAGGACATTTTCCCTCCAAAATTTCATAAATCCCCAAATTTCTATACATGTCAGCACTATTAGAAGCCTAGTCAGCAAATTTCGATGACTTTTGTGTTTTCTGGTCAAAATTGGATGCAATGTGCTAAAAATTAAAAGTTGATGGACTAAGACTATATTTTAACAAGTTACTGGACTATAAGTCTAATAGGGTAAAGTTAGCGAACTAAATTTACAATTTTCCCATAATTTAAAATTGTAAGTTATATTTATTTTTTTTGGATCAGTAGTTTCCAGGAGAAGAACATCGATTCAAAACAATACTAAGAATTTGAACAATTCTTATTGTTGTATGTCGGCAGCGGCCTCCAATATTTCTCATTTTTCTGAAATTATTGACCTTACTATGGATGACTCTGTCCAAACCGCTTTGAACTGCAATTTAAATACAACAGTGGCCAATACACTAACGTCAACTACATCTCCATCTCACTTACACGACACAATCCGATCCATTAACAATGGTGAGAATTAGTGTTTTAATATATTAACGTTATCTATTTTCATTTTCCCATTACTTTGTAATTGTTTAATCAAAAATAAATATTTATATATTTTTGTTATAAAGTACTGGGATATTGGTGATGCAAGTTATACATGCCAATTTTGTGTGGCCCTATTTTTGTACGAGGAGAGGATACATTCCCATGTCAAATCCACTTCTCCGAAATATGGCTCATGTTGCAGTCATGGAATTATTCAACTTCCTCCTCTAAAACAACCACCTACGTTGCTTCGTAATTTATTGTATGAAGATAGCGATAAAAGCAAGCACTTTCAAGGAACATAAGATCATATAATAGTATGTTTTTCTTTACATCTATGTGAGAAAAGATCGACAATGACATAAATAGAGGCCAAGGTGCTCCAGTTTTCCGGATGTACGGACAAAACTATCATTTAATTGGTAGTTTAGCCATCCGATGGTTAAACACCTAAATTTGCACAGCTTTACATATATGATACAGAGAATGAGATAAATCATAGAATGAATGTTGTCAGGTTTGTTTCTTTAAAGGTTTTCTTAATTAATATATATCTAGATATGTATAATAATTCTTGCTAACTATGGATTTTTGACGTGATTCAATCTGTAGTCAAGGAAGTGATACTAATAATCTGCACAAAGATATTGTTGTAGGACTTCAGAAAATGTTAGATGAAAATAATATATTGGTTAAAACCTTCAGAGTAGCAAGAGAAAAGATATGAAATGTACAAACTCTGATGTCAGATTGCATCTTATCGGTAGAAGAGGCAAGGATGCTAGAAGATACAACTTGCCATCGAGCTCTGAGGAAATTAAACAACACTCGATGATTTACAGAGCTTCACCCCACCTAGGGACTACATGCTCTACCACCCGGTATATAGAAAAAGTGGATTTCAAAAAAGAAAAAAAGTTTTATTAACAATTACCACAATTGTTACAACACCACCTTTGAAGATTACCACAATCTTCTTACAACACCTTCAAGAAGATTACCACAATCTTCCTTCAACACCTATGAAGAGTACCACACTCTTCAACACCTAAGATCACCCAAGTGTGTTCTTACCACAAGAACACTAACAAGGATATCTTGTTTTGGATGATAGAAAAATTCAAGATTACAACTCAATAAATGAAGTATACAAACTTTGAGTGCAAGTGTAATCAAGAACAAAAAGCCTAGACCTCAAGATTGTGCAAGTGCAAGAACTTAGGCTATTACAACAAGAATGTAAAAATGAAAGCTTTGAGAATTTTGCAGATTTCTTGTTGTATTGTATGCTTGTGTGTTGTGTCTTGTGTCTTCAAATCATCATCTATTTATAGGAGAGTCTTCATAGACATAGGCTCCTCCTTCTTCACTTTTGTCTACAAAAAGAGGATCACAAGATGTAGAAATATTGTACAAAAATCAAAAGCAAATCTTGGTGATAAGAATTTCAAACGGCACAATTTTGCTGTCACAAAATTACATAGGGCGACCGTTTGCCCTGTATAAGATTTCGAACATTTGAAAGAAATTAGTGCCATCCAGACGGGTTGTTTGGGGTCCGATTTGGCCGGTCGGGGTACGACCCGGTCGGAGAGGGGGTCGACCGGTCGGCCCTACTCATTTCTTGAAGTGTCCGATTTTTCCTTTCCTGGAGGGGGGTCCGACCGGTCAGCTACGGCTTCATTGAGCATGGACCGACTCATTTCTTGAAGTGTCCGATTCTTCCTTTCGGCTACTCCATTTTGTTGAGGTGTCCTTGGAGCCGGAAAATTGTGACTATATCCCTTGGTTTCACAAAAGGCTCTAAATTCTCCATCAAATTATCCACCTCGATCACTTCGAATAGACTTAATAGTATCTTAATTTTCATTTTCAATAAGTCTACACAACTTAACAAACTCATTAACGGCATCGTTTTTATTTTTAAGAAATAGAGCCCAAGTATATCTAGAAAAATCATCAACTATAACAAAAGTGTAATGTTTTCCACTTAGACTTGCCATATCAATATCCCCATACAAATCTAAATGAAGAAGTTGTAGAGGCTTGGTTGTGGAAATTTCATTTTTGGGCTTAAAACTACTCTTAACTAATTTGTTCTTTTGACAAGTGTTACATAAGCCAAGATTTTCAAAATTCAATTTGGGTAGTCCTTTTACATGTTGGTTTTTGTAAATAGTTTGCAAATTTTTATATCCAACATGTCCAAGTCGCCTATGCCATAAACTAGTTAAATCATTATTGGCGACAAGACAAGAAACATTTTGACTAACCAAATCACTTGTACAAATTTTGTAAAGATTGCCTTTTCTAATTGCTTCACAAATAATTTTATCATTTTTGGAAATAAGGCATTTTTCTTTATTAAAAACAACATTATAATTTGAATCACAAAGTTGGCTAACACTTATCAAATTAAACTTAAGCCCTTCTACTAAAAGAACATTACTAAGAGAGAAAGAAGAGTTACCAATTTCTCCATTTCCAAGAATTCTTCCTTTTCCATTGCCGAACATGACCATACCCTCTTCTTGGAGCTTGATATTGGCAAAAAGTTCTCTCCTTCCGGTCATATGGCGTGAACACCCGCTGTCCACGAGCCATTTTGAATCCTCCATAGTTGTTATAGCCCCTATGAGCTACAAAAGAATTATTTTTAGGTACCCTATAGTTTTGGGGTCCACGGGGGTTAGCCTTGAGACCTTTGGGTCTCCAAACAAAGCTAAAATTATTCTTCAATTTACAATGACTAACATAGTGACCAACTTTTGCACAATAAAAACAAATAAGATTATGGGCACTACTAGCACGTACAAAAGTCGGACCTTTGTCTTTTTTCTTTGAAAGAGGTTGAAAAGGTTTATAGCCAAGTCCTAATTAAATTGCTCACCTCTTTGTGCATCTAAAATTTTTGTAACTTTATCCGTACTTAAATTAAAACGATGCACATCCTTTTTCAAACATTCAAGATCATTTATGAGCATTTGTTTTTCGGTTTCAAGAGTACGGACTTTAGTAAGAGTACGAGCATGAGCTTTATCAAGAGATTCATAAGAAGTAAACAATTTATCCTTTTCTAATTTAAGCTTTTTATGCTCCTTTTTTAAAGTCTTGTATTTAACAATCAAATTTTGAAACTCATTTTGTAATTCATCAAAATCACATTGTAAATCATTAACTAAGGAAGAAGATGAAGCATTAGAGTGTAACTCGTTGTTTTCGTCGTCTATGGCCACAAGACCATGTTCGGATTCTCCTTTTTCGTCGGTTGTTTCAAGTAGCTCATCCCAAGTTTTGACTTACGCATTTAGAGCCTTCTTTTTCGGAAAAGGCTTCTTCTTCTTCTTTTGTTCCTCTTCCTCGAGTTTTGGGCAATCGGCTATGAAGTGCCCGAATTTTCCACATTAAAGCACGAGTTGTCTCTCGGTTTTCTCGCCTTATTTTCATTCACAAATTTTGCAAATTTACGAACAAGTGCGGCCGTCTCCTCATCATCATCATCAATATCATAGCATACATTTTTAGAAGAAGATGCAAGACCTTTAGGAATATTTTGCATACCCGATTGATTGATGGATGGTTTGGAATTTTTCCTCTGCTTGAGATAGACTTCGTAGATGAGGAAGTTCCCGATGAGCTCATCAAATTTGAGTGTCTCGAGATTTTGTGCTTCCGTGATAGCCGTCACCTTTTCGGACCATGAGCCGGGAAGAGCGTTCAAAACCTTGGTCACCTTGTCTTCTTCGGAGATGACCATTCCAAGAGCCACAAGAGGATTGACAATGTTGTCAAGCCTTTCCACCATTTTTGATATGCTTTCACCATCATTCATATTGAAATTTTCAAAGTCTTTCACAAGCATTGTTTTTCTTGCTTGCTTCACTTTCTTTGTTCCCTCATAGATAGTTTCTAATTTTTCCCAAACTTCAGTGCCGACCTTATGCCTCTTATACGATTATACTCGGTGGCGGTAAGAGAGCAATGTAAAATATTTAAGGCCTTACCATTTAGAGAGAAAGCCTTCTTGTCATTTTCATCGAACTCCTTGAATGGTTTGGGAGCCGAGGTGCCGTCCTCCAATTTCTTGGTAGGTTGATCAACTCCTTCAATGACCACATTCCAAATATCAAATCCACACCCTTGTAGAAAGCACTTCATACGGTCTTTCCAAAATACGCAGTTGTTGGCGTCGAATAGTGATGGCTTGTTGGTGGAGGCGCCGGTGGTGAGATAAGCTTCGTTCGTAGCCATGGATCTTTCCTCTTTACTCGAAACGAGCTAGCCAAAGAGTTTGGCTTTGATACCACTTGTTAGTCGAAGTGGCTACGATAATCTAGAGGGGGGGTGAATAGATTATGCCGATTTTTCGCAAATCGCCCTCTTTTTCGAATGAACAAGTAAATGACAAGAATGTAAATGTGGAAATTAAACAACACTCGATGATTTATAGAGCTTCACCCCACCTAGGGACTACGTGCTCTACCACCCCGGTATATCCGAAGTGGATTTCAAAAAAGAAAAAAATATTTTATTAACAATTACCACAATTGTTACAACACCATATTTGAAGATTACCACAATCTTCTTACAACACCTTCAAGGAGATTACCACAATCTTCCTTCAACACCTATGAAGAGTATCACACTCTTCAACACCTAAGATCACCCAAGTGTGTTCTTACCACAAGAACACTAACAAGGATATCTTGTTTTGGATGATAGAAAAATTCAAGATTACAACTCAATAAATGAAGTATACAAACTTTGAGTGCAAGTGTAATCAAGAACAAAAAGCCTAGACCTCAAGATTGTGCAAGTGCAAGAACTTAGGCTATTACAACAAGAATGTAAAAATGAAAGCTTTGAGAATTTTGCAGATTTCTTGTTGTATTATATGCTTGTGTGTTGTGTCTTGTGTCTTCAAATCATCCTCTATTTATAGGAGAGTCTTCATAGACATAGGCTCCTCCTTCTTCACTTTTGTCTACAGAAAGAGGATCAAAAGCAAATCTTGCTGATAAGAATTTCAAACGGCACAATTTTGCTGTCACAAAATTACATAGGGCGACCGGTTGCCATGTATAAGATTTCGAAGATTTGAAAGAAATTAGTGCGATCCAGGACAGGTTGCAGGGGGGTCCGACCGGTCAAGGGGGGTCCGACCGGTCAGCCCTACCCTTGACCGGTCGTCCTCCCTCGTTTTTCAAGTCCAGTGCGTTCTGTTTCATTTTGTGCGTTCTTCAGGTACCGGTCAACCTCTTGTTCGACCGGTCGACCTCGAACTTGAAATGTTATCCAATTTTTGTCAAAAATAAACTTCAAAAAATACTCCAAAAAATTAGTAAAAACATTTTAAATCAATTGGGAGTATTTGGACAACTTTTATAAACATTGTTTTGGTGAAAACAAAACCAATTAACATAAAATCATTAAAAGTGTTGTCCAATTTTTATCGAATAATAAACTCTAAGAAATACTCCAAAAATTAGTAAGAACATTTTAAATCAATTGGGAGTATTTGGACAACTTTTATAAACATTGTTTTGGTATAAAAACTCATTTAAACAAAATCATCAAAATCTTGATAAAAACATTTATCTAACAGAGAAGACATTCCCTTTTCGGACTTGAAGAGTATAACTCATGGAGGAAGGAAAGCAGTCAGTGTTAGAGAATTTTTTGCCTACCATTTGCACGAAAGAAATAATGAATCTTCTACTATTATGTTTTCAAGAAGATTGTTCCAACAGTTTGTTGTAGATGCTTATACAATGGTTGAATCAGCCAGATTGAAATATGTGCGCCTGAATCAAAAAAAGTTGCGTTGTGACATATGTAAGGGTCTGGCAGATGTTGTATTGACTGGAGACACTGATCCCAGATCACAAGGCAAAAGAATTATATTGCCGTTGAGTTTCACCGGAGGAGCAAGGTTTATGATACAAAATTATCAAGATGCGATGGCTATATGTAGATGGCCGGTTATCCTGATCTTTTTATAACATTCACCTCCAAATGGCCTGAGATTGTTCATTTTCTTGAGAAGAGAAGTCTTAATGTTGAAGACCGCCCTGGCATTATTTGCAGAATATTTAAAGTCAAACTAAATGCTCTTATCAAGGATCTTCGTCAGAATCAGATGTTCGGTAAAGTTGTATCAGGTTGTTGAATCCTCTTCATTATTTTATCAGTTTTTATATTAACCAATTTTTTTAAATAAAATTATTAATTATTAATTATTTTTAATTTAAACCTTTACAGTTATTTGTACGATAGAGTTCCAGAAACGTGGATTGCCTCATGCTCATATTCTTCTCTTTCTGGCAAAAGAAGATAAATATCCAACTGTGGATGATATAGATAGAATTATATCGGCCGAGATACCAAATGAGTCTGATGCTCCGTACTATTATGCTGCAGTTAGAGATTTCATGATTCATGGACCGTGCGGGGAAGTAAGGAAAAATTCTCCATGTATGGCTGATGGTCATTGCACGAAACATTTTCCTAAAAAACATTTTGATGCCACGTGAATTGATGAAGAAGGTTATCCACGTTATCGGCGTAGGAATAATGGCAGAATGGTCGAGAAAAATAGTGTTCCTCTTGTTAACAGATACGTCGTGCCGCATAATCGTCAATCGCTCCTTAAATACGGTGGCCACATTAATGTAGAATGGTGTAATCAATCTAGATCTATTAAATATTTGTTCAAATATGTCAATAAGGGACATGATCTTGTGACTGCATCATTCTACCAAAGCAGTGGTGCTGAAGAATCCGGGAAACCTGTAGATGAAGTGAGCATGTATTACGATTGCAGATATGTTTCATCATGTGAGGCAGCATAGAGATTATTGGGATATGAAATTCAGTATAAATATTCTCCCGTTGAACGTCTTAGTTTCCATCTCGAGAATGAACAAACAATAATATTTCATGATTCTGAAAGAATTGATGATGTTCTCCATAGAAACATTGTTAGAGAAAGCATGTTTTTGGCTTGGATGGAAGCAAATAAATTATATCCTGAAGCCAGAGAATTGACCTATGCTGAAGCTCCTACAAAATTCACATGGAAATCAAAATTGAAGAAGTAGGAGCCGAGAAAGTCAGGCTATACTATAGGGTGTGATTTTTATGTTCCTCCAGGCTCCGGTGACATGTATTATTTGAGATACCTTATAAATGTTGTGTTGGTGCTACGTGTCATGATGATTACAAAAAAGTACAAGGTGTACAACACAAAACTTATCGTGAGGTCTGTTATGCTCTAGGTTTGTTAGAAGACGATACAGAGTATATTGATGGCATCATTGGAGCGAGTCAGTGGGCATCTGCAGAGACACTTAGGAGTTTGTTTGCATCATTATTGTCATCAAATTCTTTGAGCAGACCTGAAGAAGTATGGGACAAATGCTTGGAACTTCTTTCAGACGATATTGTATATAGACGATGAATTCTTTTTCAACATCAAGGTATAACATTTTAAATTTATAATAATATTCTTTCTTCATGTTTTTTGGTTATAATGATAATATTTAAATTATTTTTTATGGTTTTTATGTTTTTTCTTTTTTGATAGATCTGGTTCTAAGTGAGAATGAAATTAAGAATCTTGCCCTATCGGAAATTAAAAAGTTGTTGCGCAGTCGAGGCAGGAGTCTACGTGAATTTTGTACGATGCCATTTCCAAATGCTGACAATATTGAATTCAGACAAAACAGATTGGTTTATGATGAGTTACGATATGATCGTATGGCATTAGTCGCAGAGCACAAATATCTTCTTTCAAACCTTACTGATGAGCAATGCCAAGTGTATTCTGAAATAATGGGTGTCGTTCAATTGGATCAAGGTCTATTTTCTTTGTATATGAATATTAAGGTACGGGTAAAACCTATTTGTGTAAGGCATTATCTTCGGGGTTGAGATCTAAAGGAAAAATTGTACTTAAGGTAGCGTCAAGCGGAATAGCGTCTCTTCTCTTGCCCAGTGGAAGGACTGCACATTCTCGATTTGTTATTCCCATAAATCCACATGAAAGATCAAGTTGTGAAATAAAAGTTGGCAGTCCACTTGCTGAATTGATTGTGCGTAGTAAACTCATAATAAGGGACGAAGCTCCGATGACGCACAAGCATTGTTTTGAGGAAATAGACACAACTATAGAGGACATTATGGAGACAGTCAAACCAGGAAGTCAACACATCCCATTTGGAGGCAAAACAGTCGAGTTTGGTGGACATTTCCGACAGATATTGCCAGTCGTACCAAAGAAAAGTCGGCAGGATATCGTCAATGCCACTATAAATTCTTCGCATTTGTGGAGACATTATACTGTTCTTCGACTAACTAAGAACATGCAGCTTCAACGACTAGGTGAAAGCGATGATTATGCAGATTTGGTTAAGTTTTCCGAATGGGTTGCAAATATCAGAGATGGAACACTTGGAGGAGAAAATGATGATTCTGCCACTATTGATGTCCCTGAAGATATTTCGCTCGAAACAACATATGATCCGATTTCGACCATCATTGAAAGCATTTATCCAATGTTTAAAGATGCAATCGAGAATCCGACATATCTTAAGGAAAGAGCTATTTTGGCACCTACTCTCAATGTGGTTGAGTCGATAAATCAATATATGACCTCCTTGAACACATCGGAAGGTCATACTTATTTGAGTTTTGATAGCACTTGCAAATCGGATGCTAATGTTGATTTCTTACAGGATCTGCACACACTAGAATTTTTAAATGGGATAAGATGTTCTGGAGTTCCTAATCATGAAATTCATTTGAAGGTTGGAACTCCTGTTATGCTCCTAAGAAATATAGACCATTCAATTAGTTTGTGTAATGGAACAAGATTGGTGATTACAAGTCTTGGTAAACATGTGCTTGAATCCTAGATTCTCACCGGAGGCAATGCAGGTCATAACGTTTTGATTTCGCGAATGACTATTACCCCTTCTGACTTGAGAGTTCCCTTCAAGTTCCAGCGAAGGCAATTTTCCTTTGATCGTGTCTTATGCCATGACGATAAACAAAAGCCAATGACAATCTCTCTCTAATGTCGGTCTATACCATGGCCAATTATAAGAACCGTAAGGGACTAAAAATATTTTTCGATGGTGGCCAATTATAATGTTGTATACAAAGAAGTATTTCAAAATTTGTAATTTTAATTTTATACTTTTAATTTGAAGTTTTGGACTAAAAATATTACATTTTATTGATATTCGATTTATATAGTAACACCACGTCCGAAAAGCTGCGAGTCAAAAACTAGTTAACGACAAACAACTAATGTTGTATACTTAAAAATAAGTATTTCAAAAAAAAATTTGTAATTTTAATTTTATAATTTTGTAATTTTCTAAATTTTGATAAAGTGATATTTTGTACAAGAAAGTAAAGTGGTACAATTGAGTAGTAAAAGAATAAAATTATTTACCTTAAAAAGCGAAGAAAGAAGAAAATTTGGAATATATGATCTTTTACAAATTTTATTGATATGAGATTTATTTTATAGATGCGGACTACCCGCACCAAGACTTGGTTGAGAAAAATAGCTCCATCCTCTCATCAGCGGTACCAAATCGAAAAACTAGTTAAACTTAATAAATAGCCATTACCTACAAAAAAACAAATTAATTTTGAACCGATGACTTACGCTTTAATCTTATTGCACAACTATAACTATATATATATATATAGAATTTAGATCTGGTGAGTCCAGACAAGTTATATAAGTACGTGAGACCAAATCTGGAGCATTGGATTAATTTTTAAACAGTTTAGATTTAACAGATTTTTAGGTTTTTTTTATAGTAAATTTATTAATGAAAATGACACTTTGGTAATTCCAACTTAATATCATTTATTGTGAGGGAGTTATTTTTGGTGGTACATTTTCAAGTTCCTAGAATCATGAGATTGCAATTAGAGACGGTTTCATTTTCTTATCTCTTCCATCTAAGTTTTTCCTTTGTGAGTCTGTAAAAATTGAAAGAAGTTCTCACAATCTCTCTCGTGCTTTTATTAAAAACTGAAAGAATTCCTCTCAATTTCTCCTTTTGTTGAACCCTTTTTCAATATCTTGAATATACACCGAAAAGCACACGACTCCCTCTCGGCCCGCATCATCTCCGACTCGATGGAAACAACATCTTCTCCGACTCGACGACACCCACATGGTCTTCAACTCGACGACAACATCATCCAGATTTTGAGGAGTTTGGAACAACATCGTCTATTTGCAAGAGGATAAGGGTTTGATTTTTCTTCATATTTTTAGAATCGTTTTTGAGAAAATTTGGGTTCAATCTATTGTATAAGGCATTTGATAATGTATAATATTTCTTATTTTTTACAAATTTTTTGTTGTTGTTAGAGTTTCAAACCCTAGAATTATTGTGTGTTTCTGTTTTTTTTTTTTCTTCCGTTTGTTGGATTATAGGATGTATGGTTAGATTTTTTTTCTTAGATTTTCATGGACTTTGATGATTTTGCTATGTTTTGATAGAGTTTTGTAGTTGGATAAAATTGTTTTGGCTGTAATAGAAATTTTTTGTAGGGGAATAGGATTTTAAGGATTGCTCTATTTTGTTTAAGTATGTGGCAACTGCTTATTGATGTTTTTAGTATTGGTTATTCATGTTTGGTTCATTGCTTTTGTATGCTTTTTTTACTGTTTTAAGTAAATAGAGTTTTAATTGAAAAATAAATTGGGAAAATATGGTTTAATTATGATTGCTCTATTTTAATTGAAAAAACAAATTGGGGAAAAATAGGTTTAATTAGGACTGCTTATTGAGGTCTTTAATGGTGCTTATGTAAGTTTGTTTTATTGCTTATGTATGTGTTGTTTTAATGTTTTTAATAAGATTACACTTTCATCGACTTAATTTAATTTTAGTGTTGGCAAATTTATATTTTTTTTCATATGTTTGATAAAATAATTAGTGAAATAGAGTTTAACTAGAATTGCTATATTTTTTACATTTTAAACATGATTTTCACTGCTCATTAATGTTATTAATTGTGCTTATATATGCTTGTTATGTTGCTTATATATGCTCTATATTCTGCTTATAATAGGTGGTGAAATATGGTTTAACTTGGATTGCTTTTTTTTTTTTATATTTTAAAGATGGTTTTAACTGCTCATTGATGCTTTTAATTATGCTTATATATGCTTGTTTTAATGCTCATGTATGCTTTATATTCTGCTTATTTTTCATATACTTGACTGGTGCTTTTTTTGATAGATTTTGGTTTGCAAATGTCAAAAGATAGTGGGAAAAAGAAGGCCGCAAGGAAATATGCAACTGCAGTTTGTTTGGATGATATGAATGAGCAAAGGGAGTTGAAGTTGGCAGAGGCGAATAAGTTTGCTGGAACGACGTAGGATCAGAACAAAACGTTTATGTTTTTTAGTTTTGATCAAATGGTTGAATATTTTAGTATTTTTTTTGAATTTAAAGGGTTGGTTGGAGTAGTTTACTATAGGAATGTTTTGAGTTAGTTGCGTATTTTCTTTGATGAATGTTCAGTTTTTTGGTATAACATATGCTATGTTATTCATAGTTGAGTACATGGAAAAATTATTTTTATTTTATTTTTTTTGGCATCATGAACAATTTGATCAAAAAGCAGTAAAACAAGCATACATAAGCGATTTGATTTAATATTCAATAAGCAAATAACACATATGGACTAAATAAGTAATTTGTTTGGTTCCTGAATAATTTTCTCAAAAAGCAATAAAACAAGCACACATAAGTAGTACTTAATATGTCAACAAGCAGTAAAACATATGGATTAAATAAATAAGCAATTGTTTGGTTCCTGAACAATTTGCTAAAAAGCAAGAAAACAAGCACACATAAGCAGTACATAATACGTCGATAAGCAACACCCCAATATGCTCTCTCTCAAACACGGAGACACATTAGTGGTGTTTGTAGTCCATATGCAACAATTACTCAATAGGCAAGCATTATGAGTATATTATATAAGCATATTGTTTTGCATAACATCACATTTTCTATTCAACAAACTATATTTAATGTGAGAACGCAAAATACAGTAAATAAATAAGCAACATTTTCCATATTCACAAGCAATTGTTTATACACAACTAAGCAACATTCTAAACAATCGCGAGTAATTGCTCCTATTGTGGGTAATCGCTCCTATTTTCATGGGATTTAATTGATTTATCAAGATTAATATCATGATATATAGAATATTATATAACGCTCTCCTATTTTATGGGATTTATTAGATTTAGTCAACCCCTATTTTTACATGGACTAATTTAGTTTTTTTTATTAAATATTTTATAAACATTAAACAAAATACTAGCCATTGAAATAGTTAGATCTATGATTAGTCCATAAGACCACATAATGAGACCTCCCTATATATATATATATTTAATTTTTAATTTTTTAATGTGTAGATCTCTCTTTAGTTATTTTTGGGATATAAGGGTATGATTGTATTTTTACATTTTTTAGTTTTTAAGTAAATCACGTTAATTGCTAATTATTAGGAAAAGCAGAATACTTCCTTTATCGGTTTCCCGATTTTTAGGGGAAAAAAACCCATAGATTTCAATCGTATCTTTTCAAAACTGATACCTATCACTTTCCGATTTTTTTCTATATAGAGTGATCTTTTTTGAAGATGAAATTGTTTTTTTGATTTGTACAATAGATGCAGCAAATTGTATAGATAGATATGTCGAATTGTATATTTAAGGGTTCCATTTGTTTATTTTTGGGTTAGTTGAATTGTATTTTTTGTTGTATAAATAGTTTAATATATTTGCTTAATTAGTTACGTGGTTTGTATCTTTATTTGGTGGATTTGTATACTTAATTGTATGGGTGATTCACGATTTTAGTTGATGGAATTGTATACGATTGCGATGACATGTATAAATAGATATGTCGAATTGTATATTTAATGTGTATCATTTGTTTATTTTGGATTAGATGAATTGTATTATTGATTAGTAGATTACTATATTTGTTTACTTAGTTAAGTTGAATTGCATATTTATTTGGTGGATTTATATATTTAGTTGTATGGGTGATTTATTTGATTTTAGTTTTCGGTTGAATTGTATTTAGGTGCTTATGGACTTGTATAAATAGATATGTAGAATTGTATGTTTAATGTGTTGCATTTGTCTATTTTGTTGGATTAGTTGAATTGTATTATTTGTTGGATAACTAGATTAATACATTTGCATGAATCTTAAGGTACAGTTAAAAGATACGGTGTAATTGTATACATAATAAAACAATTATGTATGCTTTTTTTTTTTTTTTTTGCATATTTAGTTGAATGTAATTTTTATATGAAATACATGTTTAGGGAAAAAAATAACATTAAAGATAAATTAATAGTTCATACAATGTTACAAAAAAAAAATCATTAAACAATAAACTAACGGGTTTCACTTTGTTTCACCCATTATTTTTTTGCAAAAATAGAAACATTGCACTAGGGTGTGGTGTCGCGGTTTGGACACGTTCTATTGTTATGCATTTCGATCTCACCGCATGTTCCACATCATCTTTTGAGTTTTGTGCTTGCTTTAATGGTTTCATAGTTTCGGTAAAATTGTACACCGGTTTTCAACGTAGCGAAATGCATTCCCACTCGTGGAATTTTTCTTGTTCCACCTCCGGTATCCAATATTTTGTTGATCCCGCGAGATTTCGAGCCGTTGTCCCACGCTTTTTTTTTTGACATCACAAAAGTTATTACACAATAATACAAAATGGATATATTATACATATAATTATATAATTTCATTCATACACGTTTGTTACCTAATAATACAAAATGCATCCTCTCTGTTCTCAAAGACTTGTTAGAATACAATAATCAATCTGTATAAAATATACGATTTTAACGATCTATTTATACACGTTTTGATTTATAAGTATACAAAGAACGTTTAGTTGATATTCAATTTTTTTGGATCAAACTGATTAATTTATTATGACAGAGACAATTTATACCATACAATGAAATAAGCATGAGTAGATTCTTAATTGAACAAAATTTGCATTTAAAATATACAAGTGTTATATTATAAATATACAATGAATAAATGAATATATACATGTTGTAAATACTAAATAAACAGCAACGAATTTGGTAACAAATGTATCAGATGCAGATAAGGCGTAAGTATGCATATACATAATTCTATATACGCAAGACTTATATTCTAAATAGGCAAACTATATGTACTAAACATACAAACTATTAATTGAGATGCAATCTTCATACAAGTCGTTGATCCACAAAAATATAAAACTATATATACAATGTTGACACACTAAATAGACAACATTTGTATACTAAACATACAAACCAACAATAACAGAGGTGCATATATTTCATTCAAGAATCAATTTGTTGATTGAGCGTATGAATATTGTAGCAAGTTTCTCGTTAGAAATTACCTTGATGACATTCTTCAGTTGCGTTGAAATCAATATTTTTTGCCATTGTATAAATCTTTCCAATCAAATGGATGATAACTCCTTGCAAAATGTTAGAAATCCGTCGCGTTTAATTTTTTGTGGATCAATTGGATGCCGATTTTTGAGTGATAATGGTGATTACAAAGGTTTTGATAATGGCGATGCAATGTTTACGTTGAGAAGGAGACATGCATTTGATTGTATATGGTGAATTGCGTGATTTATGGGGGCGTGATCAATAATGATCACGTCCCTATAAATAGGAGGAGGAGGTTACCATGTCCGATTTTATGGATTCCAATTTTACCCCTTCTATTGTATAGTTACTTTCGAAAACCTATATAGATTGTAATGCATCTCGGCCATAGATTTACTATTTGGATGGTTTAGATTTGGTCTTATGGACTAACCTAGGAGAGTGGTCTCACAGGATCCTATCCCTATATATATATATATATATATATATATATATATATATATATAACATATATATGACACGCCAACAGCACAGCCCATCTGAATCGACAAATCTAAAGTCAAAAAGTTCGAAAATCAAAAACTTCGTAGATTGCCAATTTGTTGTTGCTAGGCGTCATTAAATTAAGCCAGAGCTAAAAAAACATCATTCTTGGATTTGGAAATACCTCAAACATCAATTAATAATTTCTGATTTTTGAATTTTATATCATGAATTCAAACGTACTGGGGTGTAGGTTTCTCTTTAGTCTGATCTACATGTGATGCACGAATATATTATTGGTGGGGTCAAATCGGTTTTTACGTGTTTTATTTATTTAATTATCTTTAATTAATTATTAGTCCATAAATATCATCAATTGGACCAAGTCAATAAAAAAGGCCACGAGGCCCAACTCATCGCTTCAAGGCCACGAGGCTCAAAACATAATATTAGGCTCTAGAGGCCCAATCCGTTATATTCGCCCCATGCGGTCCACAATCCCAAGTATAAATTAAATAACTCTCGTCTTTCATTATTTTTCGTTAAGCACAATTTAACTGCCGATTAATTCATGCGCTCTGGATTTTTCTCCTACACTCTGTTGACTTAAGCATCAGAGGGGCTTTCGGGAGACACCACAGGACCCTTCTAACTATGTTTGCATGTTGCAGGTCGGTTCCCTACACGTGGATTGGACTTCAGACTGGAGTTAGGTACCTTAGCTTGGATTACGATAACTCGGAATGAGCTGTACGAATTTTTGCAGCATCAATATTGTAATATCCACAAAATTAGGGGTAAAAATTACAATTAGGGTTTACAATTAGATTCAATTGGGGATTCAAAACCCTAATTTTATAATTAGGGCATATTCAATTTAGGGTTTTTAACCCTTAATTTTTATTAATCAGTTTTTTTTTATATATTATTATAATATTATTTTTATCAATAATTAATCATTATAAATACAGAATTTCATTTATGAATTGAAAAGCCCTAATTTTAATGAAAAAGAGATGAAAAGTTTTCAGTTTTAATTAAAAGAGATGGAAAGGCAGACGTTTTTAACATAAGATTTCCTAAATTCCATCATCAATCTTCACAACCTACTGTCAGTATATATATCAAACCTTTCATCATCAAAGTTTACAACAAATCTCTGATTTTGCAGGTAAAATTCCTTAAAAATCTTTTCAAATAAATCAGTTTTTATCCCATAAATTTCAGCAAATATACAAAATAATTTTCGAAAAATATCTATATATTCAGAAAGGATGAGAGATGATAAGGAGTAGCCTGTATGTTTCTCGGCCGCTGTTCGTCGCCGCCGACCGATAGATATATATAGAAGAATATATACGTGGGTCTAAGTATACAAAAGAATTTTAATAGTTTATTAAATATGAAATGTTGGATAACATTCAAAAATGGAAAGACAATAGAAATATAGCAACCGTGAATGGTGGAGGTGTTGTTGTATACATAAAAGGGTTGGTATTAGAAAATACAAAAAAGAGCAAAAGGGGGAAAAAAAAAGAGAAACAATAAATAAAGAAAAAGTCTAAAATATAATTTACCTCAAACGTGGCGTGAGGGTGAGAGATATAGAAAAAAAAAAAAGAAAAGAGAAGAGAGAGAGAGAGAGTTTGGGGGGTTGTGACTTTTAAACAAGTGAGTTATGGAGTGTGAGGTTTTGTTATTAAATTTTTTTTATTTTTTTTTTTTTTATTTAATTAAGTATTTTAAGAATAAAGGCTCAAATTGGGGATTTAAACCTTGTATTAGTATTTCAAGCCCAAAACCAAATTTTCAAATTATTTTCAATAAGTCAAATTTCTTTTCTAAACTTTCCAATTTATTAAAAATTTAGTAATTATATTTTTATTATATATGTAGGAATCGCGAATCAAGGATTAGAATAATCACTTTTATATTCTACGAGGATTATGAAATATAGTTGAGGTAGGGATTTTTTTAAAATTTTTGTCTTTATATAATGTTTCACGCGAGTATTTTCATTTATATATGATATAGGAGGAACTAGTCGGGGAAATTACAGAAAAAATATATATACGGGATCAAAAGTATCCTCGGGTTAAGCCCTCATAAAAGCCGTACTAAAATTATTAAGAAAAGCTAGAATGGTAATAAATTATAAAAGATTAAATAAAATACAAGAAAAGAGGAATTACATGTTTTATTATAAATGTTTATTGCTAAAAAGATTTATTATGTATTGACAAAAGTTGGTCCCTACTAAGCAAGTGGAAGCTCACCCCTTCATTTTTATAATTTTTCAACAATTAAGGAGTTAAATTGAGGATAGTAATAATAAGTGATGGATGAAGACCAAATTAAATTTTGGAATTTGAGAAATTTTTATTTTATGTCTTGAAATATTTTGATAAAATTTAAATTGTAATGTATTAGAATTTGGTATTTATCTATAGTTAAATGTTTAAGTTTTATTAAGTTATTTTTTTAAAAACTTGTATTTGTATAATAGTATTTTCCATAAAAGTCGGACTATTTTTATATTGTAAATCGGGCGTAATAACAACGGTGGTATCGAGTAGGTCTAGTAAATGATTCAAATAAAAGTGAAGAAAAGACTTGTAAAAAAAGTATTTTTTTAGACAAAATAATTTAGAGTCATCCATCATGCCTTAGAAAGTTTTACATATTTAAGACAACCCGGCCACGCTCAAGGTATGTGATAATTTATTATGTCATTTTATTTCATGTCATTTAATTTTTTTATTATGCCGGTTGTTATACATGTTTTCATATGTAAATCGTGCAATTTTATGCCATTCGTTAGATAATAACTTATGCCTTGTATGGAAAAAAAAAATATTTGATGTTCAACTAATATGATCAGTAAATATAGGTGTCGCCACCAAGACAATTCGATAAAAAGCTAGAAAAAAGTGCGGGATTGGAGAGTTAACAATATCTCGAACGAGCTAACTAATTACCTTAATTACAAAATCGAAGATGGCGATAACATAGGAACCTATGTGGTAAAAATGCCTCGTAAAAATGGTATGATGTGCATTTTCCGAGTGGTGCTCCGGATCGATAATGGTCTATCACGCAGTTGCGGGGTGGTTGATTAGTCGAAGAAAGAAATCTTGATAACATGATGGAAGCCACCCAAATGGAAAGGTGAGGCTGAATATTTGTGTGGAACCATGGTGAAGTATGACGCACAAGACTAGATAGAAGTAAAACACACTCAAGATTGACTATGGGGCATTCACTAAAAGATTGTTTGCAAAGTGGATTGACTTTGTCTAATCCATAATGGAGGTCATGAAAGAAGATGAAGAGGAGGATCCGATTGAGGATGGAAATGAGGAAGAGGGCTTTTAACTTTTAAGTTGTTTAAAAATATGCTTTATTTTTCTACTAGTCCAAATAAATCCTTGTTAAAGGGTTGAAGTTATATTATGAATGGAAGTCTAATCTTCTATATCTTGTTTTTTATTGCGATTATTTTCTTATATTGTGTTTGTAGTAAGATTTTTCGATATTCGATTATTACGTTAGTTAAGCATTTGTATACTTGTAGGATTATGGCTCCCCGTATTATATTGTTTTTCAAACTAAAAGAAATCGTACAAATGAAAATGGTAATGAAGCCAATAATGGAAATCAAGCTAATCGGAAATCAAGCCAATGCTCCAGCGATGTACTTGCCGAATTTCTAAGGGTGAGAAGAAAAGCAAAACAATAACAATAATAACAACACGAGGAGAGAGAGTTTGGAACAATTTCGGGTTTTGTTTTATTTTTTCCACCTACATTCAACGGACGCGATGGTAAGAATCTTTGTGGAGGAATGGTTCGATCTTTAGAAAGAGTTTTCCGACTCATTGGATGCACCGACGAAAAAGAGTCACATGTGCCACCTTTTTCTAATTGAGGATGTTGATCATTGGTGGGAAGGATATTGGAGAACTAGAATCGAAGAGGAATTTTTGTCGAGATGCATTGACTTGGAATGAGTTCAAGGAGGTTGTCATGGGCAAGTTCTTCCCGCGATAAAAATTATTCGTGATGGATGAAGACCGAGAAAAAGAGATTAAATGTTTTATTATAAAATTTATCGAACTTCAAACAAAGAAGCAAGATTGTGACTAAGTATGAAAGAGAATTCAACCAATCGAGGTCGGTTTGCGGCGCATTTGGTTGATAATTTGATATCCAAAGAAGGCATTGAGGTTTAGGAGGGGATTACGATTGCAATTGTTTTTTATCATGTTATACATGTTTTATATGTAATGGGTGATTTGGAAAATCTTGATATGGCCTTGTATAAAAAAAAAAGGGCACAAGAAATAGAGGCAAGCTTGGTTGAGGATGACGACGGTCAAAAACCATTATCGGCATCCAAAAGCGGAAATGGGATGGGACAAAACAAAATAAGAATGGAAATCGAGAATAAGCGAAGTGGCAAGGAGGTTGGATGGGAATGTCCCCCAAATACTCAAAACAATAGGCCGTTATGTCCTAATTGCAAGAAAAACCATTATGGCGAATGTCAGGTTTGGGCAAGGAAAATATTTTAAGTGTAAGAAGCCGATTGAGGAGGACATATGACCGTTAATTGTCCTCTTTTAAATGATGTTGCAAAGGGTTAATGGTCGAATGGTCGATTTTGCAAAAAACCATTATGGCGAATGTCTGGCTGGGCAAGGAAAATATTTGGGGGTATATTGTGATTATTTTTCGGATGTATGATTTGACCCAAGAGAAGCGGATTTGCATACGTAACCAGGTGTGATGACAAATGTATGTTAATGAAACCAATAATGGAAATCGCTAATGAATACCGCTTTAGCACTTTTTGACATCAAAAGTGCGTCACACTCGTTTATATCTGCTAAATTTCATGCCATAATTGGATATAAGAATGCTAAAGTAGATGAATATCTTGAAGTTAGTTTACCTTCATTGGTGGGAAGGATATCGGGAATTCAATAACTAGGAACGATTCCATGGATAAAGGTGTAAATTTGGATATAGGGGAAAACATTTGGAAGCAAGATTTATATGTTATTGGGATGAAAGATTTTGATTTAATTTTAGGCATGGATTGGCTTAGCAAGTACAACGTTGACATTAAGTGTCAAAATAAGAAGGAAATAATACTTAAATTGTCCGATAATGATGAGATAAAATTCTATGGTGTTAAGTCTGCAAGTATATGCCTAAAGTTTATAAAGGCAATGAAAGCATTGAAGATGTTGAGAAAAGAAAATTGCCAAGGTTATTTGGTAAACTTGACCTGGGTACCTCGATGACGAGACGCGTCACCGGAGATGTATCTATTGTCTATGAATTTTTGGATGTATTTCGGAGGAATTGATTCCATGGATAAAGGGAATTCCACGGATAGACAAGTTGAGTTTTTAATTGATTTAGTATTTTGAGCGGCGCCAAAGATCTAGGCACCTTATCGGATGGCACCAAAAGAGTTGCAAGAACTAAAGGTGCAAATACAAGAACTCTTAGATATAGGGTTTATTCGACCAGTGTTTCTCGTGAGTGGGGAGCACCAAATCTTTTTGTCAAAAAGAAAGACGGGTCACTTAGGATGTGTATCGATTATAGGGAACTTAATTGAATCACCGTAAAGAATAAGTACCCATTACCAAGAATTGAGGACTTATTTGATCAATTAAGGGTGCTAGTACTTTTTTAAGATTGACTTGAGATCCGGATATCACCAATTGAGAATTAAGGAAAGTGATATTCAAGACGGCCTTTAGAACTCGTTATGGGCATTATGAATTTGTTGTAATGCCTTTTGGATTGAACGCGCCAAAGAAGATATTTATTGACTTGATGAATCGAGTGTTCCATCCATTTTTGGACCAATATGTCATAGTCTTTATAGATGACATACTAGTGTATTCTAAGAATGAGGAACAACATAAAGAACATTTGAGAATAGTGTTGGAGACACTTCGGAGAGAAAAGTTGTATGCAAAGTTTAAGAAGTGCGAATTTTGGATTAATCGAGTTGTATTTCTTGGGCATGTGATTCTTGCTCAAGGAATTGAAGTAGATCCAACTAAAGTCAAGCGAGCCAATGAATGGAGGGCTCCTAAGAATGTGAGTGAAGTTCGCATTTTTCGGGTTTAGCAGGGTATTATCAAAGATTTATCGAAGGATTTTCAAAAATATTTGGACCCATGACCCGATCGACTAGAAAAGGAGAAAAATTCATTTGGACGGAGAAATGCGAAGAAAGTTTCCAAGAATTGAAACAGAGATTGACCTCTGCACGATTTTGACAATTCGACCCTTCTAAGGAATTTGTCATTTATAAATGACGCATCCAAACAAGGATTGGGATGCGTCTGATGTAGCATGGCAAGGTGGTTGCCTACGCCTCAAGGCAATCGAAGCCACATGAATTGAACTACCCTACACATGATTTGGAGCTAGTGTTGTGATTAACGCCTTAAAGATTTGGAGACATTATTTGTATGGAGGAAGGTGTGAACTTTTCACCGACCACAAAAGCTTAAAATATCTGTTTACTCAGAAAGAGTTGAACATGAGGTAGAGGAGGTGGCTAGAATTGGTTAAAGATTACGACTGCACCATCAATTACCATCCCTGTGAAAGCTAATGTAGTTCTTTGATGCTCTAAGTCGTAAAACCAAATGAGAAATATCGAGTTTGATAACTGAACAAGAAGAATTAGTGAAGGATTTTGCCAGAATGAGGATTGAGGTAGTTGTACCACCAAAGAGTACGGAAGCAATATTGACATCTTTAGTGGTACAACCTACTTTAAAGGAGAGAATTAAAGAAGCTCAACCTCGGGATAAATTTCTGAATAAAATGAAAGAACGAGCCCAAAAAGGGAGTGTTAAGGGGTTTCTTTTAACAGACGAAGGTGTTTTAACTTATGAAGGGAGATTGTGTGTTCCTAAAGAAGAGGAACTTAGGAAGGAAATTCTTGAAGAAGCTCATTGTACACCATACACAGCTCATCATGGGGGTACAAAGATGTACCGAGATCTAAATGGAGTATTTTGGTGGAGAATTATGAAAAGAGATATTGGAAATTTTGTAGAGAAATGTTTGACTTGTCAACAAGTGAAGACAGAGCACCAAAAACCCTCTGGTTTGCTAAAACCACTTGAAATCCCAGAATGGAAATGAGAACATATAACAATGGATTTTGTGGTAGGACTTCCGAGATCGATTAAAGGAAATAAGGTTGTTTGGGTCATAGTTGACAGGTTGACTAAGTCGGCTCATTTTCTACCTGTCAAAATGACGTACAGTGTGGAACAATATGCTCAAATCTACATGAGGGAGATCGTGAAATTACATGGAGTGCCAGTGTCTATCGTATCAGACAGAGATATAAGATTTACATCGAAATTCTGGAGAAGTCTGCAAAGTGCAATGGGCACAAGATTGAAATTCAGCACAGCTTATCATCCGCAGACAGACGGACAGTCTGAAAGGACAATACAGATATTATAGGATATGTTAAGAGCTTGTGTGCTCGATTTAGGGAGTAACTAGGAGACTTTACTGCCTTTAGTGGAGTTCGCTTATAACAATAGTTATCAAGCGACGATTGGGATGGCTCCGTATGAAGCATTGTACGGACGAAAATATAGATCACCTTTGTATTGGAATAAAGTTGGTGAGAAGAAAATGTTGGGGCCAGATCTGATTCAGGAGACTGTAGAAAAGATAGCCAAAATACAAGATCGAATCAGAATGGCTCAAGATAGATAAAAGTCATATGCTGACAGAAGGAGAAAGCATATACAATTCGAAGAAGGGGAAAAGGTGTTTTTGAAAGTGGCTCCTATAAAGGGTGTTATTCGTTTTGGTGAAAAAGAAAAATTGAAGCCAAGATACATTGGACCATTCGAACTCCAAATAATGTAAAACCCATGGGATACAAGTGGGTATTTGTTCGAAAGAGAAATGAGAAAAACGAAGTAGTGAGATATAAAGCCCGACTGGTGGCTCAAGGATTCTCCCAGAGACCTGGGATAGATTATGATGAAATATATTCACCTGTGATGGATACAATCACATTTCGTTTTCTGATCAGTATGGTTGTCCACGAGAATTTAGACATGCGTCTAATGGACGTAGTGACGTCATATCTATATGGTTCATTAGATTCTGATATTTATATGAAAATTCCAGATGGATATAAAATGTCAAAATCAGATACTCCCCGTGAATTATACTCGATCAAATTACAAAGATCGTTGTATGGATTAAAGCAATCCGGTCGCATGTGGTATCATAGACTTAATGAATACCTTTTGAAAGAAGGTTATAAAAATAATACCATTTGCCCATGTGTTTTTATCAAAAGATCAGATACCGGATTTGCTATTATTGCTGTATATGTCGATGACATGAATTTGATTGGCACCCCTGAAGAACTATCCAATGTTGCTGAATATCTAAAGAAAGAGTTTGAGGTGAAAGACCTTGGAAAAACTAAACTTTGTCTTGGTCTTGAGTTGGACCATAAAGATAACGGGATACTTGTCCACCAATCTGCTTACACTAGACGGATACTCAAACGATTTAATATGGACAAGGCTCATCCCTTGAGTACCCCTATGGTTGTACGCGGTTTAGATCCCGAGAAAGATCCATTCCGACCAAAGGAATCTGATGAAGAGATTTGAGGTCCTGAAGTGCCTTACCTTAACGCTATTGGAGCATTAATGTATCTAGCATAATGTACTCGACCTGATATTTCCTTTGCAGTAAATCTACTTGCACGATACAGTTCTGAGCCAACTCGAAGACACTGGAATGGTATTAAACACATCTTTCGATATCTCAGTGGTACTATAGATTTGGGGTTATTCTACTCCAAGGAATCCACTAACTCTGGGTTAGTTGGTTATGCTGATGCTGGATATAAATCTGATCCGCACAAAGCCCGATCACAAATAGGTTACTTATTTTGCTATAACGGTACAACTATATCATGGCGATCTACCAAACAAACATTAGTCGCTACTTCTTCCAATCACTCTGAAATCATTGCTCTTCATGAAGCTAGGAAAGAGTGCGTTTGGTTAAGATCAGTTATAGCTCATATACAAAATGCTTGTCAGTTGAAACCAGTTACAGACACTCCCACTATTATTTATGAGGATAATGCAACATGCATAACACAAGTGAGAGATGGTTACATAAAGGGTGATAGGACCAAACATATTTCACCAAATGTTTTCCACACACATGAACTTCGGAAGAGGTAGATATTCAGCAGATTCGATCATGTCACAATCTTGCCGATTTGTTTACAAAATCCTTACAAACGTCTACATTTGAGAAGTTGGTTCAAGGCATCGGAATGAGAAGAGTCCATACGAATCAAGATTGATGGATCAATTATGCAGCTAATATTCTTAATTTCAGGGGGAGCGAGTATATTGTGCGTTGTACTCTTTTTCTCTTCTGTCTGGTTTTTATCCCACTGGGTTTTTCCAGCTTAAGGCTTTTAACGAGGCAGCTTATGCACAAGATCTGGACTCCCTTATGTCCGATTTTTCCCACAGGGTTTTCCGGCTTGAGGTTTTTAACGAGGCATACTCATCCAAACATACAACAATGCTACGTCCAAGGGGGAGTGTTATGGCAGGCTCGTGAGCCAAGCGATGATCTTTGTAGCATTGTAAATTATTACATTACATTAAAAAGTAGATCACATGTGAATAGTGATTCTTGTGTATATAAACAAGTGAAGTGAAATGATGATTCACAAGCTTTCCATAGCAAAAACATTCTGGTACTTACTTTCCGTTACATACATATTCACAAATATTAGCTATACAATATAGATAAATTATAACAAAACTCTATATTTTCATATAATTATTCTTTCAAAAGGATTACACCGCGCGCAATGAACGAAAATTTGGGTCTTATCGAATATCAATACTGAACCTATTAGCGATGAAGAGGACTAGTTCTTCTTTTTTTTTCCTCTCTCTAACCCATTTCCTCTCCCTTTTCTCTAACCCCCAAAAAAAAACCTAACCTATTATTCTCTTTCCCTCCCTCCCCAACCACACCACAGCCGCCACCCTCACCTCTCCCCCCTCCCCCTCCCTCCTTCCCCCTCCCCCTCCCCTCCATGTTTTCTGCTGGAGGGCAGACGATGGCGGTTCCTTGTGATATTTGAAGGTGATCGATATTTTCGTTCCAAGGTGAAAGCGGGTCGGAGCTCCACGGAGGTGTCTCGGAGCTGAGTAGATGATGGGCTGCAGCAGTAGAGTTGGGTGAGGGAGAGGCAATTTTTTTGTTTTTTTTTCCTCTCGTTTTTTAGCTATAGTTGTTGTTTTTTAGCTATAGTTGTTTTTTTCTTATTTTTCTGTTCTGCAGTATGTAGTAGTTGCTCGTGCCCGGTTTTAGTTTTTTTTTTAGTGCGTTACAGTCTCCATTAAGGAGTGCTGAAGTCTCCTGGCGTGGAGTGGTTTAGTTTGGGGTGGGTAGTTTTTTTAAGTCCATGTTGTGAATCAATTAGTCTTACCAATTCCCCCCGCTTTTAGTTAGTCTTTTTCGAGCTCAACGCTCTTATCCGTTGGCTACGATTATCAGACGTATTTGTAATTTTAGTTTTTGAATTCTTATAATAAAATACTATCGTTCGAAAAAAAAAAAAAAAAAACTGGAAAGCATGTCCTCGTATGGAAAACAAAATTTGGAAAAATAAAAGTTAAAATAAAAAAAAAAAAGAAAAACAGGAACTTGCCAACTGGACAGAATTAACTAGAAAAACATGTTTCATGCAAATAAAGTCTTTTTTTACTTTTTCTCATTACGTCCTTAAAGACGAAAAAGTCCAGACACGTCCTTATCAACTTTTTGTGTGTAATCCTGTCACCTCATCTTTTACGTTTTCATCTGAATATTACCTCAACAAAATTGTCTTCTAGTATTTTAAGGAAACAATCAAGTGTTTAGACAAAAACTTATATAGGACCGTTTTACGGATTCTATTCCGTAAGACAGATCCTACAACAACCCGCCCGCCCAACTCATTCAAACCCGGTAAAATATTTAAAAAAAAAAATAGCCCCCACAACTAATAGCTGCCCCAGGCCCTCTTATTTAAAAAAAAAAAAGAGGGTCACGAGGAATTGAACCCACGACCTTAATAAAGGTAAGGTGGTGTTACCGCTAGACCACTGGTTCTTGTTGTACATATTTAGTATAACTTTGAATATAACCATGAATATAAAGCTTCATTATCATCACTTCATTTTAAAAATTTAAATTCTCTAAATAGGAAGTGATACTTTATCCGAAAATAGTGATATTTTTGAGTAATAAATATGATACTTTTAAGGTGAACATTGATACTTTAATTTTTACATATTCAAAAAATAGGATTTTTAAATGTACTCGTTCTAGTCTTGTAACTAATGTTTTTCCATTGAAAAGCGATATTTGTCTTTGGAAATAGTGATACATTTGATATTAAATATGATACTTTTATGATATTAAATATTACATTACATTGAAGAACAAATAAATATATCGAGTTAAAGTAACACCTTTATGAGTAAAAATATATATTTTTGAGACAAAATATCATGTTTTAAGAGTAAAAATATCTTTTTTTTAAATAAAGTATTACATTATTAATAATAAATACAAAGAAAAATGAATAATAAATATGATAGAGTTAAAATAATACTTTTATAAGTAAAAGTATTTATTTTTTGATATAAAGTAACATATTTTTTAATATAGTCACAAATTATGAAATATATTGTAATAAATATATATATATATATATATATATATATATATATATGATTAAAATAATACTTTTATACGTTAAAGTATCTATTGTTTGAGATAAAGTATCATGTTTTTAATATAGCCACAAATATGAATATATTATATATATATATATATATATATAACATATTAAAGTAACACTTTTATACGTTAAAGTATCTAGTTTTGAGATAAAGTATCATGTTTTTTAATATAGTCACAAATTAGAAATGAAGGAAAGAAGGAAAAATAAAAAATAAAATGATATAGTTAAAGTAACACTTTTATAAGTAAAAGTATCCGTTTGTTGAGATAAAGTATCGATTTCTTAATACGATTTACAAACTAGGAACAAAAAAAGAGGAAAAATAAAAAATAAAATGATGTAGTTAAAGTAACACTTTTATAAGTATCCATTTATTGAGATAATGTATCATGTTTTTTTAATAGACTTGTGTTCGATTCTTAGCCTCTTCATTTAGAGGCGTTTTTAATTTTTATTCAATTTACAGGCGTATTTATGAATGACTTTATATACATGGTTACAATCGAAATTGCACAACAAGCATTAGTGGTGTAGTGGTAAAACACCACGTTAATGATGTATAGGTCGCGTTTCGATTCGGGCGCTAGCAAGTTTTTTTTTTTTTTTTTTTTAAATAACGAGTTCTTTGGTGGCGGGCGCGGCGGGTAGGTGGTGGTAGGATCGCGGGCGAGTGTGTGAGTGGGCCTGGGCCGTAGGAAAAGCGAGATCCGGGGCGGGGTGTGGATCCATGGGTGGGTTGTAGGATCCGTCTTCTAGAATAGGATCCGTAAGACGGTTCTCTACAAGAGACCTACTCAAGTGTTTAACATGGTGCGTGTGCAAATGAATCATAATTGGAAATGAAATTAGAATTAAAGCATCTTATAAAATATTTTTGGGATTTGAAAAATAACACGAGCTTATAAGTAGAGATGTTAAACGGGTTGGCCCTAGCCCTAGAGGGATTCGGGCTAAACGGTCTTCGGGCTAAACGGGCCGGTGTTAAACGAGCTGGCAATATTGGAACCTAACCCTAACCCTAGCGGGCTTCGGGCTAAACGGGCTACTATCGGGCTATAAGTCAAAAAATTATAAATTATATATGTAAATGTAAAATTTTAAACTCGAATATATATAACATTTAAGTTTAACATTTTAAGTTAAACTATTCGTCATAAATAAAATTCATGCAAAGTTTCTAATTACATTGTATTAACAAACTTATAAAATTAAATATTTTATGAACTAAATTTTGAAAATAAAAAAATAATAGCTAAAGCTACCCAACACTTTTTTTCTGTAATTACTCATATGATTATAATTAAAATTTTCAAAATAAGATATTTAAATCTAAAATTTCAAACTTGAGCATATATAACGTTTAAGTTTAGCATTTAAAGATAATCTATTCATTATAAAAAAAAGTCATACATAGTTTATAAATACATTGTATTAACAAAATTATAAAATTCGATTTAGCACCATTTAGAAATATAATTTATATCCTAAATAATCTAATAAGACTACGTGACATTTTCTTATTCAGAATAATAATGAAAAAGTAAATTAAGTAATAGATAAAACAAATAACAAAGAAGTTTTCCAAGAATTTATAGCTTGTATAATAAAATTAAACTTAAAGATGAGGGAGATATGAATTTGAAAAATAAATTTGCTAGTAATATAAAATAAAAGTATATATAAAATATTAGAGTTATATTTATTTTTTTAAAAATAAAAATAGCGGGCTAGCCCGGTTAACCTTCGGGCTAGCCCTAACGGGCTTCGGTTTAAACAGTCCAGGCCAAAAAGGCCCTGATTTAAATGGGCCTAAATACTTTGACCATAACTCTCTCTTTTTCCGGTTTAAAAATAGCCCTTTTAACATCTATACTTATCAGATTCAAAATAAGATATTCAGATAAGTCAATTAAAAAGTAAAGGATTACCAATTTATTTCCTAGAATCAAAATTGACCATACTAGTTATTTCTTTCATAGTGTTATATTTTATGATTTGATTTCAATATTTACATAAAGATAAATTCTTTACTAACAATTGATTTTTGTTGTTTTATAATTTTTATATGAAAAAGAATTGGAAGATAATACTTTGTCCAATAAAATATCAAATGTGATTGCGGATGATGTCTGATTAGTAATTACTTAGTTTTGTACTTATTACATCGTATTTGTATGATTTTATTTATGAAGTTTAAAGATTGAGTATTTGAACTTTAAGATTTTGTCTATGTGATGGAACAATAAATTGTATGTGCTTATCATTAGTTGTGTTTAGTTTGAATGTTAATATAACGTTATGCATGTTTTAATTTAAAATTTTAGATTTCAATTTATTGTCTTGTAGCCTGATAGTGACTCGTCTAGCATGGAACCCATTAGGGTTAGGGTTATCTTAGATGCCAATGCTCATTAGATAGTAGTCGCGTTTCACCCGAAACCCGCTAGAGCTCGCCTTAAGCTATTTAGGATTAGCCCGTTTAACATCTCTAAGCTCTAAAATATCATAAATTCATAATTATCAACCACCAACGCGTTTTATCACACAAAATTTATGAACGAAACTAACAAAATTTCTCACATGAAATAAGCTATCTTTGAAATGATAACTTTATTTTTTCCTGCCATTCAAGATCATCAATCATACTAAACACTTAAGAATTATCGATTCTAGCCTCTATTGTTAGTTCTGTGCAAGTCATAGAACTTGGGTTCCAAAACCATCAACTTAAACCCTTCGTGGGATTCATGTGAATCTCTCAAATCAACGGTGTGATGGTAGTACCGTAGTAGATTGAATCCCAGAAAACCAACGTTGATGTTGTAGGTCAAGCCCCATCTACAACGTTCCACTAAATTATTCAAAACTGTTGTATGGAATTATTGAAGATACTTATATATAAAGATATGCACAAAAATAGGGTATAACTTGTGTGGAAATTAATAAAGATATGCAAAAACAAAGTACATAGTATAGCTAGCATATGGAAAAAAACTAAAAACGTACTCTTGAAAAAGGAAGTAAAATTTCATGCATGTCATTACGTTTATGGTCCCTTTTTGAAGAACTCAGTTGTGGTATTTTTATGGTCCACCTCCTAAGAAAATTATTGTACCTCCTAAGAGGAAAATATGAAGTGGGGTTGTACCATCTTCAAATAATTGTGCATTTTTATGGAGCCAACCACTGCAAAAACCAAAAAAAAAAAAAAAAAAAAAAAACACCTACAGAAAATTTTGTAGGTAAATATTAAGAAAACTTTAAAATATAAGGTAAATTATTGTAGGTAAATAGTTACCAACAAAATCTAAAATTTTGGACAAAAACTCATGTTAGATGGTCTAACGGGTCAAAATTCGTTAGATGGATCCCAAAACCGACCCGGTGGCATTTTTATTTTATTAGTAGGAACTGGTATTAGCAGTATTTCTAAAAAGTATTATAATTAGCAGTCCTTCTGAAAAGTATTAATATGTAATTCACTTGAAAATATTAGTTTTGTAATATTGAAAAGTGATATAGTATCACCGAGAGTAATGAAAAGTATTAGGTTTTCATCTAAGAAGAATTAGTACTCCATCCGCAAAGTATTAGTACGTAGTCCACTAGAAAATATTTAATAGCCCCCATAAAAAGTATTAGTTTTTTCGTCAAAAGTATAAGTAGTCCTTGTGAAACGTATTAGTAGTTCCGCTGAAAAAATATTAGTTTTCCCCTATTTTTAATAATTCCTCTTAAAAAATATTTGTTTTTCCACCGAAAATTATTAATAGTCCCCTCAAAGGTACTCAATTTGTCCCCTCAAAATTCAAATGTATTATTAACCCTCCAAAAGTATTAATTTTTCTCCTAAAATTCTCCTTATAAAATATTAATTTTTCCCTTGTAAAAATCTAAAACCAATTTATACATTTTTCTAGACAACAAATTAATTGTTACTATCAATTATTATTATACTACAGACAAGGCCTATGAGCAAAAAAACCATTAGCTCATCAGAGCTAATTCATTTATTTGCCTCCTTTCTTATTTTTCTGTTGATTTTTTTCTATTCATTTTTGTTTTTGCTGATTAGGGATACATCACAGAGAAAATAAGATTCTTTTTTTTTTTTTTTAAAAATATTTGATTGGTTATTTTTCATTAAATGGAGCCGAGTGTGGGAAAGCCGAGGTTTATGAGAAATATTTATGGTGTCTCTATTTCTATTTGGTACAATTCAGGGTGAATTGTGTGATATCGGCTATTTACGTTCCTTTTGTTTTTCATTTTCAATGGTAACGGGTCAATGGGCTGGGGTGTTTGGGCGGGTATTTGGATACGTCTAACAATTATATTCGTTAGGACCATCTAACAAGAGACTATCTCAAATGTTGGTAAATACCTACAATATTTACGTCGGTAATTTTAAAACTATTGGAGATTTGTCGGTAATTGGCCGTTATAATTAGGGGGAAATAATATTTTTTTTCACGTTAGATCTTGTGAATCGTAAAATTTAAAGAACAAAATTATTTATGTCGATAAATTGAAAGTTTTTTTTAGGGAATGGCGTAGTAGACTAAAAGGGAAAGGAACAAGGGTCATAAAAGTGGTTTCCATGTACATGGGGAGAAGGGATGGCCAACCTTGGCCACATATGACAAGTGAGAACATGGCCACATACAATTTTAGTGGTAGCTAATTTTCTTTTTTGCACAATTTTTGTTTTTAATGTCTTGGTGTTATCATTTTATGGTATGGGGTATGGGTGAATGGGACATTCCATAATAGACCAAGGCTCTTTTAATACTCTCATTCCGTTAGGATGATATTGGTCCCAAAGAAAAACACTTTATTGCCACATTCTTACACACTCGTACTTTATAACTTGCATAATTCATATTTTTGAATCCTTTAAAAAAAACAAACAAACAAACAAAAGACCGATTAATAGTTAGTAGATGTAATAGGGTCTTACCCAAAACTTGTAATAGCAACAATAACACTCTATACCCCTGTGCTATGGGGCATTATTGCTAACCCTTGAGTGATAAAATTACACAATAATTGAACCAAATACATATAAGAGGTATAATTGGAGGAAAATAGAGAGAACGGATGACTTGAATGAGATCGAACCCTGATCAATCACTTTAATAAAGACAAGTCTCTACTATTGAAGACAAAGTTGATCTATTCATTAATTATTGGATTTTCACCTGGATTTGATATCTTATTTTGTATTTCAATATTTATAGATGCACATCAAACATATATTAAATAAAATATGCAAATGAATAAAAATATACACTAAATTTAATCAATTAGAAATAAAGTAGGTATTGTGAAATTTTGGTTTTGTAACTATAGGAGATTGGGAAAAATCTTTGCAAGAAACAAAATGCAATTAAAAATTCTGGCGAATGGATTCCATTTTTCACCAAAATTGTATATATTACGGAAATTACACTTGACCTAAGCACGTGAAACCCCAATTTTTCGGCTGATTTTGCAATTTTTGTCGAAAAATTGACTCAATTCGTTATCTTTCTCATTGCATTTTTTTTTTTTTTACAAATTGTATTTTTGTCGGGACCAATTTTATAATCTCATATAGTTTGGGGACCGAAATTGCAATTTAACCAATAAAATATTGGAACTTATAATGATAATTAATTTGTATGGTAGACGTTTGTGAGTTGTGACATTATTAGGTAAAGTCACATTCAGCCTCAAATTGCAAAGAAGGACCATTAATTTGGCTGTTTTGCCTTAGATGCCAAGAATACCAATTATATTTCGTTTCTTCCACCATCACCCAATTACACTATTATCATTCATTCACGAGTGAAAGTGATGCACAATGGTTAGAAAAATAATTAGTTTTTTCTTGGGCAAGTTGAACCACAACCACCCCCATTGAATGTCAAATACAATATGATTGATGTGCCACTCCAGTTTTAGTAATTTGTTTTTCTGAAACAATGGAAATAATGTGTGTACAATCATTTCTGGGCTCAAAATGATTTAGTATATATGTATATTGATGCTGCTTCAAATCGCAGATCACTCCAAGTAAAGAGGTTATGCCGGAAAAATCCAAGTCTTTTTCTTTGGGTCGGTAGTTCTTGAGCTGAAATTTGCTCGCTATAGTTGAACAAACGTTAGACAGGACCCTGAAATTGTCTTAGGCGGCAGCCCGACCCCGACGCGCTCAAGTCAGATCGGATGTAGGAGGAATTCAGAGCAAAAAACAATATAATTAAGAGTAATTAACAGAGAACATGTACAAATAATGAAGAACGACATGTTTTATACCTGAGATTATGGGTCACACGTGCTGAGTAGGAGAGACCGGGCGCTTGGGCCGGATAAATATATATGTGATCCAATAATGATTAATAATATTGAGCAATTAATTAAGTAATTTTGGCATTTAACAATACATAAAGTAGTAAAAATAGGAGATATTTGGAAAAGTGATTTTGTCCTCAACATATATATATATATATATATATATATAGGATTTAGTTCAAATGGACCACCCTCCTAGGTGAGACAATGACTCATCACATTTATTGATTAATAAAATCGAATGGTGGTGATTAAATCGGTTTCGTTTTTTATTTCCATTATTTTCGCTATTTTAAGGGTAAGATTGTAATTTTGTAATTCAAATTAATTATCCTAGCATTTTTCTGGTATGCTTGACTTTTTATAAACTATTTTTTATGGGGTGAGATTGTAAATGCGGATTTAATGGCATTATTTAAGGAAGCGCTTTTTTTTCAAATTTTTTATTTGACAGTATAGTTAGGGTTCTTCTACCGCTTAAATAGCTATTAAATAATGCATATTTAGTTGTTTTGTTGCACTGTTTTAGGACAATAAGACATAGTTGAGTATAATGTACTACATATTTAGTTATTATTTCGCATAGATAGTTTCTATACAATGCATAGTTAGTTGATTTTGCTGCATAGTTTATGACACATTGTATAGTTGGGTATATGTATCGTATATTTAGTTTTTTACACTACATAAATACCTTTTAGACAATGTATAGTTAGTTGATGTTTGCTGCATAGTTTTAAATATGCATTATCTTATAGTAATTTATACAAAGTGTCCCCAAAGTATTTTTGCACCATTTTCAATACGGAAATTTACAAATTGCAAGATATTAAGTTTGGGGTCGAATATAAACCATTTCGGTTCTTCGTGGTTGTTTCTTCATTTTGTAAATCATCTTCTTCTTCACGATTCTTTTACTCTATAAAATCGTTTATAAAGTGTGGGTTCCATTTCGAATTCTTCATTGTTGTTTTTTCATTTGGAAAAGAAATCATCATCTTCTTTCACTATTTTTTCATTGTTCGAGTTCTTCAATTTTTTTTTTTGCGTTAATGGAGGAATTGAGAAAAGAGAGAGAGAGAGAGAGAGAGAGAGAGAGAGAGAGAGAGAGAGAGAGAGAGAGAGAAAGAGACGTGAGAGAGAGAGAGAGAGACACGTGAGATGAGAGATGTATGAAAGAGAAAGAGATTCCCCAAAGTATTTATTTAATTTATGTTATTTTACCCTACTATCCTTATGTTGATTAAATTAATATTTTAAAATATTTTTTATCCATTAAATCACACCCATTTTGGTTAATAGTGAGGGATGGTTGAGATTAACCATTTAGAGATATTTCACGTGATCCTCCCCCCTATGTAGTGTATATATATATATATATATATATATATATATATATATATATATATATATATTGGTTCAAATGATTTTTTTTTAAATTTACCCATCCAAGAACACCTTTATGAACCCTTGATTTAAATTTTTGATGGTGTAGATCTCTTTTGTTATTTTTGGGTTATAAGGGTATGATTGTACTTTTATATTTAATCAATTTTATTAATCGACAGCTTATTAGCTATTTTTAAGGAAACATAATCCTACCTTTTCGATTTCCGATTTTTAGGGAGGAAAAATAATCAATTTCAAGCATTTTTTCAAAATTGATACTTCTTTTCATATTTGGAAATCATTTTATCAGATACTTAGTTTTGGACTTGTATCTTAGTCATTTTTATTGTATATTTAGTTCGGTGGATTTGTATACTTTTCAAATGGAATCGTATTCTTAGTTATATAAGTAGTTTAGTGAATTTGTATACTTAGAGTGGATTTGAGAGAGAAAAGATACTTAGTTATATAAGTAATTGAGAGTGAAATTGTGTATTTAGACACGTGTAATTGTATACTTAGTAATATTTTAATGTATAGTTAGTTCAATGTAATTGTATACTTAGTTAAATGTTTATGCATACTTAGTAATATTTTAATGTTATAGTTTAGTGTAATTGTATACTTAGTTAATTATTTATGTATACTTAATAATGTTTTAATGTATAGTTAGTTTAGTGTAATTGTTTACTTTTCATTAATTGTTGCATTTTGCCATATTTGAATAATTTTTCGAATGAGAAGGGAAAAAGGAAAGATGAATTGTTTGATTATGGGGCGTGATTTATGGGGATGTGATCAATAAGATCACGTCCCTATAATATAGGAGGAGGATGTCTCGATTTTATGGATTCCAATTTTACCCTTTCTATTGTATAGTTAGTTCGAAAACCTCGATAGATAGATTGAATGATCTTGGCCATTGATTTACTATTTGGATGGTCTAGATTCGATCTTATGATAACCTAGGATATAGGATCCTCTATATATATATATATTGATTGATTGATTGCTTTTATCAACTTTTAATTACTGAAGTAGTTACGAAACAATAAAGAAAGCTTATATATCGATATATATCTAGAATTAACTTGAATACTTGATCTATCGAGTCGATTATGTCAATTATAACAGTTTCAAGATCGAGCTTGAGTAATATATATTTTTTTCGATTTAAAAGAAAAAACAACAAGTTGTCAATTGTTGCCTGAGTACATCATTGTCAAACTTAAGTCTTTGAAAGAAAATGACAAAAAAAGAAAAAAAAAAAGAATGGCAAAGGCAAGTGATGGATAAATATGCGGGACGAAGTAAATTAGGATATTATTGAACCTTTGGAGAAGAAAGAACATTGTGGAGCCTCACAGTCCACACCCAGTTACCTCTTTGTAGACAAAAAACATATTTTGCAATATCGAAACTTGATTCCAAAAGTTCGAATTAATAAAAGTTAGATCAGGCAATTTTAATTTGGCCTCCAATTGGGGGGTTTTTCTAATTTATCCATTTGATTTTATATTGGCTTACTTAACTCCCTGAATTTTGCGAAGTACTATATTTTTCATATTTGCCCCTCTATGTAACATTTAGGTCCTTTGGATAAAGGATTAATGATGGATTCTAGAGTGGAATTTCAAGTCCACCATCAAATTCATCAACTTGTTTGGATATAAATCCATGGATTTTAAATTCTCCCTACAAATTTAGTTATGCTACGATATAATATGAAGAAGGATATTTTTCATATATGAGAAAACTGATCTACAATGTGTAGTCCACTAGTATTTATATACAAAACAATGTAACAGTACTTCTGTAACTAATCTTGTAACTACCAAACTAACATTTAACTAATCTTCTAACCGTCTAATTATAGTTCTAACTGTCTAACCATAGTTAAATGTAACTAACATTCCAATACACCCCAAAAGATTTGTTGCTGCTATCAAGAACCGAGCAACTTGTCCCCAATGCTATGAAATCTTGTAACTGATAAAGGTTTAGTAAAGATGGCTGCCACCTGCTGCTCAGTAAGGATATAATGAACATCCAACTCCTTGTTTAACACCTTGTCCCGGACAAAGTGTACGTCTATTTCGATATGTTTGGTCCGATCATGAAAGACTGGATTTGAGGCCAATGTTGCAGCCCTCACATTGTCACAACAAATGGTAGATAGAGCCTCAAATGAAATACCTAGCTCACGAAATAAAGATTGCAACCAAACAATGTCAGTTGCGGTATCGGCTAAAGATTTGCACTCTGACTCTGCACTGCTCCGTGAGACCACATTTTGCTTCTTAGAGTTCCAAGTTAGTAGATTTTCTCCAAAGAAAACGCAATGCCCGCTTGTAGATTTCTGTCATCCAAATTTCTTGCCCAATCCGCATTCGAGAAACCCGCAAGCAACAATCGTTGTGAAGGTTTAAATTCAAAACCCAAGTTACAGGACCCTTTAAGATATCTAAGGAGGTGCTTCACATCCTGCCAATGGTTGAGTGTGGGATGATGAATGAACTGGCTGAGTTTATTCACAGCAAAGGATATATCTGGCCTTGTTAATGTGAGATATTGTAAGGCACCCATAGTACTTCTATAAGTGAAGGATCACCAAAGTCAGTACTATCACCAAGAGCCAACATGAGATTAATTACCATTGGAGTGGAAATAGGTTTGCTGCTAACAAATTTTGTTTTGGCCAATAAATCCTTTAGATGTTTACTTTGTTTCAAGGAAATGGTGCCATGAGATGATCTAGTAGCCTCCAAGCCAAGAAAATTATGAACCTCTCCCATAGTTTTCAAGGCAAAGTGTTTGCCCAACAAATCTATCACATGATTAACTGCTTGATATCATCCACATACACAAGAATTAACAACAAAGCCCCTTTATCCTTTCTGAAGAATAGAGAAGAGTCAGAAACAGACCTTGTAAATCCCAAAGAGATCAGAAATAGCTTTAAGGTGTCAAACCAAGCTCTTGGAGCCTGTTTAAGGCCATAGAGAGATTTATAAAGCTTACATACTGCATTAGGATGTTTTGAGTCAATAAACCCTCAGGTTGTGTCATATATATACAGTCTCTTTTAGATCAGCATTTAGGAAAGCATTATTGATATCAATTTGTTGGATACTCCAATCATAAGTGGCAGCCAATGCAAACATGAGTCTAATGGTACAAGCTTTTACCACTGGGGAGAAGGTTTCAGAGTAGTCAACACCTGTATTTTGTTGAAAACCACGAGCTATCAACTTTGCTTTGAACCTATCCACTGTACCATCAGCCTTGTGTTTAATTCTAAAAATCCACTTGTTATCAATGACATGCATGTCTAGGGTATAGGGTACCAAGGACCAAGTATTTTTGTTTTCTAGAGCATCAAACTCATCTTGCATAGCCTTGTGCCATCTAGGATCATGTAAGGCTTGATTAACTGAGGATGGTTCAGACTCACACAATATATCATAATAGACTTTAGGCTTGAGATTTCCTGTCTTTGACCTGGTAACCATGGTATGAGTAGGCACTGGAGCAACTGGAGGAGGATTGACTAACATGGGTTGTGGGGGAGGTGCAGGTGCTGAGGCATGCAAAGATGCTGAGCTGGGAGATTAAGGGGCACTGTAAGATGAAGCTGGTATATGAGGAGGAGAAGAAGGTGTTGAGCTGGGTACATGTAACACATGGAGAGAAATAAGAGTAGCATGAGGCATGCATACAAAGAGGTTGGCCTGGAGGATAGAACAACTCGGATAAGGAAATTCAAACTCATTGAATTCCACAGGTCTAGCAACATACATCCTTCCAGCAGGGCTTAAGCACTTATAACCTCTATGATTTGGACTGTAACCAAGAAATAAGCACTTGGTAAATCTAAATTGAAACTTGTGAGCATTGTGAGGCCTCAAAAAGGATAACAGGAGCATCCAAACACTTTCATGAAGGTATAATCAGGTTTGTGGCCAAACAAGGAGTTGGCAACCTGTTTATAGTATATACTGCAGTTTGAAAAGCCTCCCACCAAAATTTTAAAGGCAATGCAGCTTGACATAGTAAAGATAATCCCATTTTCACTATGTGAAGATGCTTCCGCTCAACTCTACCATTTTGAGGATGTGTATGAGGGCAGGGGTGCTGAAACTTGATACCAAAATATGCTAAATAAAGCTTCAATGACATATACTCTACTCCCCAATCTGTTTGCAAACATTTAATAGAACAGGCAAATTGTCATTCTACAAAGCAACTGTTGGGACAAACCTTTGGCTTCAGATTTAGCTTTAAGTGGAAATATCTATGAAAACCTTGTAAAATCATCAACAAACAGCAAATAATACTTGAAACCATCAATAGAATCAACATGAGAGGGACCCCATATATCAGAGTGAACCAACTGAAAAGGAGAAGTAGTTTTTGTAGGTTGATTAACAAAGTGTATCTGATGTAACTTTCCCATCTTACAAGCATCACGAAAATCAAACTGTTTATTGTGAAAGGAAATATGTAGCTGACTGAGTACATTGTTTAAAACTGAAGGACATGGAAGTCCTAACTTCTTATGCCACAACATCAAGTCTTTATTTGTATGAGTGTAAGCAACAACACATGACTTCTGATCCTGGACCACTGCACATAACTTCTGACTCTGAATAGAATTCTTAGATCTGATGATGGATGTGAGATCCAACTGGTACAATCCTTGATTAAGCACTCCTTTCAAGAGTACCTTCCTGGTGATTTTGTCCTTGACAAGGCAATGATCATCATAAAATTCAATTAAAATGATGTTTTCCTTGGTAAACTGAGAAATACTGACCAAATTCTTGGTTATGGAGGGAACATATAGAATGTTATTTAATAATAGAGATTTGCCAGTAATAGCAGAAGAAATGACAGAAGATCCAACATGTGAGATGGGTAAAGAGGAACCATTACACACAACCAGTTTGTTTACTCCACTGTCAAAGTACCATTGAGTGTCATTATTGTTAGGCAAGCCTGCACTAGTAGTGAGATAGTGAGATAAGCCTAAGGGATATTAGTGGTGCCTGGAAATGAATTTTCACCACCTGAACCTGCATTAGACTGATTAGTGCCTTGGAAACTAGTATCAAAAAGTTTGTAGCATTTGAGAGCTACATGCCCCTGTTCTTCCACATACCGACATGTAGGGCCACGACCTCCACGCCAAAACCGACCACCTCTACCTCTAAAGGATCCGCTCTACCTATAAATGAATGTTGAGAATAAGCAACATTAGCTGAAGGAGTATTTGACTGAGCCACATGCTGAATAGATGCATTGTATGCAACTAAAATTGATGTAATGTTGTTCTGAATATGCATTTCATTTGTTTGCAAAACAAATTGTAATTCCGCAAGAGATATATCTTCTACTCTAGAAGTTAATTCACAACCTTGTGACCTCATAATCGGATCCAAGTCCTCCAAGTATATATAGAGCTAATTTAGAATCTGTTATGTTTGACCAATAGAATTTAGATCGTCAAGAAAACTTTTCATTTTAAGTATATATTCATCGGTGACAAGTTTCCTTTCTTTATAGTTTGAAGCATTAATCAAAGGTGTAGAGCTCTAGCTTTATATCGAGTATAAAACAACTTTTCTAAAGCAATCCGAGAAATCATGAGATGTAACACACCTAGTTACATGACCTCAAAGATCGACTCACTAATGGAAGCTAGCATCCAACTCAAGAGAAATTGATCTCTACGCATCCAAATCACATAATCGTGGATTTAAACTAGAAGAAGATGAATCAAGCCACATGCATAGACTTGAAGTCTCCAATGTTGGTAGTTCATGTGATCAAGGCGAATAGACAAAGAAGTGAAATGTGGAATGATTGCAACTCATCGTAGAACTTACAAAGGAATCCATGTGGATCGACCAAACCGAGAAGAATAAAACACACCAAAGAAGAAAGAAGTACAGGAGAAGAGGATCAATATCGGAGAAGCTCACGAGAAAAGATGAATCAATGGTGATCGGAAAAAACTAAGCTAAACCCCGGCTCATGATACCATGCTATGACATAATATGAAGAAGGATATTTTTTCATATGTGAGAAAATCGATCTACAATGTGTAGTCCACTAGTATTTATATACAAAGCAATGTAACAAAGATTTCCAGAACTAATCTTGCAACTACCAAACTAACATTTAACTAATCTTATAACCGTCTAACTATAGTTCTAACTATCTAACCATAGTTAAATGTAACTAACATTCCAATAAGTTATTTTTGGATGGATTTTAAGTTCACTCTCAATCCTAGTCATTTGAAATCCATATAATGTTTTGAACTCTCACACATGTAGCATACTTCGTAAATATTTTCTCACCTATATATATTGTTAAACACACAATCACACACTACATACACACACTCCCACGTTTCACATACACTGCGCACACATTCACACACACACATTGCACAATCGATCTTGCAAGAAATTGGAAATTACTCCAAGTCAATGTCGTTAAGTTTGACACTCCAAATCCCACTCTAAGAGTGGGAAAATCTCCACGTGGAACTAGTTTGCAACACTTAGATAGGTTTTAAGAGTCCTGGATTTATCCGAGGAGACCCTCCAATGCTTAAGTTAGTACGTGCGGAGAATTATTCCAGGCAAATGATTGTAAATTATGAATTGATTTGAGAATACCTAAAAATAGTTAAGAAGAGATTCTATACATATGTTGATGGACCTTATAGGATTAGAGTAATAAAATGGGCCATTTGGGCCGTGACGGCCCTCGCGGGCCGATTAGTAATATCCATGACAAATAAAGGTAGACAAAGTAGAAAAATAAATTTTTTTTGGAGGATTTCTTGTAATTATCGCTAAAAGTTATTAGAATGTGAATGTCATCATCAATCATATACATTGGTGCACCATGATCCATGAGTTTAATAGACTCACTTTAAAGGGCTAGCAAAGATGACGGGTTAAAATTAAAGAAAGACTTTATAAACTAAATTCACGAATCAACAATTCAACAAAATAATGTGGATTATAATAGTTATAAGCTAAGCCCATGGACACCATACTGCGAATAGGATCACATCCTCTGACATTTTTATGATGTATTCGTATCAAGACATCATTCTCCCACATTTGAAGGTATGTCTTTGTATTATGGCATTTATATTTTCTTTTGAATTATATAACTGATTTGAACCTCAGGTGGCTGTAGAGCTATTTAAATGAGTCCGGTCCTATTAAAAGACCAGGTTGAACTTCATTTTAGAGGTCCGAAATGAATCGGGCATGCTTGGCCCAACCCATTCATCCCGAAAACCGGGGGACTTGGTGAGCCCCACACATGAAGCATACGCAATATGGGAGAGAGCTCAAACCCACCAAGTGAGGTTCCATCCTAAAACCAATTGGTGATAGGATGTTGAATTATATTGAGAAGCTTAATATGCACTGTGTTATTCATGAACTAAAGATGATTTACATCTGCATCTATACATGGTATTTATAGAGTGAGACAAAGAGGTAGTTATCAAGTAACAAAATCTAACTGTCTAACTAACTCCTAATGATTCGATTACATGTGCGGTGTATTACACTTCAATACACCCCAAGAGTCCGCTTTGGATGATGTGCTAATGGAAAAAGAGTACATAGTGTATGGCGAGGTCTTTCAGAAAGGATTGGTGAAGAGGTCAACCACCGATGTTCGGAGGGTATGAATCGAACATCCAATTCCAATTGGTGAAGAGGTCATCCAATTCATGATAAAACATTGGGTTGGAGACAAGAGCAGCGCTAGTGTTATCACACCAAATCAATGAGGGGCCGCAAAAATTAAGCCCGATTCACGAAGCAAAGAACATAGCCAAGTAATTGTAAGTCCAAGCGGCTACGATAATCTAGAGGGGGTGAATGATAAGCGTGAATTTTGCATGTGTTTTGATGCATATTTCGAGCTATAATGATAAGTAAACATGCATATACTCGTGTTAAACGTTACATATTCACTCCTTATGGAAAAGATATTATACTTTGCTTATTTTGTAGGAATTTCATGATATTTGAAGCTAATTTAATAAGAATATGAGGAAAGCAAAGAAGAAACGCGGAGAATTGAGTGGATATACGAAACGTGAAGCCTAAAAGAGCGAAAGTTGAGCGTTCACGGAAGAGACAGGGGCACACGGGTTGGCGTGCCTCAAGACACCACCCGTGCACCCCTATATAAGGTTGATGAAGGCAAAGATGGCGCACGGGTAGCCCATGCATGGGCGCACCACCCGTGCGCCCTACAGAGTCAGATATCTCACCGGAGTGGCGCACGGGTAGGCCGTGCTCGACGCACCACCCGTGCGCCCTACAGAGAGATGGGGTATTCCAAGGGGTGGCGCACGGTAAACCGTGCGTGGCGCACCACCCGTGCGTCCTATACTGAATCCCATAATCTAAAAGATTAAGCCCTAAACATGAGGAGGTATAAAAAGGCTTTTTGGGCGCACACAAGGGAATTCGGCATTTTTGGGATCTACAACACAAGACAAGAGTCAACTCTTGGAAGGAGACATCAAGGAGATAATCGGGTTGCATCGGAGCTTGAAGAACGGAGATACATCGAGAGATTGTCGCGTTCCTAAGTTTTCTTGTTTCTCTTTTAGTTTCACTCTTTTAGTTTCATTTGTAATGACTTTGAACACTTTGTGTGTAAGTTGTTTAATCATGTGTAGCTAAACTCTTGTGATTTCCGGGTTTTGGAAGTAGATTAATGAACTCTTGTTGAATGTTTTAATCTTAGTTGAAGTTATTGTCTTGAAGCCTATTTGAGTACTTTGAGCTTATTCTTGTTTTATCACTTGGCCAATGATTTAACTTGTTTGATATATTGATTCATAATTCGAGAGATGAGTTTCAATATTAGATCTTAAGTACTTTACACGAATATTTGCATGAATCGAGAGGTTTGCGAATATTGTGAGGACATTTGATCTTTGATGCTTTTGGGAGTTGTGTATCTTATGTTGAGTAGAGATGCTAGCATAGATATTTCAATCTACATTTTATATGCATCTCGAGGGAGGATAAAATAGCTTTGTGATCGTCTTATAGGAATATTGATAATAACCTTGGCTTTGATTTAATCGGACAACAAGAGGATTATTAATCGAAACCTTAACTCGGAAATCCATTTCATCATCTTGATACTTCTTTCATTTGTGTTATCTTATTTTCGTGTTTTAGTGATTTAAATTGTCTTAATCTCAAAACAACAACCATCAAATATTGATCGTCTAAATAAAAGTAAAACTATCTTGGTTCAATACTTAGACTATTGATTTATTAGTCTCCGTGGATACGACCTTGCTACCCTATTCGATAACGAACACCGTACACTTGCGGTGAAGCTAAAAATAAAGGCGAACAAGTTTTGGCGCCGTTGTTCGGGACTAATACAATTTTTGGTGCTAATATTGCGATAGATAGAATTATTCTTAATTTAGACATTTTTCTTTATTATTTTTTTTTTTGTGTGACTTGAATTCCACATTATTTGACTTGTTTCTTGTAGGAGTTTGGTCCAGGTAGTGTATGAACACGCGCTCCAAGCGGGGGGACTTAATACCGCTCATACCGAAGGAAGTTGAGGCTTTCGCGAGGAGAATCGTCTACCACTAGAGAGCCGGTGAAAGACAACACAATCCGATAATGGGGGATTTGAATGAGTTACCAATACCGCCAAACAATGGTGGAAACGAGTTACCGATACCGGTTCAACAAAGAAGCCATTCGTGATTACTTTCGACCACAAACGAATCGTAATTACGGTGGTATTGCCCATATTCCCATCAACGCCAACAACTTCGAGCTCAAACCAAGCACTAATCAATATGGTGCAACAGAATCGATTTGGGGTTTGCAACGAGAAGATCCTAACTCTCACCTTGCCCATTTTATCCAAATATGCAATACGATCAAGATGAACGGAGTCTCGGATGACGCCATAAGATTGCGCCTATTCCCATTCTCTTTACGGGATAAGGCGAGAAATTGGTTGGGTACTTTGACGCAAGGAAGTGTGAGCACTGGGATGATTTGAGCAAAAGTTTTTGTTTAAATTCTTTCCACCAAGCAAAACTTTGTACTCAAAAAGTGAGATCACTCAATTCCGACAATTTGACTCACGAGCCTTTTGTACGAGGCTTGGGAAAGATTTAGGGATTTGTTAAGAAGATGTCCACAACACGGCTTTCCTGGGAGGATCAACAGATTATGTTTCTTTTACAATGGTTTAATGGGGCAAACGAGGGCCTTTGTTGATGCGCAGCGGGAGGAGCTTTGTTGGCAAGGTTTCCACAAGATGCCTTAAATCTTCTTGAGGAAATGGCCATGAACGATTACCAATGGCCATCCGAAAGATCCAATGTACAACGAGTAGCGAAATCTTAATCAGACCTTATCAAAACATTGTCGGCACAAGTAGCGGCTTTGACAACTCAATTGAATGTATTTACGAAGGGGCGTGAAAGCGGATACGAGCACGGGTAGTGAAGCTCTTCTATATCCGATGGAAGAGATAAGTTATGTGAATAACCGGAATTTCAAAGAATTTAGAATAATTCAAACCCAACGACTACCATCCAGGGTTGAGAAATCATGAAAAATTTTCCTATGCAAATACAAAGAATGTGTTACAACCTCCACCGGGATTCAATACTTCAAGTGGAGGCGGTAATGGGAAGGCAAATCGTCGTTGGAAGATGCACTCACCTCTTTCATAAATCAATCGAATGCTTTCATGAATGACACGAGGAGCCGCTCGCTAAGCAAGACCTTCGGATGGATAAGTTGGAACAACAAGTGACAAGCTCAATAAAGAATCTGGAGACTCAAATGGGTCAATTGGCTACAATTGTGGGTGGTCAACATCAAAAGGGTCAATTTCCAAGTAATACGGAAATGAATCCTAAGGAACAATGCAAGGCGATTCGCTTACTTAATGCACGGAATATGAGGGGCCTAAAGAAAAATCGGGAATTCGAAACTTTCGGATGAAGCATCTAGGCAGAAGTTAAAGAGACTCGTGATGAAGGATGATATTGAAGAAAATGGGAAAGAAGAGAACAAAGAGGCGGAACAAACAGGGGCTGAAAAGCTAAAATCATCATCTAGCTCGAATTTATCTAAGTTGCCTATATCTCTCCCCTTTCCTCAAAGATTTCAAAAGAAAAAGCTTGATGATCAATTTGCCAAATTCCTTGATATATTTAAGAAATTGCACATTAACATTCCTTTGCACGCATTAGAACAGATCTTAACTATGCGAAATTTCTTAAAGATGTTATGTCAAAAAAGCGGAAGATGATAAGCTATGAAACGGTGAATTTGATGGAAGAGTGTAGTGCAATTATCAAAGGAAGCTACCACAAAATCGAAAGATCCGGGAGTTTCACTATCCCTTGTGCTATTGGTGGTAATTTCTTTAATAAAGCGTTATGTGATTTGGGGCAAGTATTAATTTGATGCCTTTGTCCATTTTCGTGAAACTTGGATTAGGCGGCGTGAAACCTACTACGGTGACATTGCAACTTGCGACCGATCACTTACGTATCCGGGGAATTATTGAAGACGTGATGGTAAAAGTTGATAAATTTATATTCCCGTGGATTTCTTGGTTTTGGATATGGATTTAAGATCGAGACGTTCCACCGATACTTGGACGCCCTTTCTTAGCAATGGGTAAAGCCTTAATAGATGTGCAAAGGGGAGCTCACATTACGTGTTAATGATGAGCATGTTTTATTTTCTATATATAAGGCAATGAAATTTCATGATTCGGTAGAGAATTGTAATTTTTGGATATAGTTAGTTCATGCATTGAGGATTATGTTGATCATACATTGTCTACGGATGATTTGGAATTTGGTCTAGCCCACTCGTGCTCAATGTCGAGTGTTGTACTTGATTTTGATAACCAAGATTTGTACGACTATGTTTGTGCCTTAGATCATATGGGAATTACCTAATAGCGCAAGAGGCGAGAACGCAAAGCTAGAAATAAGGAGCCAAACTTACAGAACGCACCACCCATGCGCCCACGCACGGGTTGCCCGTGCGTGATCAAGGACGGATGGGACTCTTCGAAGAACGCACGGCCCGTGCGCCGAGCATGGGCAGCCCGTGCGTGAGATCGAAATGACAACACCACCTCCGAACTCAAGCAATTACCTCGAACACCTCAAATATGCATTCCTAGGGACAAATAATGCAAATCCGGTAATCGTTTCTTCTCTTCTCACTCCTACCCAACTTGATAAACTGTTAAGGGTTTTACGAAAACATAAGTCGGCACTAGGATGGTCTATAACTGATTTAAAAGGCATAAGTCCATCCATTGTGATGCATAAAATTCGGATGGAAGATGTTTATAAACCATCAGTGCAAAACCAAAGACGACTAAACCCTATTATGCAAGATGTGGTTAGGAAGGAAGTGTTGAAATGGTTGGATGCCGGATCATTTATGCGATATCCGATAGTTCATGGGTGAGTCCCAGACAAGTGGTGCCAAAAAAAGGGGGGGTAACAGGATGGTGAAAATGAAAATGAGGAACAAATTTCTACTAGAATTGTTTAAGGGTGGCGAATATGTATTGATTATAGAAAACTTAATGATGCCACTTCGAAAAGATCACTTCCCCTCCCCTTTATCGATGTGATGTTGGATCGCCTTGCAGGTTATGATTATTATTGCTTTTAGATGGTTATTAAGATGTACAATCAAATCATGATTGCACCGGAAGACCAAGAGAAAACAACATTTACATGTCCGTATGGCACATTTGCATTTCTTGGCCCTATGCCATTTGGTTTATGTAATGCGCCCGCCACTTTCCAACGTTGTATGATGGCTATATTTCACGATCTTATTGAAAACGTTATGGAGGTGTTTATGGACGATTTCTCTGTGTTCGGTGATTCTTTTGATAATTGTCTTCACAATCTTTCCTTAGTTTTGCAGCGATGTGAAGAGACCAATCTAGTACTAAATTGGGAAAAGTGCCATTTTATGGCACGCGATGGCATTGTACTTGGTCATCGAGTCTCTTCCGAGCAGTTTGGAAGTTGATCGGGCAAAGATTGTAGCAATTGAGAAGCTACCACCTCCCACAAACGAGAAAGCCATTCGGAGCTTCTTGGGCCATGCCGATTTTCTGAAGGTTTATCCGTGACTTTTCTAAAATTTCTAAGCCCTCGAGCCAATTGCTAGAAAAAGATGTCGCTTTCATTTTTTCCAATGAATGTTTTGCGCGTTCGAAATGTTGAAGACAAGATTAGTGACCGCACCTATACTCGCCGCCCGCATTGGAGCCAACCATTTGAGCTAATGTGTGATGCAAGCGACTATCTATGTCGCAATGCATTCTTGGTCAAAAGAGGAAAAATTGTTCCGATCCATCTACTATGCAAGTCGAACATTGGGATGAGTGCTCAACAAAATTATACCACAACCGAGAAAGAAATGTTGGCGATTATTTTCGCATTCGATAAATTCCGATCTTACTTGATCGGACGAAGACGATTGTGCATACCGACCATGCGGCTATCAAATACCTCTTTGACAAGAAGGATGCGAAACCGAGGTTGATTCGATGGATCTTATTGTTGCAAGAGTTTGACGTGGAAATCAAGGACCTAAAAGGATGCGAGAACGTGGTAGCAGACCATCCGTCTCGATTAGAAAATCAAGAAGGAACAAAAGGAGGTATGGGATTGATAAAAGAGGAGTTTCTGATGAAAGATTACTCATGCTTGAGGCAAAGTTCCCATGGTATGCGGACTTTGTCAACTACTTGGCACCTGGAGTTCTACCTCGGAAATATCACCGTATCAAAAGAAGAAATTCTTACATGATGTAAAGTTCTACATGTGGGATGACCCCTACTCTTTAAGAGGTGCGCGGACAAAATCATAAGGAGATGCGCACCTCAAGAAGAATGGGAGGAGTCCTACAACAAAGTTGTCACTCTTCACCATCGGCGGACATTTTGGTCCCACTCGCACCGCAATGAAGGTATTGCAAAGTGGGCTATATTGGCCCACTTTATTTAATGACCGTTATTTGTTTGTGCAACAATGTGACAGTGTAAGTCGAATGGGAAACATTTCACGGAAGCACGAGATGCCAATGATCAATGTAATTGAAGTGGAGTTGTTCGATGTGTGGGGAATGACTTTATGGGCCCATTTCCATCGTCTTTGGGTTATCAATATATTCTATCGGGTCAGTAGAGTATGTATCACGTTGGGTAGAAGCAATTCCTTCCAAAACAAATGATGCTCAGGTTGTAATGCGATTTCTTAAGAAAAACATCTTTACTAGATTCGGCACCCCAAGAGCTTTAATTAGTGATGGAGGGTCGCATTTTGTAAACAAATTGATGAGCAACTTGTTGGCAAAATATGGGGTCAAACATAAAGTTGCATTGGCATATCATCCACAAGCCAACGGACAAGCAGAAGTGGCTAACCGGGAGATCAAACAAATCCTTGAAAAGACGGTAAACATCAACCGAAAGGATTGGGCGTTAAAATTAGATGATGCTCTGTGGGCATACCGGACTGCATATAAGACACCGTTGGGCACATCTCCATATCAACTTGTCTTTGGAAAGTCGTGCCATTTGCCGGTAGAATTGGAGCACAAAGCATTTTGGGCGGTCAAGAAACTGAATCTGGATTTTCAGAAAGCCGGTGAGGAAAGGTTGCTCCATTTGAATCAGATGGAAGAATTTCGGGATGAAGCATACGAAAATTCCCGAATTTACAAGGAAAGAACCAAGAGGTGGCATGATAAGATGATCAAGAAAAGAGAGTTTTTACCGGGAGAACCGGTGCTCCTATACAATTCACGCCTTAAATTTTTCCCGGGAAAACTCAAGTCTAAGTGGTCGGGGCCATTTGTGATAAAGAAAGTGTTGAATCCACCTGGGATTGTAGAATTGTTGACAAAAGAAGGCGAGACTTTCATGGTAAACGGCCAACGGATTAAGCACTATTTCCACCGAGGGAATCAAGAGGAGGTGACATCCACCACCTTGCGCGATCCGTAAGTTAACAAAACAGCGTCAAGCTAAAGACGTTAAATATAGCGCTTGTTGGGAGGCAACCCAACGGTTTTTCATGTGACTTTCCTTTTGTGTGTGTTTAGTTTCATAGTTGTGTGATTTGAGTGATTTGATTTGTGTATTTCTTTTTATGAGTGTGATTTGTGTGTTTTTGTTTTATTTTTGTGTGTTTTTATTCAGTATATCCCCACTTTTTGTTATTAAAATTCTATTTTCCCCTTAGGACACTATAATTTCATTCAAGTTTGGGAGAGAGATAGTATTTTAATACATGAAAAGTGTGGATATGAAAAAAAAAATAATCATGCATTTTGTGTTTCATATAGTTGCATTAGAGCATTCTAGTTGCATTTGCATTAGAGCACGTGTATAGCTTTAGCACGTCTATTGCTTTCGTAGTAGTTAGAGAGTGAGTTGACCAAGCATGTTGCAACTTGTTGTTTGTGTGTTGATGGAAAATTCATATTGTTGGGATTAGATGTTGTTTATGGATTGATTGAGCCTCGAATAGATAACTTTGAGCATGCTGATATGAAGAACTTGGTGTGATACTTTGAATTACATTTTGACAAGCCTGTGAGCTTTGAGCCTTTTATCGCTTATATCTTGTGCGATCTTGTTGTAATTTGAGTGTATCATTCATGTTGATTAAAATTCTAGAACTTGCTTGGGTATCTCTGTCAAGGCCACATGTGTATGTGAATTGTGAATGTGATTAAAGGCCATCTTTGTTAGCCTTTCATGCCTTTTGCCTACCTAAAAATGTGAAAAACTCCTAGTTAGCCAAGTTGAGCCTATAGCCTATTTCTTTGATAACCACAAAATTTAACCCTTGATCTTACTATATTTCCATCACCTTATACTCGAATGTATAACGTTGAGTAAAAGAGGAATGAACGAGGTTGAATGGGTGGGAATTGAAAAATAGGATAATTGAGCATACTTGGTTGAATGGAATAAAAGAGGAAGGAAAGATGTCGAAAATGCACAAATGAAAAAGATTGAAAAGTTGATAAACTTGAGGGGCGAAGGATTGTGAATGGAGGTGATTCTTAAAAGAAAAGAAGGAAATGGAGATAAATGAAGTTGATAAAAATGAGGGATGATTGGAGTAGCATATGGGATTGTAATGAAAATGATTGATATGCTCATCGGTCTATACACTCGAGTTTGAGTCACTTTATCCAAAAATTTCCTACCTAAACCAAAGAGCCTTCATTACAACCAAATGAGAAAGTCCTTTATGATTCACAAATTGCATACACTCTCGTGGCGGAGATATGAGACAAATTGCAAGCCTATGGTAATTTTGCAACATCGAATTGATTTGAGCGTAAACACGTCCTATAACCTCGTGAGATGAGAGTATACACTTAACTTTGAGAGTTGGATTCGGAGCATTTCACTTTGTTTTATTTGAGGCGTGTTCTTTGTTTAGATATTTGAGGCTTGATTGAGTTATACTCAGCATTCATGATGAACAATTTGGATTTTCTTATGGATTCTCGGTGTGCGCTGTTATCTTTATCTCCCTGTTGTGCTTTATCGCGTTCTAAATATTGTTGATCGGGACGGTCAACAGTTTAAGTTTGGGGGATTTTGATAAGCGTGAATTTTGCATGTGTTTTGATGCATATTTCGAGCTATAATGATAAGTAAACATGCATATACTCGCGTTAAACGTTACATATTCACTCCTTGTGGAAAAGATATTACACTTTGCTTATTTTGTAGGAATTTCATGATATTTGAAGCTAATTATTAAGAATATGAGGAAAGCAAAGAAGAAACGCGGAGAATTGAGTGGATATACGAAAACGTGAAGCCTAAAAGAGCGAAAGTTGAGCGTTCACGGAAGAGACAGGGGGCACACGGGTTGGGCGTGCCTCAAGACACCACCCGTGCACCGTATAAGGTTGATCAAGCCGCAAAGATGGCGCACGGGTAGCCCATGCATGGGCGCACCACCCGTGCGCCCTACTGAGAGTCGGATATCTCACCGAATGGCGCACGGGTAGACCGTGGCCGACGCACCACCCGTGCGCCCTACTGAGAGAGATGGGGTATTCCGAGGTGGCGCACGGGTAACCCGCGTGCGTGGGCGCACCACCCGTGCGTCTGTCTGCGCTACTGAATCCCATAATCTCTGCAAAGATTAAGCCCTAAACATGAGGGGAGGTATAAAAAGGCTTTTTGGGGGCGCACACAAGGGAATTCCCGGCATTTTTGGGATCTACAACACAAGACAAGAGTCAACTCTTGGAAGGAGACATCAAGGAGATAATCGGGTTGCATCGAGCTTGAAGAACGGAGATACATCGAGAGATTGTCGACGTTCCTAAGTTTTCTTGTTTCTCTTTTAGTTTCACTCTTTTAGTTTCATTTGTAATGATTTTGAACACTTTGTGTGTAAGTTGTTTAATCATGTGTAGCTAAACTCTTGTGATTTTAGGGTTTTGGAAGTAGATTAATGAACTCTTGTTGAATGTTTTAATCTTAGTTGAAGTTATTGTCTTGAAGCCTATTTTAGTACTTTGAGCTTATTCTTGTTTTATCACTTGGCCAATGATTTAACTTGTTTGATATATTGATTCATAATTCGAGAGATGAGTTTCAATATTAGATCTTAAGTACTTGACACGAATATTTGCATGAATCGAGAGGTTTGCGAATATTGTGAGGACATTTGATCTTTGATGCTTTTGGGAGTTGTGTATCTTATGTTGAGTAGAGATGCTAGCATAGATATTTCAATCTACATTTTATATGCATCTCGAGAGGGAGGATAAAATAGCTTTGTGATCGTCTTATAGGAATATTGATAATAACCTTGGCTTTGATTTAATCGGACAACAAGAGGATTATTAATCGAAACCTTAACTCGGAAATCCATTTCATCATCTTGATACTTCTTTCATTTGTGTTATCTTATTTTCGTGTTTTAGTGATTTAAATTGGCTTAATCTCAAAACAACAACCATCAAATATTGATCGCCTAAATAAAAGTAAAACTATCTTGGTTCAATACTTAGCCTATTGATTTATTAGTCTCCGTGGATACGACCTTGCTACACTATTCGATAACGAACACCGCACACTTGCGGTGAAGCTAAAAATAAGGCGAACAAAGTGAATAGATTATCTCCAGCTTTTCGATTTCGCCCACTTTTTCAAACCGAATGCTCAAAGATAAAGATAAAGGTGCGGAATGTAAACAACACGCGCGTCGATTTAAAGAGGTTCAACCCACCTAGGGCCTAATCCTCTACCACCCCAAAGATATCAGGGATGAATTTCAAAAAGAAAAAGAATTTTATTAATTACCAAAATTAATACAAACTCAACTTACAACACCTTGAAGAGCACCACACTCTTCTTCAACAACACCTTTGGAGATTACCACAATCTCCATTTGAAGATCACCACAATCTTCCTTCAATGGAACCTCGTGAAGATTACCACAATCTTCAACCTTGAAGAATACCAAATTCTTCAACACCTCAATAAGAAGATCACCACAATCTTCTTGCACCTATCACCTAGATCATCCAAGTGTGTTCTTACCACAAGAACACTCACAAGGATATATTGTATTGAATGATAACCAAAAATCAAGATTACAACTCAATAATGAATATTACAATTTGAGTGCAAAGTGTAATCAAGAATAGCCTAGACCTCAAAGATGTGAAAGTGATAAGCTAGGCAAATTTACAACAGAATAATAACAATGAAAGACCAAGTATTTGCTTTAAGTGTATCTTGTTGTGTTGTATCTCAATTGTTGTAATGGTTGCTCCAAAACTTCCTCTATTTATAGGAGATGATTGATCAAGCATAGGCTCCTCTTGGGGATTGAAAATCTAGAAAAATACAATTAAAATCAAGGTCGTTAGAAATCAATCCCACATTTTAAGGAAATGTGTCTGTTTGTCAAACGGTCATATTTTTTGTCATTCAAAGCACAGACCGATCGCGCACAAATAAGAGATTTGAAGAACACATTGAAAATTACAACAAGGCGACCGATCGACCCTTGTCTCAACCGGTCCCCCCTAAGTGTTTTGTTGAGAAAAAATTGTTCTGTTTGAGAAGAACGTTCGTGCACCTGGCCGACCACAGGCGGCCGACCGACCGTTTTTCACTTCCGTCTCATTTTTGTTCCAAAAACATCTTCAGTACGGGTTGCCCTCTATAGGCGACTGGTCGACCTCGAAGAGGTAAATGTTGTCCAATTTTTGTCGAAAATGAAACTCAAGAAATACTCCGAAAATATGTTAAAAACATTTTAAACCAATGGGGTATTTAGACAACATTTAGAACCTTGTTTTGAAGTGAAAATTTATAAACATAAAATCATTAAGTGTCTTTCCAATTTTATCTAAAGTAAAACTTGAAGAAATACTCAGAAAAATATTAAAACCATTTTAAATCATTTAGGAGTATTTGGACAACAATTAAAAACATTGTTTTGGTGTAAAAATAAAATCATCAAAATTAAGATAAAAACATATATCAAACAATCTCCCTTTTTGATGATTACAAACCAAAACAATTTTTACACAAAATAGGAGAACAATTTTAGAAATGATTTTCCGGTAAAAATTTAACCGTTTGGAAGCAACCAAAATTTCCAAAGTACATAAGCAACCAATAGGAGTAAATATATTCAATAATAAGCACAAGCTCTCCCTATCAACAAGCATATCAAGAATAATGTAAAAGCAATTATCCATAAGCTAAAAAGCTTAGCTTTTATATTTTGTTCAAGAGCTTATAAGCTCCCCCGTCATAAAGCATCATTAGACATTTATATAAGTCCATCAAACAATAATTGGACTAAAAATAAATCACAACTTATGACTTTTATGAGCCATAGCTTATAGCTTTTATAACAAGCTTTTATGAGCTTCTTTGAGCTAATGAGCCAATTTCCTGTTTCTCCCCTTTGGAATCATCAAAAAGAATGTTAGGATGATAGAAACATTATATAATGACATCAAAGTGCACAAAGGGACGGTTTATCAACCGTTGAGCAACTTAAGCTTAAAAATTCCAAAAAAAACAAATTGGAGAAATGTATCATAAGAAATCCATAAGCTCATTTGTTAGCTAAAAACATGATTTCAAAAAGATTTTAAGACATTTGGAAGTAAGAGAATCATGTAGAAGTTGAAATTTTCATTGCGATATTTCATCGAACACCTTGTGTGCGTAAAAAATAAAAGAGGTTGTATATAGCCCTTGTAAATGTTTCAAGCCAAAAAGTTTTCATATCATCATCACTCATCCTCATTTCAAAGCTCATTAAGATCATATGCAAAATATGCAACATTTGTCCATCAAATAAGAGGCTCAACAAAGAGATTCTCAAGGTTCAACCCAGTTGAGATAATATAAGCCAAAAAGGATCAAGGAATTACAAATGCCAAAAAATTAGAGCATCCATCAAGTAATACAAGTCATGCCTTAAACAATACATGTATGATATATCAAATGTCCCAACATATCCATCTAAGCATAATGATCAAAGCATTAAAAGAAGCACTTTTACCATCAAGTACTTCATACCAATTATCAAACTATGCCATATAAGAGTATTTTTACCATCAAATACTCCATCAATATCATGATCATCCACAAGTCATTATCAACTCGCAATTTTAACCCTTTCAAGAAAACACGCAAATCTCATTAGTGCAAAAGAGTTTTACAAGATAGTTCATGAAAATACAAAACAACATGAATAAAAATGCTAGAATAGAAAGGGGTGGGGACATCATTCCTCGTCCGAGGAGGAGCAAGATCCGGGAATAAAGTCTTTGATGAATTTCTTCAATTTGCCGATAGACTTTTGCATTTTGGAGGTCTTTTGCTCCAAAGCCTCATACCTCGCTTCATGAAAAGCCCTTAGCTCATCAAATTCGGCTTGGGTATACCTCCTAGGCGATTGAGCACCTAGATTACCCTCCGGATTGCTCGGTTCGCCTTTCTCCGCCAATCTCGCGGCCTCGGCGTCATCAAAGAAGTCGTTAGGATCGGGGAATCTTGACCTCTTCCTCTAGCCATTTTGGTTGGTCGGATGTCCATATTCTTGCGCATAATGACCATTTGGGAGATGTTATCAATGTCAAAGTCATTTTGAAATACCTCCGAGTTACATTCCGACGAAGGTAGTCCCGATTGTATAACAAGTTTACAAATCCAATTTCCCATAACCAACTTCTTATTACCTTGAGTGATGGACTCGATTAGACATTGAATAAGTATGGCGCCAAAGTTAAGCGGTTCCCTCCTAGCAATCTTATAAGTCGAAAATAATCCATGTTGCTAGCATCTTACCCGCCTTTCCACAAATACAAGAGCGACAATAATGAGATAAAATACGATGCTCAAGTGTCATCGCCAACAATGAATACTTTGGTCATACGCCCAAATATGTCTTAACTTCTTTCATGGACACCCCCAACATTTCATCATTCCAAGTACCACAAGAAAAATAGTCCCAACCACCTTCTCTAACATGTAAAAGCCGACAAATATCATTAGAGTCCACCTAAAATGACGACCCTTACAAACGAATTAACGGCAATCGGTTTCCTTTCAACATCGATTGCACCCACATATTAGCATAAAAGAGTTGGATAATATCATCATCATATAAGACATAAGCATGCTCCCATAAAAACATCCAACCTTGCTCCTCAAAGAATCCTCTAATAGTGGGATATTCATTTGTAAATGTATTAAAACGACACATTTTAGTCCGAGCAATCGATTTTCCTCCCATTCCCGAATCTTCATAGTACCATTCCGCATATTTATTGATGAAATTAAGAACATTGTGGGAATGAGGAGCTTGAGTAATAAAAGATTTTTTACCTTTCGCCCAACGGCAATTTTGGAGCGAAATTATTTCGCGGAGCTCGGTAATTTGTGCCCGAGAGAGTACGGGATTTTGAACGTCATCACCTTCTTGAGCTACGTTTCTGCAGGCGCTCGAATATCCCTTTGTTCGGCTTCTTCTTGCCGATTTCTCGAATAACCCTCTCCGCCCCTTCTACGCTTGGAGATGGGATTTCGACCGGTGAAATTCTTTGGGAGCCATATATGTAAGATTCTTGTGAAAATAAGAGGATTAGTAACAAGAATCGTGAAAATGATAAAAAAATTGAAGATTTTGGAGAAAGGGGTGATTTTTTTCTCACAGCAAGGGTTTGGGGTGTGCTTCATTCATATGAATCAAGAATGTAACATATTTTACTTGTAAAATTAGCCTGGCGGATCGGGTCGAGGTAGGGTGCGACGGTCGACATGCGGCGACGGCCGTCGCCCCTCGACCGTCCCAGTGCAATTTTCCAGGTTTTCCAAAAATTTGATTTTTCACCCCAAAAGTTTTAAAACTTTGCAAAAAGATAATTTTGGACCATATCCAACAAATATGGGTTTCGGGAAAACATATATTCGAGAAAACCGAGACTAAACGAGTAGTGCTCTTTTTTTTAAAAAAAAAATTTGCAAGATCATTTTGGGGCACTTAAAGGGGTTGGAATGAAATATCTTGAAAATATGTGCATAAACATAATGTCGAGCTCTAAGATAAGTACGAGTGAACATACCTCGGTAGTTTAAGAAACTTGATGACGAAATAGCCAATGAATATGAGATATATATCCTACACAATTCTTAGACAAAATTTGCACAAAAGCACAAGTGTAGGCAAGTAATAGGAGATATCAAAAAAAATACTTATGCTATAAAAATTCATAAGAGATAATAAACCACATAAGTTTAATTAAATGTATAAGAGTTTTAGAAATACCATGCAAGGTCTTCTTTTAAAAATTTTGAAAATATAAATAAGTTTTGAAGACCTTAATTTAAATACTTGAAAACTCATTTTGCAATTAAGACACAAAAAAATATGCATAGAATTAAAATAAAAATGCATATATAAATGGGGAGATACGGTTTACCAATTACGCAATTTCCATGGGTTGTGTCTTTCCCATTGTTGATGATATCTTCCCCTTGAGAAGTCACTTTGTTGATGATGACTTCTTTGATTACTCCATTTCAAGGTTTGTTACCTTTCCATTGTTGATGGTCTCTTCTTCTTTGAAAATCATGATGTCTTTGCCATTTCCAAGGATTGTGTTCTTCCCATTTTTGATTGTATCCTCTTCTTGGATATTGACTTTGTTGAAAATGTTTTCTCCTTCTTTGATCAAATGAGATGTTCATTTGATGTTTTCTTGGTGGCATGAATTTTCTCAGATTATTATTTTGCCGGGTACCTAATAAAACATTGTTTTGTGGTACCCTCAAGTGTTTGGGTCCTTTAGGATTAGCTTTGAGACTTTTAGGTCTCCAACAATAATTAGAGCTATTTCTAGCTCGACAAGTATTTACCGTATGACCCTTTTTACCGCAATAAAAGCAAGTAATAATTCTAGGAGCATAATGACCAACATGCTTAGAGACTTGATTCCTTTTCATATGATTGACAACATTAAACTTATGATCAAGTTCTAGTTTCGAATTATCACAACAATCAACAATTTCATCGGTACTCAAGTTGGATTTAGATAAATCCTTTTTCATGCAATTAATATCCTCAACAAGAGTACTATTTTATTTCTCAAGGTTTCTAACCTTGTCAAGTGTGGTGGTGTGAGCACATGATAGTGATTCATAGGAAGTAAATAAACTATCCTTATCATTTTTCAAAACATTGAATTCCTTTTTCAAATTTTTGTACTTAACAAGCAAGCTTTGGAATTCTTCTTGAAGATCATCAAAATCATTTTGCAAATCACTATAATCATTTTGAATAACAATATCATAGGAAGTAGAGGGTTTAAGACATACCTCGTTTCTTCTTCGATGCCCATAAGACAATGTTCAACTTCTTCATAGTTGGAAGTTGTAGGAGGCTTGTTCCTTAGATTTGAGCTTGTATCCCTTTGAGAAGTAGATGTTTTTGTTGACTCCTTTCATTTGCAAATACTCCATAGATGGCTTCTAATTTTTGCCATACTTCATGTGCCGATCAATTCCTACAATATGTTCATATTCCAAATTAGTAAATGAACAATACAAGATATTTAGAGCCTTACCGTTTAAAGAGATGATTTTCTTCTCTTCATCATATAGCTCTTTGAGGCCTTTGGAGGTGTGTGGTGTATCTATCATTGGAATGGGTTCTCCATTTATGACGGTGTTCAAAATATCAAACCCGCAACCTTGTAAATAACATTCCATTCTTTCTTTCCAAAATATAAAATTTTTGGAATCAAGTAGTGGTGGCTTGGTGGTGGAGGTGCGGATAGATGAGCTTCGTTCAGTAGTCGACGATCGTTTTCTCTTCACTCGCGATGTGAAACGAGCTTGCCAAAGAGTTTGACTCGATACCACTTGTAAGTCCAAGCGGCTACGATAATCTAGAGGGGGTGAATAGATTATCTCCATCTTTTCGATTTCGCCTTTTTCAAACCGAATGCTCAAAGATAAAGATAAAGGTGTGCAATGTAAACAACACGCGTCGATTTAAAGAGGTTCAACCCACCTAGGGCCTAATCCTCTACCACCCCAAAGATATCCGGGATGGATTTCAAAAAGAAAAAGAATTTTATTAATTACCAAAATTAATACAAACTCAACTTACAACACCTTGAAGAGCACCACACTCTTCTTCAACAACACCTTTGGAGATTACCACAATCTCCCTTTGAAGATCACCACAATCTTCCTTCAACGGCACCTCGTGAAGATTACCACAATCTTCAACCTTGAAGAACAATAAGAAGATCACCACCTCAATAAGAAGATCACCACAATCTTCTTGCACCTATCACCTAGATCATCCAAGTGTGTTCTTACCACAAGAACACTCACAAGGATATCTTGTGTTGAATGATAACCAAAAATCAAGATTACAACTCAATAATGAATATTACAATTTGAGTGCAAAGTGTAATCAAGAATAGCCTAGACCTCAAAGATGTGAAAGTGATAAGCTAGGCAAATTTACAACAAGAATAATAACAATGAAAGACCAAGTATTTTCTTTAAGTGTATCTTGTTGTGTTGTATCTCAATTGTTGTAATGGTTGCTCCAAAACTTCCTCTATTTATAGGAGATGATTGATCAAGCATAGGCTCCTCTTGGGGATTGAAAATCTACAGAAAAATACAATTAAAATCAAGAATATAGTTGTTAGAAATCAATCCCACAAATTAAGGAAATGTGTCTGCTGTCAAACGGTCATATTTTTTTCTTTGTCAAAAGCATGGGCGACCGATCGCGCACAAATAAGAGATTTGAATAACACATTGAAAATTACAATAGGCGACCGGTCGCCGACATAGGCCCCGACCGGTCGACCCTTGTCTCAACCGGTCCCCCTAAGTATTTTGTTGAGAAAAATTGTTGCTTTGAAGAACGTTCGTGTGCACGGTCGACCCCCTGGTGACGGCCGGTCGACTGGCCGACGCCAGTGGCGACCGGCCGACTTGACCGCTTTTTCACTTCCGTCTCATTTTTTGTTCCAAAAACATCTTGTGCACGGGTTGCCCTATAGGGCGACCGGTCGACCTCGAGGTAAATGTTGTCCAATTTTTATCGAAAATGAAACTCAAGAAATACTCCGAAAATATGTTAAAAACATTTTAAACCAATTGGGAGTATTTAGACAACATTTAGGAACCTTGTTTTGAAGTGAAAATTTATAAACATAAAATCATTAGAAGTGTTGTCCAATTTTATCTAAAGTAAAACTTGAAGAAATACTCCGAAAAATATTAAAACCATTTTAAATAATTTAGGAGTATTTGGACAACAATTAATAACATTGTTTTGGTATAAAAATAAAATCATCAAAATTAAGATAAAAACATATATCAAACAGTAATGTCTAAAGTTGTGTCAACCAGGGTTCGATATTCAAACTCCGCACTACTCCTCGACACCACAGACTATTTCTTGGAGCTCTATGTGATCAATTTTTTTCAAGAAACACACAATGACCACCGGTAGATTTGCGGTCATCCAAATTACTTGCCCAGTCATCATCTTAATACCCTTCTAATAAAAATCATTGAGCTGGAGTAAATCAAAGATCAAGCGTGATAGACCCCTTAAGATACCTGAGTAAATGTTTGACAGCAAGCCAATGTTGAGCAATGGGATTATGTGGATATTGATTGAGCTTGTTGACAACAAAAGATATATCGGGCTGTGTTAATGTAAGATAATGCGGAGTGCCTATGATGCTTTGATACAAAGATGGATCATCAAACACTTGGGTATCAGTTAGAGCAAGTTTCAGACAAGTGCTCATAGGAGGCGGGGTGAGCTTACAGTCCAACATTTTTGTTTTCTGCAGCAAATCATGTATGTATTTTGTTTGTGTAAGCACAATTCTACCATTTTTAGTTATGTGAACTTCCAAACCCAAGAAATAATTCACCTCCCCAAGAGTCTTGAGTGCAAATTGGCTTCCCATAATAAGTATATCATTCACATACACAAGTACAAGAAGTATACCACCTCAAACCTTCTTGTGAAATAAAGAATTGTCTGAAACTGGGACTCTAAAGCACAAAGAACTGAGAAACTGTTTCAGTTTAAGAAACCGAGCCCATGGGGCTTGCTTGAGACCATACAAGGACTTGTGTAACTTGCAAACAAATTGTGGATGATGAGCATCACTGAAGCCTTCAGGTTGGTGCATATAGACTGTTTCATCCAAATCTCCATTTAAAAAAAACATTATTAATGTCTATTTGCTGGATTTGCCAACCACAAGTAACTACAAGTGAAAACATAAGCCTAATAGTGTTGGTCTTAACCATTGGACTAAAGGTTTCCAAGTAATCCACACCTGCAGTTTGCTCAAAGCCTCTAGCAACCAACCTAGCTTTTAGTTTATCAACATTGCCATCAGACTTAAACTTTGTTCGAGATAGCCATTTGTTGCTAATGATTTTCATATGAGGATGTTAGGGGACCAAACTCCAAGTGTTTTTAGAAATCAATGCATAATATTCATCTTGCATAGTTGATTTCCATCTAAGGATCTTGAAGGGCTTGTTGTACAGTAGTGTGATCAGATGAAATGTGAGAAGAGATAAGATAATATTTTGGTTTGAGATTCCTGTGTTTAGACCTTGTAACCATAGGATGAGTGGGAATGGAAGCATGAATAGATTGAGGATCGAGAGTCATGATCGGGAAGGAAAGGATGGGAGGGGGATGAATTAGCCAGAGGTAAGGGAGGTAATTTAATGTGAGTTAAATACCAGGAGGAGATGATGGAGGGCCAAATGGGGGCGGGGAGTGAGGGAAAAGGTAAGATAAAAAGCATGAAGAATATGAAGGGAATAGTTCGAGTACGAAATTCCCGCTCATGGAAGACACAGATTCGAGCAACGTAGATTCTATATGAGCAGTGGCTATAACCAAGAAAACACACTTTGAAGATCAATATTGGAATTTATGGCTATTGTAGGGACGAAGGTAAGGATAGCAAGTGCAACCCAAAACGTTTAGGAATGAATAATCGTGAGTCATTAAACTCGAAAAGGAGAAAAATTGTTTAAGATCGAGTGGGTAAAAACAAAAGGCTTCCCATCAATATTTGAGAGGTAACTATGCTTGAGCAAGGAAGGAAAGTCAAATTTCAACAATGTGCAAGTGTTTGCGTTCAACCTTACCATGTTGTTGATGAGTACGAGGACAAGGGTGGCGAAATTGAATGCCCAGTTGAGCAAGCAAAGGGTTATAGATCGATATTCACCTCCCGATTAGTTTGGAGAAGAAGAATTTGGTTTGAAAATGTTTATCTACAAATGTATTGAATTGTTCAAAGTAGAGTTTAGCACCGATTTGAGTTTGAGTGGGAATATCCAAGTGTATCATGTGAAGTCATCATTAAAATGAATGTAACAACGGTAACAATGCACATAAATAATATGTGATGGACCCCATACATCACTATGCACAAGTTGGAAAGGAGTAGTTGTCTTAGTTACTTGAGAAGCAAAATGCATTTGATGTAATTTGCCAAGCTTGCAAGGTCCGCAAAATTTAAGAGTATCGAATGAAAGGGAATATGCAAAGTTTTCATCACAAAGAGGGCAACACATCATTACATGGATGTCCAAGTTTTTGATGCCACACATTGACATCTTTATTGACATTGGACAAAGTAGCAGAACATGTATGGGGTTTATGGGGGAGAGGAGATGCAGTTACAGATGAAAAAGGTGCTACTGTGTGAGAGGTAAACTGAGAGAAATCTATCTGATAGAGGCCATCCTTAAGCACCCTTTCCAAAAGGACCTTGTGTGTTGCTTTGTCCTTGACAAGACAACAATCATGATAAAACTCAATTAGTACATTATTATGTTTTGTGAATTGAGAGATGCTAACCAGATTTTTTGTGATTTGACGGACATAAAGAATGTTATTGAGAAGGAGAGATTTGGTGGAGTGAGTGCAAGGTATAGAGGAAGAGCCAATGTGAGAGATAAAGAGAGTTGATCCATTACCTACAACTAGCCGTTTAGAACCTTTATAATTAGACTTGATGCTAAGATTTTCCAAATTAGTTGTTATGTGATTTGTTGCTCCACTATCAAAGTACCCGTTGGGATCATTACCAACAACTGAGCTATTGCCAACAGCCACATGTGCCTGAGGAGAGCATGTTCCAGAGGATGATGTAGGAGGAGTATCAATGCCAAGAAACTGATATCAAACCTTTTATAACACTTTATTGCCACATGACCAGCTTTTCCACACAATTGGCATACATGCTTCCCATTGTTGGAGTAATATCTACCACCATGACCTCCACGACCTCTGAAACCTCTGCCTCTCCCATGCATATAATAGCTATTATTGTGTCTGGAATTACACACAACATTTTGTAGTAAGATTTTGAATATTGGAGGGAGTAGCAGTGGCATGTAGGGCGACCTGAGTGGAAGCAACTTGACTTTGAAGCTTCATTTCATGAGTTTGCAAGGCAAATTGTGCCTCGGGCAATGAAATTGAATCAACACGAGAGGTGAGATGTACATCAACAAATTCAATGTCAGATCCAAGTCCTCTCATTATATACAAAACTAACTACTCATCTGAAATGTGTTGGCCAACAGAGCAAATCATCAGCAAAACCACACATTTTGAGAATATAACCACCTATACTCATATCTCCTTTCTTGAGCGTGTGAAGCATGAATCGAATTTGTAAAATACACTCCTTAGAACTGGTGTGAAACAATTTTTCCAAAACAAACTATAATTCCGAAGTTGTGATGCATCGACTAACATGTCATTGCATTGAATCACCAATAGACTCCAACATCCAACTCAAGAGATATTGATCACGTTGCATCCATATAACATATGCAGGATTAATAGTGGTAGTGGAAATACCTTCAGATGTGGTGGTTATGGAGGCATCAGGAGCAGAACAATCACCAAAAAGAAGAGACTCAAATCCATGAGCTCGAACTGTAGATAATATCTGAGCATGCCAAAATTGATAATTCGTACGATCCAAGCGAAGGTACATCGGTGTGAAGTGAGGAACCGAAGTAACAACCGAAGAAGCAGAAGAATGCATGATGAACACAACATAAGGAAAGCTGCAGATGACAGATGAAATTGTATAGCTACCGGAGAAGATGATCGAGAAGTTGCCAAATTCCTCTAGCTCTAGATACCATGTTGAATTATATTAAGAAGCTTAATATGCATGGTATTATTCATGAACTAAATATGATTTACATCTGCAGCTATACATGGTATTTATAGAGTGAGACCGAGAGGTAGTTATCAGCTAACAAAATCTAATTGTCTAACTAACTCCTAATTATTTTACATATGCCCGGTGTATTACACTTCAATATAGGAGGAGTAGCTCACCTGGCTTATAAAGTGAACTCTCTTCCCTTAATTAATCAATGTGGGACAACTCACAAGTGACATATCACAACACGCCCCCCTCACTTGTGAGTCCTTCGTCAATTCGTTAATCATCATCACATGATCGTTCATGCTCAATCACATCATGTGATACGACCCACCTGGGGCAAGCATGGGCCCGCTATGATACCATGTTAAATTTGAGGGGCCTTGGTATGGTCCCATACATGAAGTGTGCCCAATATGGGAGAAAACCCAAGCCCACCAAGTGAAGTTCTATCCTAAAACCAATTGGTGATAGGAGGATTAACTCACTTCAGTTATAAAGTGGATTCTCTTCCCTCAATTAATTAATGTGGGACAACTCACAAGTGACATATCTTAACAAGAGGCTCGAAATGAACCAGGCCTATTTGCCCAACCCATTCATCCCAAAAATCCGAGATGACCCAATATTTTATGTGTATTTTCATGGACTAGGCTCCAACAATAGCGGTTAGATCATTATTTGACCCAACCCATTTTCTTCCTTGGGTGTTGGCCCACCACCCGTAATGACTCTAGGTGGTTGTCTCAAGTTAATTTGATGGGTAATACGTCAAATCGTAATGATTAAATGATAAAAGGGGAAGGTAGTAATTAACCACGCAGTGAACAAATACACTGATGTAGCATATCGGGGATACACAAAATGCTACACCCAATAAATAATATTATTGCGTAAAAAATTACCAAAATACTTGTTAGAAATTGGTTTCTATTAAATGGGTTTTGGCCCATGTTTGACCAATTGTTTAAGTGGGATTATTTATTTATTTTGGAAAATAAATGACGTAGTCGTAATCTACACCGCGAGTAGATGAAATTAGCATTTTGAATTTCTCAAAACCAATTTCGGGTGAATGTAATGCATAAAGTTAGCCACTTAAATGCCTTTTATATAAGGAATATAAAAGGGTGGGAATATGGAAAGCCATATCCCACATAGGAAACATATTAAATATTTGACCAGTTTATATAGAGCTTCACCACTAATAAGGAGTAATCAAGTGGAGCTCCTTATGGTACACCCTAGTGGACCAAATCAATTTTGACTAGCCTTTGGCTAGCTCAAATAGCACCGAGGACGGTGCGGAGCACCATTCGAGCCCGAGCCTGAGCCAAAGCCGGAGCTGGGCCCGGGGCCCGCACACGTTGCACATAGTCTCATTGGGCGCTTTAGAGGCGCACTTTGCACTTCGCACATACGCATCATCGCGAGGAGCTTTGAGGAGCTTTAGAGTTTTGACAAATCGAACCATGGTTAGGTCCAGTGGCTCGGTGATGTGGCAGGGAAGCTCAGGTGGCAGTGACTTGGCAAGAGTCATCATGATGGCGACACGTGGCACGCGGTGGTAGTGACTGGACACCACTATTCAGTGTGCAGTGGTACATAGTATAGGGTGTGTACCTTCGGAAGAGATGCGATCTGGACCATCAGATTGTGCCTGTTGATCAAAAAGCACTATCCAACAGTCCATATTGATCCGGACCAATGGATGCACCTGTTCTAAACAGGCATCCACAACTCTATATAAACAGACCCCCAGGATCTGTTTTGGACATTAGAACATGCGAAATTTGCATACTTTCAGCATATTGTTTCAGTCTATTTTTTTGCACTTTCGAAAGTTCCGAAATACGTTAAGTTCACTGTAAGTTCGGCTTTTGCAAGTGCTGTTAAGCCGAGCTTGAAAGTCGTTGTATCTTAGAGACGATTGCCTAGAACCGTTAGCACTTTTGTACGGGCAATTTTCGTCTTGCGGATAGAGAATCCAATTCTCGCCTCGACTTATTTTTATGTGCCGTTATTCTGCCCATTTTTTCGAGAAAACCAAAAACCACAAACAACAATCACAAGACAAAATTCTGTTTTCTTGAAAAAAGGCTAAAATAAGTTTCACTCCGATGGCTGTTGCTCCCGCGCATGGAGAAAAACTAGTGAAATTTTTCGGTGTTTAATTCAAGCATTGGCAATAGAAGATGTTGTTCTATTTGACCACTTTGGGTCTGTCCTAGTTCTTGAAGGAGGACCCCCAGACCGTTGGTGAAGAAGAAACAGACAATCAGAGGCGGACTGCTGTAGATGCATGGCACAACAGAGACTTCCTATGTCGCAACTATATTCTGAATGGGCTGGAAGACACCCTCTATAATGTCTACAATTCATTCAAAACGTCCAAAGAATTGTGGGATTCTTTGGAAAAAGAAGTACAAAATAGAAGATGCCGGCACAAAGAAATTTATTGTCGGCAAATTTCTGGATTTCAAGATGGTTGACACCAAGACGGTAATCAGCCAAGTTTAGGAAATTCAGATCATACATCATGACTTTAATCCGAAGGGATGATTCGAATGAGTCATTTTAAGTGGGCTGCAATTATTGAAAAATTGCCGCCATTGTGGAGAAACTTTAAGAACTACCTCAAGCACAAGACCAATGAAATGGGGCTTGAGGATTTAATAGTTCGACTTCGGATTGAGGAATACAACCAAAAATCCAAGTAAAGTCCAACAAAATGGAATGGAGGGCAAGGCCAATCTACGAACCGAGCACTAGCAAGAAAATGGAAGCAATCCACAAATGCTAAAGGGAAGGCGAAAACGTTCAAGGGAGTGCTACAATCGTGGCAAGCCGAATCACATGGTCAAGGATTTGCGACACCCAAAGAAAAGGGCAATCAAAATGGCAACCAATAACAAGCCAATGTGACCGAGGACAAGTCTGTTTCGATAGACATGTCGGAGCTCGATCTCACCGCCGTTGTGTTTGAAGCCAATATGGTGCATAACCCAAGGGAGTGGTGGATAGATACTGGGGCTACTCATCATATATGTGCTAATAAGGAGATGTTTTCCTTCTACACTCTGATAAATGGAAGGAAACTGTTCATGGGGAACTCTTCGACTTCCAACATCGTGGGGCTTGGAAAGGTTGTCTTGTCAAGATGACTTCAGGAAAAAGAGTCGACACTTGTGGATGTGTTGCATGTCCCGGATATCCGCAAGAATTTAGTTTCCAGTCCCCTGTTAAGCAAGGCTGGTTTTAGGCTAGTGTTTGAGTCCAACAAGTTTGTAATGACCAAGAATGACCAGTTTCTTTGTAAAGGGTACCTTGATAAAGGGCTCTTCAAAATGCCTGTAATGAATGTTTTCCACCAAGAGGCGAAGAATAAGAATGTTACTTATGTTTACTTATTGGATTGTTCTAATTTATGCCATGATAGATTATGACATGTAAATTTCAACACAATTAAAAAGTTAGTGAATCTGAAATTAATACATACGTTTAAAATAGATTCACAAGACAAATGTGAAGTTTTGTTGAAGCAAAATTGGCTAAAGCACCATTTCATTCGGTGACGAGAAGTACTAAACCTCTCGAGTTAATTCACACCGATGTGTGTGATTTAAAACTTGTGCAAACTCGAGGTGGCAAAAAGTACTTCATAACGTTTATTGACGATTGCACAAGATATTGTTATGTATATCTTTTGAAAAGCAAAGATGAAGCTTTAGTAGCTTTAAAAACTTATAAGAATGAAGTTGAAAATCAGCTTAATTTGAAAATTAAGATGAATCGAAGTGATAGAAGAGGAGAGTATGTTGCTCCGTTTGGAGAATTCTACTCAGAAGCGGGTATAATTCATCAAACAACAACTCCATACTCACCTCAATCAAATGGTGTAGCAGAACGCAAAAATCGTACTCTTAAGGAGATGATGAATGCGATGTTGATAAGCTTTGGCTTACCCCAAAACTTGTGGGGGGAAGCCATACTTTCTGCAAACTACATTCTTAATAAGATCCCACACAAAGATAAAAATGAAACTCCATATGAGTTATGGAAAGTATGTAAACCGTCATATAAATACCTCAAAGTGTGGGGGTGTTTGGCTAAAGTTGAAGTACCTAAGCCGAAATAAGTTAGAATCGGTCCAAAGACAATCGATTGCGTTTTCATTGTATATTCTAATAATAGTAGTGCATATCGATTTTTAGTGCACAAGTCAGCTATTCCTGAATAAATAAAGGTATGATCATTGAATCAATGAATGTTTTATTCTTCGAGAATATCTTTCCGAATAAAGAAAGTAAATAAGAAAGTTCGAATAAATGAACTTATGAAACTGCAAGGTTACCTCAAAGTGATGATGAAGAAGAACCAAGACGCAGTAAAAGGGCAAAAGTAGCTAAGTCTTTTGGTCCTGATTTTCTAACTTATATGTTAAAAAACAAACCAAGAACTATTCAAGAAACTTTGTCTAGTCCAGAAGCTCCTCTCTCGAAAGAAGCTATCAATAATGAAAAAGATTTCATCTTGTAAAATAACACTTGGGAGTTAGTTGATCTCCCACCGGGTTGCAAACCTTTGGGATGCAAGTGGATCCTTAAAAGGAAGTATAAAACAGATGGATCTATAGATAAGTACAAAGCCCGTTTGGTAGCTAAAGAGTTTAAACAAAAGAAGAGATTTGGCTTCTTTGATACATATTCTCCTGTTACAAGGATCATGTCCATTCGTATTCTCATTGCTATTGCAGCTTTGCATAACCTTGAGATACATCAAATGGACGTTAAGACTGCCTTCTTGAATGGTGAGCTTGAAGAGGAGATTTATATGGAACAACCCGAGGGGTTCGTTGCACCCGGTCAAGAGCGAAAGGTGTGTAAACTTGTTAAATCACTTTATGGACTAAAACAAGCACCTAAGCAATGGCATGAAAAGATTGACTCGACTATGAAGTCAAACGGTTTCAAGATCAACGAATGTGACAAGTGTATCTACATTAAAGGTACTACAAATGATTACGTCATAGTATGCCTTTATGTAGATGATATGTTGATTATGGGTAGTAGTCATGATTTAATCATGAATACTAAGAACATGTTAAAGAAGAACTTTGACATGAAAGATATGGGATTATCTGATGTTATATTAGGGATTAAAATCTCTAGAACTTCAGATGGAATTGTCTTGTCACAATCCCATTATGTCGAAAGCATACTTAGAAAGTTCAATGCTTTTGATAGTCCTACGACTAAGACACCTGTAGATATGAGTCTACACTTAGCCAAAAATAGAGGAGAACCAGTTTCTCAGCTAGAATATGCAAGGATAATTGGCAGTCTAATGTACTTAATGAATTGTACACGACCAAACATTGCATATTCAGTGACTAAGCTAAGTAAGTTTACAAGTAACCCGAGTAAGGATCACTGGAAAGCCTTGACAAGGGTACTTAGATACATAAAGTATACCATGAACTATGGAATACTTTATACAAGATATCCAGCAGTATTAGAAGGATACTGTGATGCCAATTGGATATCAGACACAAAAGACTCCAAGTCCACAAGTGGTTATGTATTCGAAGAAGCTGAATGGCTTAGAAATTTCTTAGAAGATATTCCTTGTTGGAATAAACTAGTGCCTGCCGTATTGATACATTGTGATAGTCAATCAGCAATCGGAAGGGCACAATGTAGTATGTATAATGGTAAGTCTAGACATATTCGTCGAAGACATAATACCATTAGACAATTGATCTCGAATGGGGTTATTTCGGTTGACTATGTGAAGTCAAAGGAAAACCTAGAGGATCTGCTTACTAAAGGTATAAATCGAGATTAAATGTACAAGTTGTTAAGGGGAATGGATTTAAAATTCACAAAATAAGAATGTTCATAGCGGTAACCCAACCTTGTGAATTGGAGATCCCAAGACCTTGGTTCAATGGGACAACTATGTTATGAATGTTCAGCTGAACACTTGGAAATTGTTTCAGCTCATTCCCAGAACGTCCAAGTGAAAAACCCTGCAGAGTGTGGTGAGGTTAAGTTTATCTTTTAATGATTTCGATACCTAAAAGGTAGAGTATGGCAGGATACTCTTTATAAGAGATCACTTATGTAAGTGAGAAGTAATGACCGCTTGTATTTGGAACACTTATGAACCCAAGATATGGTCCAGGGCGAAATGGACACAACATGAGAACAAAACGTGTTAGAACTGTTATTGTGTAAGTGTTGTTGTCTTGGTTTACACAAAACGGCTGAATAGTTCAAGACATCGTGTCACTAAGCAGCTAGTAAATCCGATAATATTTTACTAAGGAATTTTCAAAGCCACAAGCTACATATCCTGATGCAATAATGGTTCGTTGGAACTTTCGAATGAGTCTGCATACATGCATGCATTAATGTTCATTCATGTGGGGGATTGTTGGAAATTGGTTTCTATTAAATGGGTTTTGACCCATGTTTGACCAATTATTTAAATGGGATCATTTATTTATTTTGGAAAATAAATGACGTAGTCGTAATCTACAACGCGGGTAGATGAAATTAGCATTTTGAATTTCTCAAAACCAATTTCGGGTGAATGAGAAATTAATGCATAAAGTTAGCCACTTAAATGCCTTTTATATAAGGAATATAAAAGGGTGGGAATATGGAAAGCCATATCACACATAGGAAACATAATAAATGTTTGACTAGTTTATATAGAGATTCACCACTAATAAGGAGTAACCAAGTGGAGCTCCTTATGGTACACGCTAGTGGACCAAGTCAATTTTGACTAGCCTTTGGCTAGCTCAAATAGCACTAAGGACGGTGTGGAGCACCGTCCGAGCCCGAGCCCGAGCTGGAGCCGGAGTCGGGCTCGCGCACATCGCACATAGTCGCATTGGGCGCTTTAGAGGCGCACTTTGCACTTCGCACGTACGCATCGTCGCGAGGAGCTTTGAGGAGCCTTAAAGTTTTGACAAATCGAACCATGGTTCGGTCCAGTGGCTCGGTGACGTGGCAGGGCAGCTCAGGTGGCAGTGACTTGGCAAGAGTCATTCAGATGGCGACACGTGGCACGCGGTGGCAGTGACTGGACGCACCTATTCGCTGACTGGACACAACTGTTCAGTGTGCATGGGTGCGTAGTATAGGGTGTGTACCTTCGGAAGAGATGCGATCTGGACCATCAGATTTTGCCTGTATATCAGAAGGCACGATCCAACAATCCAGATCGATCCGGACCAATGGATGCACCTGTTCTAAACAGGCATCCAGAACTCTATATAAACAGACCCCAATGATTTGTTTTGCACATCAGAACATACGAAATTTGCATACTTTCAGCATATTGTTTCAGTCTATTTTTCTGCACTTTCGAAAGTTCCGAAATACGTTAAGTTCACTGTAAGTTCGACTTTTGCAAGTGCTGCTAAGCCGAACTTGAAAGTTGTTGTATCTTAGAGACGATTGCCTAGAACCGTTAGCACTTTTGTACGGGGCAATTTCATTTTGCGGATAGAGAATCTAATTCTCGCTTCGACTTATTATTTTATCCCATTATTCTGCCCATTTTTTCGATAAAACCAATCACCACAAACAACAATACTTCATTAAAAATGGGATATTTGTTTAAATACAACATAAACAATGCATCGAGTATAACATTGGAAATTGTAACCCCGTCATAAGACCAACTTCATTAAACCTAATACAATTGAACGTTTTGTAAGTCTTGTTTAATTTTCAAGAAACATGGAAAAAATGTGAAAAGGTAGAAAGAAAAAGCAAAAGAAACTCAAAACGGTTGCTCATTAATTCATGCTTCTAGTACGTTCACAGTTCACCCAAATAGAAATCTCTGGGCCATGGTTAATTGGTTAGAAAAGCCCAATGAGAAGTCCACAGTTAACCATCCTACCAATTTGCCACGCGTAAAGCCCACTCCACACACGTCTATCACTGCCTTCATTCTCATCTCTCCCATGTCAATTTTATACGAGTGGTTTTCTGAATTTTGGCCTTTTGCTTCTCTTTATTATTGGACTCTTCTTATTATTATGCATTCCACTAATTTATATTTTTTTTCGTTTCACTTAAAATCAAAATATAATATTACGAATAAGTCAAGTCTCTATATTTGCATTTTTCCTTCGATCAAAAATTTAATATATTAATAAGTATTATTTGTATTTATTTATTTATTTAAGCACCTAATTGATAAGATATCGTATGACAATAATGATTTATTTTATTACTGGCTATGCAACTTTGAGTCCAGGCTATATGTAGACATGTAAATTTTGTTGGCCAATTAAAGATTGTCAAATGTCAAATTCTTATAAATTAAGATTTAACTTGATTTATTATTATTTCTTTTGATAATTATCACAATTCGTGATTAAAGAGATAAACATTAAATCTTGAAGAACCAATCAAATTAAAAGTCTTCACCATATAAGATATCCAAGACTTCCTCTCCTACAAGTATAAATAGGGTCATTCTCAAGGAATTAAATCACAATTCAAAGAGAAGAAATCCAAGCAAGAAGGTGGTGGAGAATTTCTCGCCAGCAAGAAAAACATATTCAAGGAGATCCACGGTGTTCAAGGCGAAATTCAAGGCGTTCATCGCAGAGTCCACTCAAATCACGACGTTGGATTCGGGAATAAGCTTTCAAGCCCTCGAGTTAACGTTATGAAGCAAATCCATCTTGGAGGAAGATCCAAGAATCAAACCCACCAAGAAGGCCTCAAGTTGAAAAGTCAAATATCACAAATATATCGCGTGTCTTGAGATTGCTTTCAAGCCCTCGGATCAACGTTATTCAAATTCAAATTCAAGTTTGGAGAAGATCAAATTGAAGAGTTCATCTCCAAATTCTCAAGTTCCAGATGTTATATTCTTGAAGAGAAGAATCAGAGGATTTTCTAGAGATTGCAATCCATATTTAACATTTTGATTTATATAAATTCAATTTGTACTATTTTTCTTGTTTGTTTATTTGCATATAAAAAAAATTGTGTTACAAATTTTTGGAACGCCTGGTGGGACAATATCTACCTCTCATCTCTTCTCTTCAAATTAAGTTCAAATATCAACAATGATGGTCAGCCATTTCGAAGCCACTGCTCCAATATACAAGCATAAGGGGGCAAGGAAAGATGGCGAGTCAGTGAACCACATGGTTATTTCTCCAGCAAACAAGGGGGCATGGACGCAAGGTGGTTCGACATTGCCAATCGGATTTTCACTCAAGCTGGAGGCAAATCAAAACTCTAGAGGTGTAAAGAAAAGTTGATAGATCCAATATGTATGTATGAACCTTCTACAAACTCAAGTTGAAGAGTTCATCTCCAAATTCTCAAGTTCCAGATGTTATATCCTTGAAGAGAAGAATCAGAGGTTTTCTAGAGATTGTAATCCATATTTAACATTTTGATTTATATAAATTCAATTTGTACTGTTTTTCTTGTTTGTTTATTCGCAGATAAAAAAAACTTTGTGTTACACTATTATTTTCGATCAAGGACATAAAATTCATATATCCTCCATCCTAAGGGTGGCCAGAGTTCCGGAAACCGCCAGTTCCAGTTCCAAAACCGCTTGGTCCGGTTCCTCATTTTGGAAGAACGTACCAAAATCAGAACCGTTGCCTCACGGTTCCGATTTGGAATCTGGTTCCTCCACGGGTTCGATTCCTATTTCCGATTTTAACCGGAACCGTTTGTTTATCTTTTGATAATTTTTTATTTTTTTCAAAAAATAATTTATCAATTTCGATGACAAAAAAAGAGAAAAGAAAGAAAAAGACTTTGACTTAATATTCAATTGAGTTTTGTACTTAATATAAATAATAATATTAAAATGTCTATATATATATTATATACTATTAAAGCATAAAAAAATCATAGTTCATGTAGTTCACTTATAACATTTGGTTTAAAACGTGTCTCATTTGGTTACCGATATAAAACATCATAATAAACATTTAACATTTCTTATAGCATATTTTACCAAATAAAAATAAAAAATATTGGTTTTAACCTTAAAACCGTCGGTGGATTTGAGATCAAAGAACCGGAATCGGCCTACACGGTTTCGGTTTCGGTTTCGCTTCCAATTTGAAACCTGATTTCGGTTCTATTTGGCCACCCCCACTCCATCCTACTATATAATATATAGTTCAACTCCTCCATCAAACCATCTCCAACAATTTAGAACATTTTAGTGCAAGTTCTATACTATTTTAGTGCAAAATCTTAGTTCATATCTAGCAGTTGCACTATATTCTGCACTACAAAAAGAATATTTTATAATATTTAGTGCATATTTTATTTCAATAGATTATTATTTTAAACCAAAAAAGAAAGAAAATGTTGGTGGAGTTACAACGTGGCACAATTTATGTTGCAAAACTCTTTACATCTTCCTAATGACGCAGACTTTGGCGCAATATTGGAACATATTTTTGCTCTAAATTGATGATAGAGTAGTCTCTTGGAGATGCTCATGGAATGGCCTAGAGGTGTTACTGTTATATGACGATTTTTTGGTACCGAATATTAATTTCTATTAATTTTTTTAAAATTAAAATGGTATTATATTAAAAGAAAAATAGCAAACGCAAATTTTAAGAGGGGAAGAATATAATTGTACCCCTATTTTTATATTTATCTTTCCTGTTATCTATTTACTTGTATTTTCTTCTTTTATTATTTTATCCTTAGGGTAAATAGATATTATAACATAAAAAATTTAAATAAATTATAAAGGGGAAAAAAAAGGAAATCCAAATTTCCTTTTCCTTGAGGGTGGGAGCTAATGATGAATATTTCTCACTTTTTCGGGTTAATCAGAAAATCATTGTACTTTCACAAAAGGAATAATTAATTTTGCATGGCCAAGCTTCACTTTTATGATGAACCATTTAATTGTAAGATATGGGGCCAAGTCCACCAATACGACGCCGCGTGTACACCTATCTCGCCTATATATCCGAAGCTCTCGGTGCCAACTTAGAAAACACACACTACACACACTGAAAGAAGTTTGAGGGAGAAAAAAAAGAAAGAAAGAAAATACATTTTCTGTTATAACAATCCTAAAATCTCTTCTATTCTCTCTCTTTGATTTTAACGAAATTTGTTGTTTTTGAGTCGAAAAAAATGTTTATCGAGAGCTTTAAAGTCGACAGCCCAAATGTTAAGTACACAGAGAGTGAGATCCAGTCAGTGTACAACTATGAAACCACAGAGCTTGTTCATGAGAACAGAAATGGGACTTACCAGTGGATTGTCAAGCCCAAAACTGTTAAATATGAGTTCAAAACTCAGACCCATGTCCCTAAATTAGGGTATTTCTTTATTTTCTTTATTTTTGTTCCTTTTTTTGTTTTTGTTGGATTATTAATTTGATTTTATTTGATGGGCATTTTTGTAGGGTTATGCTTGTTGGATGGGGAGGTAACAATGGCTCAACCCTTACTGCTGGTGTCATTGCAAATCGGGAGTGAGTTTTTGATTATTCCTCTATATTTTTAGTCTACATAATCAATTGCATGCTGATAATTTTTTATTATTATTGATGAAAGAAATATGCTTGTTATTCCAATTTTTCCATTAGGGCTATGAGGATATTTTTTTTTTTTAGATTTTCAAGAATTTAAAAAAAAATTGTGGGCATTTTTTCTTGAAAAAGGAGAAAAAAAATATTAATGAAAAGAAAAGATCCAATTTTGAGCCCTTTTGTTTATGGAGGATTGTGACAAAAATTGAGATATGAGTTTGATTGAAACTTTTCAGAGGGATTTCATGGGCAACAAAAGACAAAGTGCAGCAGGCCAATTATTTTGGGTCTTTGACTCAGGCATCCTCTATTAGAGTTGGATCCTTCAATGGGGAAGAGATTTATGCTCCATTCAAGAGTTTGCTCCCCATGGTATATATATATTCTCCCACACATTTGCTTCATTTTTTTAAAACAATTTTTAGGGATATTTACAAATACTACCCTTCATGTTTAGCCTAAATTAAAAAAAAAATCAGTTATCTTTCAGAATTACAAATAACCTTTGACATTTGTTTCTATTTTACAAATTGCACAACCATTTGTATAACAAATACAAACCACAAGCACATATTTGTAAAACATGAGTGGGGTTTTTGTAATTTTAAGAGGTAAATTGATTTTTTTTGTAATTAAGCTAAACGTCAGGGTAGTTCTTTTAATTATTCCAAAGTTTTATGGTATAATCATTAGTTTTGATACTAATCATTTTTTGAATGATTTGACGATGATGATTAGGTGAACCCAGATGATATAGTTTTTGGGGGATGGGACATCAGCAACATGAATTTGGCAGATGCCATGGGCAGGGCCAAGGTATTAGATATTGATCTCCAAAAGCAGCTGAGGCCCTACATGGAGCACATGGTCCCACTCCCTGGAATCTACGACCCTGATTTCATCGCTGCTAATCAGGGCTCACGTGCAAACAACGTGATCAAAGGAACCAAGAAAGAACAGGTTCAACAACTCATCAAAGACATCAGGTATACATAACACTATTGCTCTTCATTAAACATTTGAAGCAGAGATGTTTATTGGAATAATTAACAAAAAAAACTGAGGTTTGGGTCCAGATTTGAAAATTACAAAATGGTAAATTACACTTTGACTCTTAAGTATGCAATCGTTTGCACTTTGTTCCCTAATTTTTGTCTACACTTTACCCTATGAACTTAGTGTTTTCCTTACACCATACCCCGTGGAGTGGAGATGGTAAAAATACACATTATTAAGTTTAGGGGTAAAATTTCATAAAAAAGTCAAGGGAGCAAAGTGCGAAAATTCGCATAGTTTAGGGGTCAAGTGTAATTAACCTAATTATAAAAAGTAAAAACTCCATTAAGGGGTTAACTATAATATCCCAATAAATGTTTGGGGGTTGAAATATTTTTTGCTTATGAATTGGGAAAATGTAAGACGAATCAAACATTCAACCTCAATGGGGGAGTTTTGTAATTTTAAAAAACTTTTGGTTCCTTTTTTTTTTTCTTTTTGTAATTAGCCCAAGCCTCAATGTTTTTTTTTTTTAAACTATCCCTTGTTTATTTTCAATTAAGGATGAAATTCTTTATGTTTTATTAATTTTGAAATGTTTTTTCTGGCTAATTTATAGGGAGTTTAAGGAGCAAAATAAAGTGGACAGGATAGTGGTTTTGTGGACAGCCAATACAGAGAGATACAGTAATGTTGTTGTGGGACTAAATGACACAATGGAAAATCTTATGGCCTCAGTTGATAGGAATGAGACTGAAATATCTCCTTCAACCTTATTTGCCATTGCTTGTATTCTTGAAAATGTCCCATTTATCAATGGCAGCCCACAAAACACTTTTGTTCCAGGTATGTACTTTAAAATAACTGTCACATGATTGATTTTTTTTGTAAATTCTCTCAGCAACATTGTAAAGTATCAAGCTTAACTAAATTAACTTATGTAGGTCTGATTGAATTGGCCATCCAAAGGAACTGTTTGATCGGTGGAGATGATTTTAAGAGCGGTCAGACGAAGATGAAATCGGTGCTCGTCGATTTCCTTGTTGGAGCCGGTATTAAGGTATAAAACACAATAAGTAATCTGATGTTTGGCCTAATTACAAAAACTGTCGTGATAATTACAAATATTTTCTTAAGGTGTTATAAATTAACACCCTCTTGAGGTTTGTATTTGCTTAACAAATACCAAGAGTGCAATTTGTAGAATGAAAACAAGTGTCAAGGAGTATTTGTAATTCTGGTTTTCTTTGTAATTTTCAAACATTTCTGTTTTTTTGTTGTAATTAACCTAAAGCTCATAGATATGTTAAACTTTTTATATTGCATATTTCCTTGGCGGGGCTAATTTAATTTGTTTGCATAACAGCCAACATCAATAGTGAGCTATAACCATTTAGGAAACAACGATGGGATGAATTTATCAGCCCCGCAAACTTTCCGGTCCAAGGAGATCTCCAAGAGCAATGTGGTGGATGACATGGTTGCCAGCAACGGCATCCTCTATGAACCGGGCGAGCACCCTGATCATGTCGTTGTTATCAAGGTATAAGCATGTTTCACCATTGATGCACTTTTTATCTAGTCGAAAACTGGTTACACCAGAAATATTATAGAATTTGGACTAATGATCTTTTGAACTTTGGTGCTTAGTATGTTCCGTACGTGGGAGATAGCAAGAGAGCTATGGACGAGTACACGTCGGAAATATTCATGGGAGGGAAAAGCACTATAGTTTTGCACAACACGTGCGAGGATTCTCTTCTGGCTGCTCCGATTATCCTGGATTTGGTCCTTCTTGCTGAACTCAGCACTCGTATTCAGCTCAAAGCCGAAGGAGAGGTTCGTACATCGACTTGAGGTCCCTTTATTTCTCATCTCTAGAGGCCTTGATTTTGTTCTCACAATAATGAGTTCCTTTTGGATTCATATTTTACAGGGCAAATTCCATACCTTCCACCCTGTGGCTACTATCCTCAGCTACCTCACCAAAGCCCCTCTTGTAAGTACATTTTAAAACCTCTTTGTTTGGTTGTAGTGATTAAAAGCCTATCGTGCTCTAAACGTGAACTGTATGATTGTTTTTTGGTGATATTGTTACGGGATTCAGATATGTGATATCTACTAATGATTTTGATTTGGAAATGCATAAAAATGGAAAATACATTTTTCAGATACTAATGGATTCTGTTATGGCGCTAATGACCTTTAATAATGTGTTACAAAATTCCAGAATTTTTGTATTACAATGTACCTTTCATTTGTTTAAAAAAAAAAAACTAGGAGAAAACAATACTCAAGACATCTGGGCAACAAAATTACTATTGATGTAGTGTTCAGAGTCTAACACAAGAATTTAGTTCAATTTATTTCTTTGTCACACCATATTTGACACTACATGGAATACGATGTTATCTGAGTTAGACGTGCACAAAAGCTTAACAATGGTTAATGTGATTGCATTCCATTTTGCCATATTCATTCATGTTGATGTTACTAAAATTTGATGATACGAAAACATGTTGCGGTCCATCATCGACCATGGTATTCATAAATCTCTATCCAGATCGTCGTTCTATTCTCGTGCATTTGATCACCAAATGTGAACAGATGCGTTGAAATCACGGGACTTATTGTGTGTGATTAAAGTCTATATGAGCATGAATGCAATTACTGAGACTTTTGGGGTTGCCTTTGGAAAAACAGGTACCCCCAGGGACACCAGTTGTAAATGCTCTCTCAAAGCAGAGGGCTATGCTTGAGAACATTTTGAGGGCTTGTGTTGGATTGGCTCCAGAAAACAACATGATTTTGGAATACAAATGAGAAAATATTATGTATTGGAAGATTGGTTCAAACATATGAGCATAGAGCCAGTTTCCTTTCTTCTTTTGCTTCTGGTTATTCTATAAATATTAGTACATGAAATAACCAAAGTATTGGGATGTAATAGCGTGGCCTGAGTTTTATATTTATTTTTCTTTTTTTGTTTTAGTTTATTGTAGCTATAACAAGTGTATTTAATTTGCTTTAGCTCTTTTAGAGCACATCGAAAATTAATGGAACTTTTGTTCGTTAGTTTGTGAAACTTCTTTCTATTTGGTCCCCTCATTTTTCTACTTGCATGTTAGTAATTGATTTAAATTTATGACTCTGTGAAATAATTATGAGATGTTTATATAGATTATTAAATGTTACAGAATATATAATAAAATGTTTTTCCAGATGAAGCTTTTAAAATATTATGGATTCTATAAACTCTTTAAGAAAAAAAAAACAGATTTTTTCGAACTCTTTACACGAGTAAAAGACTTTAAATTTACATTTTAGGATTGAAAATTGATCTTGTAAATACCAAAATTGTCATGGGTACTGGTTTGAAAATTTTATATATCAATCTTTCTGAATAATATATTGATATTGTTAACCAAATACGTTTTAATATTCTTACATGTTCTCCAAACAATACATGGGCAACTTACGAAATCACCTCTTCTCAAGCACAAAATTTGACATCTTTTTATATACATGTTTTTTCTTTAACTTATTAAACTACAAATTAATTGGCAAATCGACCAACCAATATATCCAAAGTCTTTAAATAGGCACGAGAGTTGTATTATCAGTGTGCGCAAAGTTGCAAGGATAGAAATAGAGCTACCAGTATAGAAAATTCACAAATAACGATTATATAGTTGTAAACCATATGAGTACTTGAGATAGGTCACTTATACTTCCTACGTGTTTCAGGCTTGAAAATGGAATCGTTTGGTAGCCTAATGGTAAAATTTTTGTTAACACTCATGCACGTGTCTGGGTCTGATTCTCACCTAACTCTCTCCCCTCAAGGATTTATACTAAAAAACAATGTTTCAGGCTGGGAAAAAAATTTATTATGTTTTAATCAATTGTAATTAAGTACAGAAAAATAATATATGTGATGACTTTAAAGCATATACACTTATAGCATTTAATAATTAGGTATAACACTCATCTTTCTCCATCTTTAATGGTAGGAGATCTTAATGAGATTTAACTTCTGGATAATCTATACTAGTATACGGGAAGAATTATAAATGCTACTTTTGAGTTTTAATCTAATTAAAAAATGTGATAAAAGTTAGAAAGATAGGGTTTGTGATGGACACAAAGTGAGAATTTCATGTATCAAGAAACCTATCAAGCTAATGTAAATGTAAACAAAATTAATGCATCCCTCAAAAGACACATAATTAAAATGCATCCCTCGAGCTAAAGTAAACAAAATGCATCCCTCAAAATATATCAAACACCAAACTGCAATTGGACGAACCAGATTTCTTATTTTACTTTCTATTACACTTTATTGGATTAATGATACATGCATTTGAGATAAACATATGTGTTGATTGTTTGAATGTATCTACACATGTCATTCATTCGAATAATGGAATAAGAAGTAGATTTGAACAAGGGGTGGATGCACTTAGAGCTCCACTGGACTGGAGCCCAGAGCAAGTTTGTGATAGCCCATTATTAGTACCTATTTTTTTAGCTTATTTTATGAGTTTTCTTTTCATTAGACCATTCAAACAATTTACCCCTTAGAAAAACACACACAAACAAGTAACACGTTATAGAGTCTTCCTTTGTGAAGTGGTTTTCTCTCTCTCAAGAGAGTGCTGGGTCCCCCTGGAAGTGTAGCTACGGTGGTTCTTTTCAAAAATTTAAAAATTTTAGTTTCCCCCTAGTTCTTACATGGAGTTCTTCTCGGTTTTTCTGTATATCCTCGTCCGTATTTGCATTTATGGTTGATTCCTTCTTTGCATTTACTCTGTATTAATATATTTTAGCTTCTTTATTGCTCCTCTTGATCCTCATTGTGTTTGTTGTTATCTTCTTCTCTATCCTTTAGCTCAGGGGTCCACAGGTTTGTTGCTGGGTGTTTTTTTTCTTTTTTTGGTTCTCAGGGGGGAGCCCCACCCCCCCTTTTGAATATTCTTTGTTGCTTACATTGATTATCTTTGACTCCTATTTGTTGACGTGTTTGCTCTCTTGTGTGTTGGCTTGTATTTCCAGATCTTCCAGCCTATAAGTTAAGCTTTGGTGTATTTTCGATGGAATCGAGTTTTTGAGTGATATTAATAAAGATATTGTGGAAGGACTAAGGAAATTTTCTCTGGTCGAAGAGGAGAAGAACGGTATAGTGTTGGAAGAAGGGGATGTTGCTAAAAGTTTGAAGGAATGGAAAAATAGCTTGGTGGGAAGGATTCATGGGGAAAAGAAAGCAAATTTTTCTGGACTCCGAAACACTCTCACATTAATCTGGCAAACTTCAAAAAAATTCCAGATTAGGGAACTTGGCCATAACCTTTACCAATTTGCTTTTCAGCTGGAGGAAGATAAACGGAAAGTGCTTAATGGCCGTGTTTGGACGTTCGAAAATCAGTTCTTACTGCTTAAAGAGTGGAGACATGATATGGATGTTGTTAAAGAAAGTTTCAACACAGTGAATTTGTGGGTGCAAATTTGGAATCTCCCCCATCACTGGGTGGCTTCAGAAACAGGGATGAAGATTGGGAAAATGTTTGAATCTATTTCTGATATTCTCATTTCTGAAACAGGGAGTGTTAAAGGACGATTCATCAGATTGTTGGCTACTATAAATATTGAGAAACCACTTTTAAGAGGAGCTAATATTCGATTAGGTGAGTCATCATTTTGGGTCGATTTTAAATATGAAAATCTTATGGGTACATGCTTCTATTGTGGGATTATAGGCCATTCGGACCGCTTCTGTGAGTTGCGGAAAAAAGATGTTGGGAATAATTGTCTTAAAGAAGGCCAATTTGGAGAATGGATTAAAGCGGATCTTATGTACCATTCACCAAGTAAGGGGAAAAGTAATTTTGATCTGAAAGGAAAGGAAAAGATCAAAAATCTTATCAGAAGGGATAACCCTGTTAATAATGGCTGTGATGAAGAAGCGAGGAAAGTTCAAACAGAAACGATTATCGGAAAAGAGGTTACTACGGTTTGTTTGGGGAGAATTCTCGATAGGAGCAAGGTGGATAATAATAAGGAACAATTTGGAGATAATGGGGAGAAGTCTATTGATCATATGGTGAATTCGGAGAAAGATACTAGAATCATCCATCATGACTTAATGGATGATGATGTCGGGCGAGCAAGCAACCTGTTTGAGATTCCAATCTCTAACGGAATTAATAGAGCTCCCTTAATTGACTTATCCAATAGGATAGGTATGTTGGGAAAATGTCCAATAAAATTCTCAAAGGAAAGACGGGTTTTAGGAAAAAGGTTGGGCCTGGGAAAGAGAATGATGTGAGGATAAAAGGGAAGGCAAGTTCGTCTAAGTGTACGAGTGGGAGCAAAAGGAGACTTGAGTTGGTGGATGAAGGGGATAGTAATGAATCAGAAATTTTCGAAAATTCCAAAAGACAAAAAATGGAACAAACTGACGCGGAGATGAATGTGGAGGTGGAGGAAGCCAGCCCTAATTGGCCCCAAATTAATAGATGAAGCTAAGCACATGGAATCAGTAGAGAGGAGTGGGAAGTGCTCTACAATTCCGCAAATCAAGGAGATCGTTAGACTCCAATTCCGGATATTTTCTTCTTATGTGAAACAAGAAAAAAGAAGCTTTTATTAAAACAGTTGTTAGGAATTTGAAGTGTGAAGATAGATGGAGTAGTGTGAATCCTAGTGGTATGAGTGGTGGCATGTTGGTGTTTTGGTCATCGAAAGTCACTGTTAGACAGATAATACGCAACAGGTTTTGTTTTGAAATGGAGGTTGAAATTGACTCAAAATCCTGTTGGGTCATTTTTTTCTATGCTTGATCGATGTTCGGGTTCGTAGAGATCGGTGGGCATATTTGATCTCGGCTAAAGAAAAGTGGGATCAATCTTGGATTTTGTGGGGAGACTTTAATGATATTATGGAGGCTAATGAAAAGAATGGAGGTCGGGAGAGATCCGAGGGTAGTTGTGATGCATCTCATCGTCAATTTATTAGAGATATGGGGATGGTGGATTTGTTATTCGGGGTCACAAATTCACATGGTCAAATAATAGGGAAGATGAGAATCATATTGAGGAACGCCTTGATAGATTTTTGCTTCCCTCGGTGGATGATTGAATATCCAGGGTCTGTTGTTAATCATATCTTTCGACCGCCTCGGACCATCTTCTTATCTTTTTGGATGCTATTCCGATATATGTAAAGGTAAGAAGAGATTTTGTTATGATAAAAGATGGAATAGTATGCATGGGTTGGAGAAGGTGGTATCCTTAGCTTGGAATACTCATCGGTGGGAACGCCAATGTATAAGGTCCAATAAAATCAAGCAAACAAGGGTGGATATTTTAAAATGGTGTAAATCCTCTACCTCTAATTTCGCCAAAGTGATTAAAGAATTAAACCAAAAATTACATGAGATGGCATGCGATGGGGAGCCGAGAGATTGGTGTGAGTGGAAGTCTTTGAAGAGGACCTTAACAAAGCCTATCGGGATGAAGAAAGCTTTACCGGGCAGTAAATCTAGAGTGACTTGGCTTAAGGAAGGGGATAGGAATACTAGCTTCTTTCATGCAAGTGTGATTCAAAGACGGAGAAGCGTAATTGTATTGCTAGATTAATCTCAGTGGATGGTAGAGTTTGCTACTGTTTCCCAAATTGAAAAAGAAGTGGCAGATTTTTATAAGGATCTATTTAGCACCTCCCACCCTCCCGTTGATCATTCTATTTTGGAAGGAATTATCAATCTATTGAAAATACACGTAAAACTTGGCTTACTAGAGCAAAGTGGAAGACATGGAGATTAGAGTCGCACTCTTTGAGCTTCACCCTCACAAATCTCCAGTATTGATGGTATGACTCCTTATTTTTTCAAACTTTTGGCCTATTGTTAGTAGTGATATTTGTAATCTTTGTTCGTAATTTCTTTCATTTTGTCAAGCTCTTGAAAAGCATGAATCACACTTTAATCACTCTAATTCCTAAAATTAGGAACCCTACGCTTATCGGTCACTATAGACCCATTAGCCTTTGCAATGTGGTCTATAAGGTCATTTCTAAAATCATTGCCAATAGATTAAAGCCTTGTCTTCCTAATTGCATCTCGAAAGCCAAACGACCTTCATCCCGGGCGGCACATTTTCGATAACATTGTTGTTGCTCATGAGTGTTTTCATTTTCTCAATAATCTTAGACACGGCTCTAAAGGGTTTATGGCGCTAAAGTTTGACATGGCTAAAGCGTATGATAGGGTGGAGTGGTATTTTCTGAAAATGGTTATGGATAAAATGGGATTTCCTATAACTTTTTCCAATTGGGTACTTACTTGTATATCTTCGGCCTCTTTTTCCTTTATTATTAATGGTAGTACTTGTGGCTATGTTCTTCCTACTATGGGTATTCGACAGGGAGATCTCTTTCTCCCTACCTTTTTCTTATTCTTTCGGAGGCTTTTTCTAGTTTAATCCATCAAGCTAAATCTCAATGCAAATTTTCTGGGATTAAAATTTGTAGAAGCGCCCCATTGTTACCCATCTTTTTTTGTCGATGATTCACTCTTATTTTGTGAGGCTTCTTTAAATCAAGCAACGAATGTTCGAAACTTATTGGATAAATTCTTAAATTTAGGGCAATTAGTTAACTTGGAGAAATCTTCTGCTTTTTTTTTTTAGCAAAAATATCTCTTCTCAGATTAAAGATTCGGTTTGCAATATTTTGAGTGGTATTAAAGAACAATGGAAAATCAAACATCTTGGGTTACCTCTAATCATTGGTAGATCTAAGTCGGATGTTTTTAGATATGTGTTGAGGTGGCTAAAAATAAGGTGGAGAATTGGAAGTCTGTGTTTCTCAGCCCAGCAGGAAGAGAGGTGCTCATTAAATCCATCTTGAGTGCTCTTCCTGTATATGTTATGTCTTGTTATAAACTCACGAAAGGTGTTTGTAAAGCTTTGAGTAACATTTTTGCTAGATTTTGGTGGGGTTCGCAGGGTGATGGTCAACGGAAAATTCATTGGGCAAGATGGGATAAGTTGACAAAAAATAAGGAAGATGGGGTTTAGGTTTTAAGGATATTTGTGCCTTTAATGATGCTCTACTTGCTAAAAACTTGTGGAATTTAATTACTCGGCCAAATCGCCTTGTTAGCAAGTTACTCCGTGCTAAATATTTCCCTCATGGTGGTATACTCAATGTGGATCCTAAGAATAATGCGTCTTGGATTTGGAAAAGTTGGATCCAAGATAGATATGAGTTGGGATCTAGAGTCATTGTTGGGGATGGTAAAACTATTAAAATCTGGGAATCTCCATGGGTTGGGTCTGCTCTTAATTTTATTCCAATCCCTTTGAATTCAGAAGCAAAAAATTTTACTTGGGCTAATGAGCTTATGTGTAATTCAGGGTCCTCTTGGAATTCTGATATTATTTTCAGGCTTTTTCCTCAAGATCAAGCTAATGATATTCTCAAAATGCATGTTGGAGGTCTGGGCACTAGGGATAGGATTTTCTGGCATTTTACTTCAAATGGTTTATATTCAGTTCAATCTGCATATAAAGCAATTTTGTCAACAAATGCCTTGTTGAAGGATCATCCAGAAGGTAGTTTGACTGGAGGGAGAAGTAAAGAAATGTGGAAGAGAACTTGGAAGTTGAAGCTTAAAGGCAAGATTAGGCATTTCTTATGGAAATGTATTCACAATTGTTTGCCTACAAAAGATAAACTGATTCAAAAAGGGGTGAAAATCGACCCTATTTGTGATGGATGTGGTGATGCTGAAGAAAATCTGGAACATTTACTCTTCCATTGTCAAAGAGCTAAATTATTTTGGAAGCATGCACCTATATCTTGGGACGGGATTCAACAGGATACTCAGTGTTTTTCATCTTGGTGGCAACAAATTTGTTCTATGAAGAAAGAAGATATGTGTCGGGATCGGGCGCACTACGGCCTATCTTCTTTGGTGGTTATGGAAAACTCGGAATTTGTGGGTGTTTCAAAAAATCAAACCTCTGTCAAAAGCGTTAACCGGGCGGTGAGAGAATGGGAGGAATTCGTCATCATTCATGATTCTCGCTTCTTTTATTTTGTGTTTTTCTTGTTTGCTTTCGGTTTTTCATTGGATCAATCTTGGGAAAATCGGTGTTATCCACTTATCTTGAGTAGATATAGGATTTGTCCGAGATCCGTGTTCTTTTTTCGTCCGCAAGTGTGATGGATTTAGGATCCGGTGTTATCTAGATCGGTGGATTCTTTTTGAGCTTGGTTGGAGGATGACTTGCTTTTGGTGGATGGAATTATACGATTCTCGACTTCTGAAGGCTTACAAAGCGGACCGATAACTATTGGGTCTCCTAGCTATGTTTTAATCGATCTTTGTATTTTTCAATTTCTTGTTGTCGATTATTGGATGTCCTTTGGCATCCTTGTCTTTCTGTTTGTTTCGATTTTAGTAAGCCTGTCAGTGTGGCCTTTTCCTTTCTTATTATTTGTTTGTACAAGAAAGGTTGTTATAGTCGATCGACTACGCCTGTAAGGGATCTTTTATTGAGTTTGGGTGGATATAAAAACTATCGTTTCTCGCAAAAAAAAAAAAAAAAACAATTTACCCCTTATCTTTAAAAAAGGATCCTTCAACGGGGAAGAGATCTATGCTCCATTCAAGAGCTTGCTCCCCATGGTATATATTTGCTTCATTTTTTAAAAACAGTTTTTAGGGATATTTACAAATACTACCCTTCATGTTTAGCCTAAATTAAAAAAAAAAATCAGGTATTTTTCAGAATTACAAATAACCTTTGACATTTGTTTTTATTTTACAAATTGCACAGTCATTTGTGTAACAATACAAACCACAAGCACATATTTGTTAAACATGAGAGATGAGAGGGGTTTTTGTAATTTTAAGAGGTAAATTGATTTTTTTTTGTAATTAAGCTAAACGTCGGTGTAGTTCTTTTAATTATTCCAAAGTTTTATGGTATAATCATTAGTTTTGATACTAATCATTTTTTGAATGATTTGACGATGATGATTAGGTGAACCCAGATGATATAGTTTTTGGGGGATGGGACATCAGCAACATGAATTTGGCAGATGCCATGGGCAGGGCCAAGGTATTAGATATTGATCTCCAAAAGCAGCTGAGGCCCTACATGGAGCACATGGTCCCACTCCCTGGAATCTACGACCCTGATTTCATCGCTGCTAATCAGGGCTCACGTGCAAACAACGTGATCAAAGGAACCAAGAAAGAACAGGTTCAACAACTCATCAAAGACATCAGGTATACATAATACTATTGCTCTTCATTAAACATTTGAAGCTGAGATGTTTATTGGGATAATCTAAAAGGAAAAACAACTTAGGTTTGGGTCCACATGTTTTTGAAATTACAAAAGGGTAAATTACACTTTGACTCTTAAGTATGCAATTTTTGCACTTTGTTCTCTAATGTTTTTACACTTTACCCTATGAACTTAGTGTATTCCTTACAACATACCCCGTGGTGTGGAGTTGGTGAAAGTATACAAATTATTAAGTTTAGGGGTAAAATTTCATAAAAAAGTCAAGGGAGCAAAGTACGAAAATTCGCATAGTTTAGGGGTCAAGTGTAATTAACCTAATTATAAAAACTCCATTGAGGTTTAATTTTGTGTCAAATTCAAGGCGTTAACTATAATGTTCCAATAAATATTTGGGGGTTTTGAAATATTTTTCTTATGAATTGGGAAATGTAAGACGAATCAAATATTCAAACCTCAATGGGGGAGTTTTGTAATCTTAACAAATACCAAGAGAGTGCAATTTGTAGAATAGAAACAAGTGTCAAGGGGTATTTGTAATTTGTAATTCTGAAGATAGTTGGGTTCTTTTGTAATTAGAGTGAACCTCAAGGGTACTATTTTTAATTAACCCTTTGAATAATTACAAAAACTACCCTGGGGTTTGAGTTAATTACAAGAAAAAAAAAAAACAGAAGTTTTTAAAAGTTAAAAAAACCCCTTGGGGATTGATTATGTATTAGACTTTACCCCTCATATTTTTCAAACACCTCCCCTACATTTGTAAAAGTATTACAATCATCCCCTTACATTTAAACAAATCAAACATTGTAGGTTTTTTTTTTTTTTGGTAATTTTCAAACATCTGTGGGGTTTATTGTAATTAAATAAACCTCAGGGGTAGTTTTTAATTATCCCTAACCCGTTTTCTTATGTTACACTTGTTTCTACATTTATATTGCTTGTTTTCTTGGCGGGCTAATTGAATTTGTTTGATTTGCAGCCAACATCAATAGTGAGCTATAACCATTTAGGAAACAACGATGGAATGAATCTATCAGCCCCACAAACTTTCCGATCCAAGAGCAATGTGGTGGATGACATGGTTGCCAGCAACGGCATTCTCTACGAACCTGGCGAGCACCCTGATCATGTCGTTGTTATCAAGGTATAAGCATGTTTCACCATTGATGCACTTTTTATCTAGTCGAAAACTGGTTACATTTGAAATATTATGGAATATGGATTAATGATCTTTTGAACTTTGGTGCTTAGTATGTCCCGTACGTGGGGATAGCAAGAGAGCTATGGACGAGTACAAATCGGAGATATTCATGGGAGGGAAAAGCACTATAGTTTTGCACAACACGTGCGAGGATTCTCTTCTGGCTGCTCCGATTATCCTGGATTTGGTCCTTCTTGCTGAACTCTGCACTCGTATTCAGCTCAAAGCCGAAGGAGAGGTTTGTCTTTTCATTACATCGACTTGAGGTTCCTTTAATTCTTATAATCTTTAGAGGCCTTGCTTTTGTTGTGACGATAATGAGTTCCTTTTGGATTCATATTTTGCAGGGCAAATTCCATACCTTCCACCCTGTGGCCACTATCCTCAGCTACCTAACCAAAGCCCCTCTTGTAAGTACATTTCAAGAACTCTTTGTTTGGTTGTAGTGATTTCAAGCTTATCGTGCTCTAAACGTGAACTTGTATGATTTGGTGACATTGTTACGGAATCGATATATATGATCTCTACTGATGATATTGATTTGGAAATTCATAATTATGAAAAATGCATTTTCCAGATATTAATGGATTTTGTTATGGCTGCTAATGACCTTTAATCATGTATTACACAATTTCAGAATTTTTGTATTACAAAATACCTTTCATTTGTTTTTAAAATAAAAAAATCTAGGAGAAAGCAATACTCAAGACATCTGGGGCAACAAAATTACTATTGATGTAATTGTTCAGAGTCCAACACAAGAATTTAGTTCAATTTATTTCTTTGTCAGACCGTATTCGATGAATACCGAGTTATCTGAGTTGTAAAGACGTGCATGAAAGCTTAATAATGGTTAATGTGATTGCATTCCATCTAGCCATTCAATCATGTTGATATTACTAAATTTGATGATAAGAAAACATGCGGTCCATCATCGACCAACTGTGGTACTCATAAATCTCTATCCAAATCGTCGCTATGTTCTCGTGTATTTGAACACCAAATGTGAACAGATGCGTTGAAATCACGGGACTTATTGTGTGTGATTAAAGTCTATATGAGTATATATGTAATTACTGAGATTTTGTGGTTGCCTTTGGAAAAACAGGTACCTCCAGGGACACCAGTTGTAAATGCCCTCTCAAAGCAGAGGGCTATGCTTGAGAATATCTTGAGGGCTTGTGTTGGATTGGCTCCAGAAAACAACATGATTTTGGAATACAAATGAGAAAATATTATGTGTTGGAAGATTGGTTCAAACATATGAGCATAGTGCCAGTTTCCTTTCTTCTTTTGCTTCTGGTTATTCTATAAATATTAGTACATGAAATAACCAAAGTATTGGGATGTAATAGCGTGGCCTGAGTTTTATATTTATTTTTCTTTTTTTGTTTTAGTTTATTGTAGCTATAACAAGTGTATTTAATTTGGTTTAGCTCTTTTAGAGCACATCGAAAATTAATGGAACTTTTGTTCGTTAGTTTGTGAAACTTCTTTCTATTTGGTCTCCTCATTTTTCTACTTGCATGTTAGTAATTGATTTAAATTTATGACTCTGTAAGATAATTATGAGATGTTTATATAGATTATTAAATGTTACAGAATATATAATAAAATGTTTTTCCAGATGAAGCTTTTAAAATATTATGGATTCTATAAACTCTTTAAGGAAAAAACAAATTTTTTTCGAACGGAGAATTCATAATATGATCCAAATTTAAGAAAATTTATCATTTCAAGACTTACAATTTTAACCTTCTCAAATCAAGACCCAATTTTTATTTTTTTCTCAAATTGGGCTCTCTCGCATTTTGGGTTCTCACTTCAAGACCTAAAATTTCAACCTTTTCAAATTAAGATCCAATTTTTATTTTGGGAAATTACACAAAATAACCTCCTTTTGGCACAAATCCCGATTTTACTAATATCTCACATCCATACCTTTTTTTAACTTTTTGTACGCTCTTTTTCTAATTTTTCCTCATTTACGCTTTTGACCTTTTCGTGTCCAATCATCACCTCTTCTCTCTCTTTCCTCTCGATGTTTGGTTTTTCCTTTGCATGTCCGCCATAGTTGGTTGTTCTCTTTGATCCGGTAACTTCTTGTTCAAAATCAAGCCCCAATTTCTTCATCTTCTAAAAAGAAAGATGAAACTTGTGGATGTTGATGAAAAACAAGTTGTTAAGGAAAATCATCCAAAAAGAAAGTTGTTGGATTTAAAGGCATTGATGCTCATCAAGTATGGTGTTTTTTCTTTTATATTAATGGATTTATTTTGTTATTTATTGTTTCTATGGATTTTTGTTTTTTTTTCGTTTACGTCGTGTTGTTTCGTTGTGTTTCGATGTTGTTTTCATTGTGTTTCTATGCTTTTGATCTGTTGTTTTTATTATTTTTCAAATTTTTCGTATAAGATGTATTGTTTTTTTTTTTTTGTTTCGTTGTTGTTTCTTTGTTGATTTATTTGAAACATGAACGAAACATAATTGAAACAAATATGGAAAATGATGTCCTGCTTTCTTATTCTATTTGTTGTTTTTTTTTTTTTGTTCTTGTATGTTTTTCTTCTCTTTTCCTGATGTACAGTCCGATTCTTCTTTTTTTGTGCTCGAAAATATGTCTTCTCCTTGTTCTTCTCCTTCGCACAGTGTTTGCGCACTTGTTATGGCTGTTGCGTTTCAGATCTCTAATTGGTGCTCTGTTTTTTGGTTTTTTGGTGGTGGTTTTTATATGCAGCGTATTGTTTTGGTAATGTGTTGGGTTTGAGCGTATTTGTTGGTAATTAGAATGCGACAACGTATTGTTAGGTAATTTTGGTAAAATCTTAGTATTTTGCAGGTACCGGTCAAAAATAAGTGGGCATTTGTGTCATTTTCCCTTTTATTTTTTTTCCTCAAATCAGGCCCTCCCCCAAATGTTGGGCTCTCAATTCAGGTTTTAAAATATAACAAAAAGAGAAATATTAATATAATCTATCACACCGCCACAAAAATTAATTTTCTTTCTCTTTTTTTTTTTTTTGCTCATTCCTTTTTCCTAACCGATACTTGTTTTAAATCGTAAAATTCAATCATAATTTGGATATCTTATTTTTTTAGTAACTTAAAAATATTTTACTACCTCTTTTTCATTCTAATTTGGATATCTTATTTTTTTAGTAACCAATAAATATTTTACGGCTTTTTTTCATCTGTTGTTAGCTACATACATTTATATTTATAGATCTTGGTTTCTACACGTTAAACAAAATTGATAATAAGTATGGATCGAGTAAAAAAGAATAAGCGAAAAAATGAAAAGAGGAAGAAAAGTAATTTTGTGTTTGACGTGATAGATTACACTAATATTTCTTTTTTTGTTAAATTCTAAAACTTGAAGGAGAACCCAAAATTTAGGGGAGGGCCCGATTTGAGAAAAAAATAAAAATTGGGTCTTGATTTGAGAAAGTTGAAATTTTGGGTCTTGAAGTGAGAACCCAGAATTTGAGGGAGAACCCAATTTGAGAAAAAAAAAATAAAAATTGGATCTTGATTTGAGAAGGTAGAAATTTTGAGTCTTAAAATGGTAGAATTTCTTAAATTTGAACCCTATGATGAAATTCACCCTTTTCGAACTCTTTACACGAGTAAAAGACTTTAAATTTACATTTTAGGATTGAAAGTTGATCTTGTAAATACCAAAATTGTCATGGGTACTGGTTTGAAATTTTTATATATCAATCTTTCTGAATAATATATTGATATTGTTAACCAAATACGTTTTAATATTCTTACATGTTCTCCAAACAATACATGGGCAACTTACGAAATCACCTCTTCTCAAGCACAAAATTTGACATCTTTTTATATACATGTTTTTTCTTTAACTTATTAAACTACAAATTAATTGGACAAATCGACCAACCAATATATCCAAAGTCTTTAAATAGGCACGAGAGTTGTATTATAAGTGTGCGCAAATTGCAAGGACTCTGAAAAAAAGAAAGTTGCAAGGATAGAAATAGAGCTACCAGTATAGAAATTCACAAATAACGATTATATAGTTGTAAACCATATGAATACTTGAGATAGGTCACTAATACTTCCTACATGTTTCAGGCTTGAAAATGGAATCGTTTGATAGCCTAATGGTAAAACTTTTGTAAACACTCATGCATGTGTCTGGGTCCGATTCTCACCTAACTCCCTCCCCTCAAGGATTTATACTAAAAAACAATGTTTCAGACTGGGAAAAAAATTTATTATGTTTTAATCAATTGTAATTAAGTACAACTATTTGAGGTCTGCCAAAGGTCTTGAAAAGCGCAGCAAAAGTAATAAAACGGGGCTTCTATTGTAATTAAGTACAGAAAAATAATATATGTGATGACTTTAAAGCATATACACTTAGGCTTCGTTTGGTTGGGGTTAATGGGAGTGATATCACTCACTTTTATATTATTTCATTCCTATTGTGATGTTTGGTTTAAGCCAAAAGAGCCCTGGAAATTGCTCTGACCCGGTGATTTATCATGCCCAATTAGCTATTACATATCCCACCTCAATGGTGGGATGATCAATATAGCCCATTAGGTTGGAAGATAATATTATCTAAACACCCTTATTTTGGGAATTGATTTTCTAAAATAAGGGCAATAAGGTAATACAACACTTGTTAAACTATTATTACATCTCCCGAACCAAACACATTAATTGACAACCCTTACATTCCAACAACCCAATCACTCAATCAAACACATTATTGGACCTTATTATATCCATGGGATAAGGCCAATAAAGCTGCTGGGAATTAATCAAGCATATTACTATGTTTCAACCAAACGAAGCCTTATAGTATTTAATAATTAGGTATAACACTCATCTTTCTCCATCTTTAATGGTAGGAGATCTTAATGAGATTTAACTTCTGGATAATCTATACTAGTATGCGGGAAGAATTATAAATGCTACTTTTGAGTTTTAATCTAATTAAAAAATGTGATAAAAGTTAGAAAGATAGGGGTTGTGATGGACACAAAGTGAGAATTTCATGTATCAAGAAAGCTATCAAGCTAATGTAAATGTAAACAAAATTAATGCATCCCTCAAAAGACACATAATTAAAATGCATCCCTCGAGCTAAAGTAAACAAAATGCATCCCTCAAAATATATCAAACACCAAACTGCAATTGGACGAACCAGATTTCTTATTTTACTTTCTATTACACTTTATTGGATTAATGATACATGCATTTGAGATAAACATGTGTGTTGATTGTTTGAATTTATCTACACATGTCATTCATTCGAATGATGGAATAAGAAGTGGACTTGAACCAGGGGTGGATGCACTTAGAGCTTCACTAGGCTGGAGCCCAGTGCAGGTTTGTGATAGCCCATTATTAGTACTTATTTTTTTAGCTTATTTTATGAGTTTTCTTTTAGACCATTCAAATAGTTTACCCCTTATCTTAAAAAAAAAAGAACAAACCCAATTAATCAAACCCAATTAATCACAATCCAAGATAAGTTTGATTCTACTTTTCACCATTCCACCATATGTCCGTCCCTATGCCTTTTTCAAATCCCAATCTCTTATTCTCTTTGAAAATCAAACAATAATTTCATGGCAATTAGATAGACCGTAATCAGGTATTTTGCATTGTGATTTAGTTTTTGCCCATACTAATTCCTTGCTCAAATTTCTTCAACGCTTCAACAACATTTGCCCTATCTTAGAATAAAATCAAAGTAAATCCTATTATCAAGGATGAATAATCCATTTTTTTATTTTTTTCCTATATTAGAGCATTCCTAAGAGACTCTTTAAGTGAGAGATCCTCTTTATTTTGAAGAGTGAACCACCAAATCATCTCCAAAAATTCTTTATTTTAACTTTAAAATTTAGATAATGAGTTTTCACTCTTTAAATTTGGAAAGCCAATACAACTCTCTATAAGTAATTGCTTGAATGATTAATTAATTTCAATATCGCATTTGTTGATTTCATCCACTTTGAATGACACTTTTGATTAATACTTACTAAAAAATAACATAATTTTGAAATAAAGAGCCAAATACAAAGAGTTTGTTGGAAAATGCCAAAAATATCACTCATTAAATTTAAAAATGTTCTTTAATTTATAAAAGATTGTTAGGAAAATTTATGTTTAGATTTTGATGACACCATGTAAAACTTAGAATAGGAAGTTGGCACCCCATTTTCTTTGTAATTCTACTTGTAATAGATAGGTCTATTTGAGTGAGTTGAGTCACTAAGTTGAAGATTACAAGAGTCGATCAAGATTGAAGAGAAGACTCGGTTTGTGTGTCACTATGTCAAGCTAAGTGAAGGTTCAACCAAGTGACGTGAAAAGTTATCTCGATCAACCGATTGACAACTAAGTTATTCCAAATGATTGGAATCAAATGTCAAAGGGTTTTGCAGACAAGACTTGAAGAAAGCGATAGAGATCCATTGTCAACACAAGTCAAGGTTTTCTTTGGAAATAGGCTCGTGTCAGCCGCCAAAGAATAAAGTTTTTTTTTGAAAAGAATGCAAAAGGCAAGGAACCAATAGGATGTACGAAAATCTGCAGAGACCAAAGAAAGGCCGCAGTGCATTAAAATCATGGTACGATCCTCATTAATTTGTAAGGACAAGTCATGCTAACAATCTACGAGTGGGATTTGAAATATATGTATATCTCTTCAACGGATATATTTTCAAATCCTCACTATAAAAGGTCGAGGAAGCAAGTGAGAGAATGTAACCAATTCTACGAATTACAAGCATTCAAGAAAGCATAAACCTGCAAATACTCTAAAGCTTTCAAAGACAATCCTGAAGCCTAACATCAAGGAACTCAATCCAACACACTCAGTGAAGGATAGAATACTTCATCAAGTTGAAGAGGAAACTGTTTGAGGAATAAAAAGGGTCTACTCTCCAAGGCTGAAGGAGAAGTAGTAAGGTTCAAGTTCGAACCAGAAGCTTTGGGCTCGTTGGAAAGTTGTGTGATCAACTCCAAGAGTTCGAGGGAGCTGAAATAGCAAGATAGCCATTTTGTGAAGAAGCTGAGTTCCAGGAGCAGCCAACTGTGTGATCAAGGCTGACTCGGACTGTTCACTACTTTGTAACCCAGATCTGTTACTTAGTGGATTCTTCCAGGAGTTGGAGAAGAGTGGATTAGAGGAATTACCCCATCCTCGAACTACTATAAAATTGCTTGTGTCATCTTTACTTACATTACTTTACTTTCTTGCATATTATTTATATCTGCTGCTAAGTTATAATTGCTAAACTCAACTGATAATAACATTTGCTAAAAAGAATTATTGAAAACAAGTTTAAAACATTAAGGGTGAAAAGTCTTCCGCTGGACAAAAACCAAATCAAGTGTGAATTTAAGTGTTAGCTGATCCCAGCTGAGTTATACTATTAACAGCTCAGTCGAGTCTGTTGAGTGGATGACTTCGCCGAAGTAAGCCAACCTAGCTATCCCTCAAGGACTTAGCTGATTTGAGTTAACTCTGTGAAATATCTAAAGGACTAAGTCCAAAAATTTGGTAAGGTTTATTCACCCCCCCTTAAACCTTACTACTCACCTCTTGGGACCTACAAGTGGTATCAGAGCGGTTGGTTCATTGAGCCTTCCGCACTGGTTACTGAACTAGATCTCTGTCTTTTCAAAAAAAACAACACTTGAGTTTTTAAAAGCTTTTATTCAAAAGCAAAGTTATTATCATGGAAGCAAATCTAACTCGCATTCCCATGTTCACTGTGGAAGAGTTTGATGACTGGAAAATTCGTATGCAGGCTCATCTATCAGCTTTGCACGATGAGATGTGGTTGTGGATAGAAGATGGGCCACCGCAAATTCTAAAGGTCAATGTTGCTGTAAGAAGAGCACCCCCAACTGAAGGAGATAATGTTGTAGCAGAGATCAGACCTGCTATGGTTGAAAAGCCTCGTTGTGAATGGACCAACGAAGATAGAAAAAGATACAATCTTGACAATGTTGCCAATGACATCCTTTACAAAACCTTGCATAAGGCTATGTTCAACAAAGTCAAATCTTGCAAATCAGCCAAAGAAATTTGGGAAAAGCTCAATTTGATTTGTGTTCGGATCCTTCACAAATCAAAGAAAATAAATTGACTGTTGCAGTACCAAAAATTTGAAAATTTTAAAATGATTGCAGGTGAAAGTCTGGATCAGCTGGATGCCAGATTTAAAGAAATTACAAATGAGCTTTCAGCTCTAGGAAAGGAGTACACTCAGAAGGAGATGCGCATGAAAATCCTAAGGTCCCTCCCAGCTGAATGGGAAATGAAGGCCATAGCCCTGAGACATTCCATGGACCTCTCCAAAACATCAAATCATGAGCTATTCTCAGACCTCAAGGCATATGAGTTTGAGTGAGAAGAAAGGAGCAAAGAGACAAGCGATTGTGCCCAAGAAGACAGCTACACTCGATGGCAGTGAAGGAAAAAAGCCGAGCCAAAGAAAACAATAGACCGAGGGAAATAAATTTAATGGTAAAAAGGTTCAACAAGTTCTTCAATAAGAACTATAAAAGGAACAAGGGTGAAACCTCAAGAAGACACAAGACCCTCCAAATCAAGGGAGGACAGGCCACCAAGAGAGATGAACATCAAAGAATCGAATATAAGAGAGCGATAATTAGAGAGCTTAAAGAATCGACATGCAGAGAGAGCTGAAAACATGTGTTGGAACTGCAGACAACATGACATTTTGTTGTTGACTGCTCTTATCCAACAATCAACAAATATAGAAATGAAGAGGATAGAAGGGTCTTAAGAGAAAGAAGACAAGAAAAGAAGAAAGCCATGTTGGTTCTTGAGATCTAAACAAATGCACTAATTGCAAGGAACTAATAGACTCGGATAGTAGTGAAGCTGCATTACTCGGTGATCTTTGAAGAAGAGGCTATGATCTGCCTCATGGCCAAAGAACAAGATCCAAAAGATCAAGAAGATGAGGTACACTCTAACTCATCTCATTCAGATACTAGTGATAGTGATAGTGACACAAACACTTTATCACCCACATATCTTTATGATTCAATTGGCACAATGATGAAAGACTTTGAGCACATAGAAACCTCAAACACACTATTAAATGAGGAAAACAACTAGGTTAAATGCCGAAACTCAAAGTCGACTAAAGAGTTGGGTACTCTAAGTCATATAGTCGATGAGAATACAAAGTCAAGGCTGAAATTTCCAAGATTCAAGAAGAGCTAGTCACATCTTGAAAAAGAGAAAAAGATCTTAAAATGTGATTGCTTCATTTACAAAGACATCTAAATCATTGGATGAACTTATAATGACTCAAAAAGAGTGTGGAGACAAAACAAGCATAGGGTTCAATTCCTTTGTGCATGCTCAAGCTCCTAGAGTGATTTTGGAAAAAGGATACTCAAGTAATGAAGAGTCCAAAATCTAAAACACCATATCTTTGCACCAACACCACACAAAAACACAATCACAATCATCGGCCTTGGATATAAGTGTTGGGAAATTTATTGTTTAGATTTTGATGAATGCCATGTAAAACTTAGAATAGGAAGTTGGCACCCCATTTTTGTTGTAAATCGCATTGTAATAATAAATAGGGTCAAGTCAAGTGAGTTAAGTCACTATGCCTAAACATGCAAGAAGACAATCGGAGACTAGAAGGAAGACTCATTGCAAGACAACCGAGTATGGCAAAGAAGAGAAGACGGAACTCGATGAAGGAGCAAGCGAGATGCGGTGAGTAGAGTCATCGGTCAAGTCAACTCAAGATAGCCAAGTCTCAAGTTGAAGTGATGAAGAGTCATCCAATGATTGGAAGTCGACTCTAAGTCACCTGGGGAAAGCAAGGAAATGCGGTCAAGTCGAGATAATGGAAGAGATCCGTTGCACAAAAATCAAGGGAATTACTTAAACAAGTAATACCTCCATACTACCTTTCTCGAAGTGCTCAGTCCCAGAAGCGTGCAAAAGGAATAAACCAATGGGAAGCATCGCACCATGTCGAGAACTACGAAAAAGTCAAGAACAATTCATACGAGGAAGTGGCAATTCCAAGGATCGCAACAAGACAAGCCAACGACCACAAGTGACTTTCAAAAAATAAGCCTATCTCTTCAACAGTGCAGATTTTTGAAAGATCACTATAAAAGGCCGAGGAATGACTCGAGAGAAGGTTACTCAACCACGAACATTCAAGCAAACATTTGAATCAGTAACAAAAAATTATTCTCAAATCATTCAAGATTAATCCTCAAGCCTACATTACGAAGAAAATCAATCCAACACTCACCAAAGTGAAGGAAAGATAACTTCAATCGTTGAAGAGGAAATTGTTGAAGAATCAAGGGGTCTACATTCCACGGAGGATTGTAGGAAGGTTCAAGGTCGAACCAGTCTCAAGTTTTTGGAGGGCTTCGTGATCAAATCCAAAGAGCTTGAGCAAGTGGTCATAGTAGCAAAGGCAAACGCCTGCGTGAAGAAGCTCGAGTCGTACGAGAAGCCAGTGCGTGACAAGGCATCTCCAGATCGAGTCCCAAAGGATCAAGTCACATTTGTGTGATCAAGACTTGTATCGGGTATTACCACTCGTATATCGATCAATACCTAGTGGATTCCTCCAGAGTTGGAGAAGAGAGGAGTAGAAGAATTACCCCATCTTCGAACCTCTATAAAAACTTATCGTGTCATTTACATTTCAAAGACTTTACTTCTTGCATCTTATTTATTTAACTCTGTGATAAATTTGCCATCCACTTGATAATCTCTAAGTACTAAACCATATTAAAGGGTGTAAAGTCTTCCAACTGAAAATAAATCACGTCAAGTTAAGTCTTTAGTCAAAACAATTTGAGTTATTCTATCACGGCTGTCTCGAGTCCGTTGAATAACTAACTCGCTAATTAACTAACTTAGTTGTCCATCAAGGACTCGGTTGTGAAGTATTAACTCGAATATTTAAAAGGACTAAATCGAAAAGTTGGTAAGGTTTATTCAACCCCCTTCTAAACCTTACATTCACACCCCTTGGGACCTACAAGTGGTATCGGAGCGGTTGGTTCATTGAGCCTTCCGAGTTCGGTTTCGAACTAGATCTCCAAATTTTTCAAAATCTGTTTTAGTACTTAAGTTCTTCAAAACTCTTTTTATCATTAAAAGTTATTATCATGGAAGCAAATTGACACGCATCCCTATGTTCACAATTGAAGAATTTGATGATTGGAAAATTCGCATGCAGTGCTTATCTATCAAAGATTACATGATGAGATGTGGATAGTGATAGAGGATGGGCCACTCGCAAATATTAAAAGTGAACACAACAAAGGTAAGAGAGTGCAACTTAAGGTGAAGAGGATGTTGTTCCCTGACTATCGTGGTTGAAAAACCAAGAGTCGAATGGATAAATGATGACAGAAAAAGATATAACCTGGACAATGTGGCCAAGGACATTCTTTACAAAACCTTGGACAAAGCCATGTTCAATAAAGTCAAATCATGCAAAACGGCTAAAGAAATGGGACAAGCTAACATTGATTTGTGAAGGCTCGTGAGCAAATCAAGGAAAATAAATTATCACTGGTCATGAGAAATTTGAAAATTTCAAAATGATCGTAGGAGAGACCTTGGATCAACTGGATGCTCGGTTCACGAAATTACCAACGAGCTATCTCCGCACTTGGAAAAGAATATACACGAAGGAAATGTGTATGAAGATTCTAAGAAGTCTCCCAACCGAGTGGGATATGAAAGTCATGGCCATGAGACACTCCATGGACCTATCCAAGACATCCAACCATGAGCTATTCTCGGATCTCAAAGCCTACGAATTTGAGCCGAGAAGAAAAGACCAGGAAGAGACAAATTTACCCAAAACAACTCGCTTCTAATTGTTAAGGATGTCAAGAGAGCCGAGGTCAAAGAGGTCATTGACCAAGAAGAAATAGCCCCGATGGTTAAAAGGTTTAACAAGTTCTTCAATAAGAACTACAAGAGAGGCAAGGGCGAATCCTCCTCCAAAAGACACTCGGCTCCTCCAAGTCAAGGGAAGATAGGCCAACCAAGAGAACAGAGCATCAAAAAGTCAATATCAAAAATTTGAAAATCCAAGAATGGAAAGAGTGATCAAAAGGTTGAAAATCTATCGAATCGTAGGCAACCAGGTCACTATGCCATTGATTGCCCATATCCCGTAGTCAACAAATACAGGAATGAAGAAGAAAGAAAGGTCTTGAGAGAAAGAAGACAAGAAAAGAAAAAGGCAATGTTGGTCGCAGAGATCGCCGAGACAGCCAAGTCAAGAGACACAATGGTGATTTAGAGAGTAGTGAAGCCGACTACTCAAGTGATTCGAAGAAGAAGCCTTGATCCGTTTGATGGCCAAGGAACAAGATCAACCTAACCAAGAAGATGAGGTACACTCTAACTCATCACACTCGATTCTAGTGATAGTGATCGTGACACACACACTTCATCACCCACTGATCTTTATGTTTCATTAGGCAAAATGATGAAAGATTTTGAACACATTAAATCCTCACACACACTACTAAATGAGGAAAACAAATTTACTAAAGTTAAAACTCACGGTGACTAAGGAGCCGAGTACTCTAAGTCAAATAGTCGATGAGAATGAAAGTTTAAAGATCGAAAATGCTAAGCTAATAGCGAAAAATAATCGCTATAGAAAAGAGGGAAAATGACCTCAAAAATGTGATTGCCTCATTCACTAAGGCATCTAAATCATTGGATGATCTTATTATGAGTCAAAGAGAATGTGGAGACAAGACAGTGCTTAGGATTTAATTCCTCTGTGCTATGTCAAGCTCCAAAAGTGATTTTGGAAAAAGGATCTTTTAGCAATGAAGTATCTCAAAAATCCAAAACTCCAAATGGTACACACACATTTATCCCAAAGCACAATTACAAACAAACGGCATTGGTTATAAAGGAAAAGAAAAAGCCAGTTGAGTGTCTTTGAGAGGACAGTGAGAAGAAATCCAGAGTTCCTCAAAGAACTCCAAACAGAAATACTCTGTAAAGAAGAAACAGAGCTACCAAAAAACCCGAGAAGTTCTATAAAAGAAATACATATGAAGGGAATGGTAGAAAATACCCAAGCCAAGCCGATTGGAATAATGTGAACTATCAAAGAAAGACCTATGGAATATAAGCCAAAATGGCAAAGGCCTAGAACTCAAGAAAGGCCATTCCAAAGGTATAAGAGCTTTCACCAAAGACACATATGCACCTAGGCACTACACTCAGAGATATCACAACTACCCAAAGAAGGCAATTGCTAAACTACATATACAGGCATATAGACAAAAGAGACAATTTTGTATGAACCTAGAATCCCCAATCAATTTGCCAAAATTAATTATGATTATGGCACTGATAGATGGCAACCCCCTAAAGTCAAATCATTTGGCTATAGGTTGGTTGGATCATCTTACAATACTAACCCCTCGGGACCGCACAAATATGGGTACCTAAAACTTAATTTCCTTGTTTGCGGGTTCAAGGAACAACCGAGTGCCAAGGAACCTGGTACATGGATAGTGGTACATTCCGACACATGACAGAAACAAGAAAAATCTGTCAAAATTCAAGGAAGTCAAAGGAGCAAAAGTCATATTTGGAGGAAATGAAGCTCAGGGAGAAATAAGAGGCGTAGGATCCATCAAGAAAAATGGATTAGAAATCACAGATGTTGCATATGTTGAAGGACTCAACTTCAACTTGCTAAGCATCACCAACTCGTGACAAGGGTTATAATGTTGAATTTAACATGGGTATATGCCAAATCAAGGATACTGAGAATCAAATGAAGTTGTGTTGCAAGGATGCGACAACAAAAGAACATGTATGTCGTGGATTGGTCAATCGCAACACCCAAGACTGTCTATTAGCAAAGAGCACAATTTGAATCAAGTTGGTTGTGGCACAAGAAGCCGAGTCACCTGAATTTCAAAATGATTAACAAGCTTGCTAGAAGCAATCTTGTGGAAGGACTTCGGACTCGGTGTACAAGAAGGAGAGTATATGTGACGATGTCGAAGGGAACACAAATCAAATCATCATTCAAAGAAAAGACATGTCCATCTTCAACAAGAATATTGCATCTCGCTACATATGGATCTATTTGGTCCATTTGAACCAGCTAGCATTAGTCGGAAGAAATACACCTTGGTGATAGTAGATGACTACTCAAGAGATATACATGGACAATATTCATGTGTAAGAAGAAAGAAACTCTACGAAAACTACCACAACGGTGATGAAGAGGATTCAAAATGAGAAGAGCCAAACCATTATCAAAATAAGATCGTGATGAGAGGAACCGAGTTTGTAAATGGTATAATAACTCGCATTGTATTGAAAATGGCATTGGTCATGAATTGTCTGCAGCAAGGACTCCACGGAGAATGGAATTGCGAGAAAGAAGGAATAGAACTCTCAAAGAAGGAGCAAGGACCATGTTAGTCAAGAACGGGGCTACCTAAAAGATTTTGGGTGAAGCAATAAACACAAAGATGCTACACTCAAAATAGATGCATGATAAACAGACGGTGACAAAGACTCCTATGAGATTTGGACAGGAGAAAACCAAATGTTGCATATTTTAGAATATTTGGATGTAAATGCTTCATCCATAACAATGGCAAAGATAATTTGAAGGCTTTTGATGCTAAAGTCGATGAAGGTATGTTCTGGGATACTCAAAGCAAAGCCTACAGAGTACTCAACAAGAGGACTATGGTTACAGAGGAATCCATTCATGTGGTGTTTGATGAGCCTAATGTAAATGGAGAAGACATTGAAGAGTCACCGATAAGTTGAATCAACCAACCATGCGAGAAGAGTCCCTATCTTTCAAGTTGAAGCCGGGAATTATAAACCCGGATGAAGATGAGATATTTGAGTCTCAAAAATAGCCGGAAAATGCGGCACTAAGTGATGACGAGAGAGATGATCAAAGCAACATAGTTGCAAGACGATCAATCCAACTAACTTACTCCAACTCGATGTAAGATGGTTGAGAGACCATCCACGTAACTAGTCATTGGAGATATAAGAGAAGGTGTCAAAACAATATCCGTAACTCAACAAGAAGCTATGTTCACATGCTTTATCTCACAAATAGAGCCTAAAGATGTGTCACAAGCATTGAATGACACACATTGGATTCAAGCTATGCAAGAAGAGTCAATCGGTTTGAAAGAAATAAAGTATGGGAATTAGTTCAAAGGCCCACCCATCAAAATGTTATTGGCACTAAATGGGTGTTGAAACAAGATGAACGAGGAAGGTTGTGGGTGGTAAGAAACAAAGCAAGATTAGTAGCCAAAGGATATTGCCAAGAAGAAGGGCTAGATTTTGATGAAACATTTGCCCTCGTAGCGAGGATTGGAAGCTATAAGGATGTTTCTTGTCTATGCACTCACAAGAATTTTATTGAATATCGATGGATGTAAAGAGTGCATTCCTTAATGGTTTATTGGAAGAAGAAGTGTATGTTGAACAACCTCCGGATTTGAGCGAAGACTCTTGGAGATAAGGTATACAAACTCAAGAAAGCTCTATATGGATTGAAACAGCACCCGAGCATGGTATGATACTTTGTCACAATTCCCGATCGAGAATGGATTCACAAAAGGCAAAAGCCGATAGAACACTCTTTAATTCAAGATGCGAAGAGTATATTGCTTGTTCAAATATATGTGGATGACATTATTTTTGGATCCACCAACAAAGAGCGTGTGATAAATTTTCAAACCTCATGCAAAGCAAATTCGAAATGAGCATGATGGGAGAGTCGACATTCTTCCTTGGACTCCAAGTAAAACAATTTGAAGGATGGAACCTTCATAAGTCGACAAAATACACAGAGATTTAAGGAAGAAATTTGGTATGGAAGAGAAGTCTTTCGTGAAAATACTAATGAATACATCAGTCAAAATGGATATGGATGCGGATGGCAAGCCTATAGATCAAACAAGATACAGAGCACTTATTGGATCATTGCTTTATCTCACAAAGCAAGTAGGCAGACATCACCTTTCTTTGTAGGTGTATGTGCAAGATTTCAATCGCCCCAAAAGAAAGCCACACGACCGCGCCCAAGAGAATCTTGAGATATTTGAAAGGAAGCCAAGAAGTTGGCTTATGGTATCCAAAGGAAGGTGGATTGAAGCTAATTGGCTATTCGACTCGACTATCTTTGGATGTAGAGTTGACAGAAGAGCACCTCGAGGCACATGTCAAATGCTTGGAAAAAGGCTAATTTCTGGTTTAGCAAAAAGCAAAATTCAATAGCCACCTCTACAATCCAAGCATAATACATAGCTGGGCAAAATTGTTGTGCCCAAGTCCTATGGATGAGACAAAGTGAGAGACTATGAAGTTGAAGAAAAGGAAATTCCAATCATGTGTGATAACACAAGTGCAATTGCAATTACTCAAAATCTGTATTGCACTCAAGAACAAAGCATATCGATGTCAGGTATCACTTCATAAGAGATCATGTTGAAAAGAAGGACATCACCTTGAATATATTTCAACCGATAAACAGGTTCGACATATTCACAAAACCATTATGTGAGTCAAGATTTGAAGAACTCAAGCATGAGTTAAGGTTAATTGAGCCGTGACACTCGAAGACTCAAAGAAAAGGAATGAAACACGAAAAGAGCTAAACTCTCAAATCAAGTGTTGAATCGGCCATATCGGAAAGACAACAATTTGTCTAGGGTTAGAAAAAGCCGAGTCACTAGGAGAATCGTGAGAAGAAGAGTTAAATCGGCTAAGGGATAAGCCGAGTCATTTATGAGCCAAGGACAAAAATGCGTCGTTTTTACTAAGCGGGAATGTTTTTAAGAATGACGTCAAAGATAATTATGACATGTGTGCAAAAGCCGCACACCAAGCTTATGATTGTATATAAATCTTTGCCGAATTAAATTCGAGACATTAAATGCTAATCGGCGTGCAAAATTTAAGCCGTTGATTTCGATCACATTTCAAAACCACCCGCACGCCCTTTCAAGAACCATACTTAAACCATTTTCGTCCATTTCTCTCACACAAAATGTTCATTTCTCTCTCAAAAGCAAAGGCAAAAACTCTCAAAAAACCCTATCAATCTTCAAATCATCTTCTAAGTTTCATTCGGAGAAATACTGAAAAATGGCATCTACTCACGATTTTGTCAAGATGGGAAAGCAAATCCACACCAAGGGTCTACTGTGGATTTCGAGGGTATGGTCAACCAAGGGTCCGATGACGCCCTCATAAAGAAGATCACCGAAAAACTCGAAACGACGGGCTAAAACCATTTTCGACATGGACTTTCCGATGACCTATGTGGAAGAGGTTGCACAATTCTACGTGAATGTTGAGATTCACGATGAGGGGATCAAATCCTCTGTTCACGGGAAGGAGTTCATCATCACTGCCAAGGATTTGGCGTAACACCGCTCATTCCGCGGAAGGAGCACCGAGAAATCAACGAAGCCGATGTTGACTTGGCCGCTTGGAAGGAAATAGCCAAGACCAACTATCTTTGAAAAAGATAGTCTACGACCAACAAGAGGTTTCTTTGAAGGAGGACTACCACAAATTGTTGGACATCGTTGCCAAATGTATAAACATCAATTTGGCGCTTTGACCAATCGTCCAAAGCTAAATTGATCGTGAACGGCTGCGATCATTGAAGAAAAAGAAAGTGAATTTTGAGTTTGTCTACGTGCAGACTCTGCGAATGTAGGAATAAATCCTTCAAGGAGGCGGAATGTTTGGAGGTTCTCTAGGATACGGTCCAGTGATTGGCCGGGTGATGGAGGTAAAAGGAGTCCTCTTCGACATGGAAAGGCGTTCCATGTAAACAAGAGGATGTTGAGATCAAACCTCTCTAGCGCACGTAAGAGAGCCTACGCTAAGAGAGCGTCACGCAGTGAGGGGGAATCACCGACATCAAGATCAAATTGTCTCCTCTCCACCAAAGAAGAAGGCTGCCCTGCGGTGCTAAGAAGATCGCGCTCCCGCAAAGAAAGAAAAACAAATCTGCTCCCGCCCTCGCAGCTGAGTCACCGCCCCGCGGCCGTGTCTCTCCTGCCCTGCAGCAGCAGAGAGAAGGAATCTCAAATACCTTCTCCCGGTCATTAAGAAGAGGAGAACAGATAAGCCAAGACGGCCTCCTCGAAGAAAAAACAAAGACGCCCCCGCCCAAGACTCGGAAGAAACCTTGTCGTAAAGAAATCTCTCGGTTCAAACAAGAAGAAGGAGAAGAATTTTCAAGCGTCCCGAGCTTGAGAAGCCGGCTGAGTCTGTCACTCAGCTGGAAAAGATACCCGAGACTGCTGGAGAAGTAGAGTCTCCAGACGTGATTGATGAAACGGCCAAGTCTGCTGAGGCTGATCAGCAGAGGCAACTCGATGACCCAGCTGTAGACAGAACAGCTGAGGAACAAGGCACAACTGAGACAACCAAATCACCTGTTGACAGGGTTGTTTCTCCACCTGTAACAGAGGCTGCTGAAGGTGTCGAGCAGCGAAGTCTGCTACCTTCAATACCTGGAAACGAGGGCCAGCAAGAAGATGATGAAGACGATTTAATCATGCACTCTCCATTGTATCCAGACATCCAAAATCGTCTGCGCGAGTGGAGAAAATGGAAGCTGAGCCTATCCAGAGTGCAGTTTCAACATCCAGAGTTCATTGCTGAGGAAGAAGAACTCTTCAGATTTCTTGAGGTGGACACAGTGCTGCAAGCCCTTGACGAGGATAATTGCATAAATATACTGGAAATTCGAAAAGAAAATGAACGGGCTAAAGCAGCTGAGGACGCAGAGGCACGTGAGAAGGCCAGCATCTGCCCTATCACCGGCACCACAGAACATACACATCCTCACCTTGACGTCCTATCAGAAAGTGATGAGGACCTGGACCCTCTTGCTGCCACAGAAGAGTTGCAAATGCAGCAAGCAATGGAAGAATCCAGAATCCTTCATGAGCAAAGAATGATGGAGGGACCAGGAGAGTCCTCCAAAACACAGCTGGAGATAGACCCAATGGGAGTGGTGCAAAGATATTGCCACCGTTGTTGCCGCAACCACTTCCCCACTCACTCGGAAGAAGGAATTAAGAGAACTGGCGATGAAATTGGGATAGTGGGGACCCCAATCGAGCCAACCCCTAATGAAGGTGTGTTACCACCCGCCCCAACGGTGAATACTCAATGGGAACAGCCGGGAGTCCGAGACGAGTGAACCCAATCCAAGTCACTCACCTAGTGTGCCGGTGGGGAAACTCCTCCACTACAACAAGGTCGGGAGGATTTGCGGTGACTCCACAATGAATCTAGGAGGCGAAGTGGAGAAGGAACAAACACAAAGTACACAAACAAGTTGTCATCGACGAGGCTCAGGCATTGAGACTCTCACCGAGGTGCCAATCGCTCACGAAGGCTAATGACGCCGATGCGGTCGAGGCACATGAAGGAACAACCTCGGGGAGTTAACACTGGGGCGACGAAAGTGAAATCCACGGAGTTGAGACTCCAATGGATGCCACCGCAGAAGACCCTAAGACAGTGACACCGTCGAAAGGGATATCCAAGGCCTCGCCGCAGCTTGAGATTGAGATTGCGAGGAGGTAATGAAGGCCAACGGGAGGTTGAGACTTCCCGGGGTAAAGAAGTCAAGTACGAACATCCCTCCCGCTATCATTGATCCATTAGAAAAGGAGATAAGTGCGCTTCATGATTCCCAGGATAATCCTAATGTAACCTTTTCGGGATCGGAAGACGATGAAGCCGAGTCATCCTCCATGACCGATCCAAAAGACTCGGTGAGGATGTTCCAACCACGAGTAAGTCGACCTCAATTCTACTCGTCAAACTTTCAACTTTGATGAGCCACCCATGGAAATCTCATCATCGTCCGATGACGCTCCGATAAGGCCGAGGACCAGTCAACTCACGTGGAAAACCAGTGAGACCAACAAAGCTATTGAGACAAGTGAGGCTCAAAAGTCGGGTCAACTTCACAAATGCACCCCACCAAACAGAGTCCATTGTGCAGCTCCCCAAGTGCCGCAGCAGTTCGACTCCACAAGGAACTTCACGAGCACCACTCATCATTGAACAAATTCCGATTTGCTCGTGATGATCCCTTTGTAGAATCATTTCCTTCTCTCTAGAGGTACCCGACCTCCCCGAAGAGTCGAGAGAGATCTTGCGCACTTCCACGGCACTGATCCTATCATTCCATCGATACCATCGTTCGGTGACTATGATTTTGACGCTTGGCCGTCGATTGCAAATGAGAGGAACATCTAAAGTTCGGGAGGTGTTCAAAGCATTATTTCTTGAAATTGAACGAATGGAGAGGCATCAGCCTCGATGGACATGAGATTGGATAAAAGAGATGCCAACCTTACTGCCGACTTGAGAGGCATCATAGTCGAGGATCCGGGAGTGGTGGCAACATCAAAAACAATGCGCGTAGAACAAGCTAGATATTTTGAGAACATTGTTCAACAATGTTTGTATGGTGGTGAGCCGAGAATGCCGATGCAAAGACAAAATTGAGAGAACACATTGAGCACATGCATGAATCTCACACCGCCGAGATAAAGCTGCTGCGTGAGCAAAATAAGAATGAGCTCCTCGCGCGTATGGAAGAAAACATGGATCGAAAATTCAGCCTTTTCATATTTGAGATGAAGTTAATTACAAATTTGAATCCAACGCTACTCGCTCCGAGTTTTGCGCCGCATACCCACAGCAGACTCAAGCAAACTTGACTATCGTAGACTCAACTTCCCGCTTGCTAGTTTGTTTCAGGGTTCCTCTCTCCTTTGATGATGCCAAAAAGGGGGAAGATGAATACCTAAAAGCGCCAAGAGATCTGAAGTTGAGAAGGAGGGAGCAGATTGTGAAGGGAAAAAGACAGTGAGGAAGTTTCAAGAGAAAAGAAAGGAAGTCTGTTGAGGGGGAAGGATCGAGAGATGTGACCTTGATGATTGCACAAACCCCCAACAAGGTCTTGTCACGGTGATATTATCAAGAAACTCCCGATGACTCGCCACTCCAACACTGTTGTACCTATGGCCGACAAGAGAAAGACATTGAAGCGGGGATGGAGGAAGTGGAAGGAAGGATGAATGCCCGAGTTATGGATATTTTGAAACAACATGGAGGCATTCCAAGAGACATAGACACTTATGCCATCTCGATGCCGGAATCGAGCCAAGATCGTTGATGAATTTAAAACGCCGCATCCGAAGGATACTTCGCAAACATGTCCATGGCTCAAGCCTGGGACTTGTATTGGGAAAAGGGTCTCACACTATGTGAAGAAGCCGACATGCAGCAGACTACCGGCGATCACTCTGCTGGTCACTCGCTAGTCACTCTGGGAAGAAGACCCCAAAGACAATACATGCCCAGAGGAAGAGGAAGAAGAAGAAGCGTGGTGGAGGAAGAGGTTTGGACCTAGACCTCCGCCCAAAAACATTGAGTACATAGATCCAGGCAAGAAAGGAGGGATTTCTTGGGTTGGTTTTTGACGAAGTAGCCAATCGCAAGTGGCTAAGAACAATGATGAGTATGTGAAAAGAATTGAAGAAGAAAATAAAAGATAAACTCGGCTATGGGAGGAGAGACAAGAAAGAATAAGAAGAGATGAAGTCGCCTTGAGGAAGGCGTATGAAAAGAAGAAGAAAGAAAGAACAAGATGAGAAAAAGAAAAGAAGACCGAGAAGATGACAGAGAAGAAGAAGAAAGAAGGAGGAAGCGAAGGAGATGAAGTGTTGTTCATCCACCCCTTCATGTATTTTACTATATAAATACATTTTATGTAAGTCTTCCGTAATAATTCTGTAAATTCTCTATTTTTGCGTGAGACATAGATGTTTGCTCGATACACTTTGTAAAATGATTGTGTAAAGGACAAGAATGTTATGATCAATAAAAGAATTGATTCTACGCATACATTCTCTGTGAATGCACTATCTGTATGTATCTTTGCTATTTACATTTTGAATGTTTTAAGTTTTGGCATCATCAAAAAGGGGGAAATTGTTGGGAAATTTATTGTTTAGATTTTGATGAATGCCATGTAAAACTTAGAATAGGAAGTTGGCACCCCATTTTCGTTGTAAATCGCATTGTAATAAATAGGGCTGGTCAAGCCGAGTTAAGTCACTATGCCTAAACATGCAAGAAGACAATCGGAGACTAGAAGGAAGACTCCACCGCAAAGAGTGAGTATGGCAAAGAAGAGAAGACAGAACTCGGATCAAGGAGCGGTGAGATACGGTGAGTAGAGTATCATCAAGTCAACTCAAGATAGCCAAGTCTCAAGTTGAAGTGAAGAGTCATCCAATGATTGGAAGTCGACTCTAAGTCACCTGGGGGGAAAGCAAGGAAATGCAGTCAAGTCGAGATAACTGGAAGAGATCCGTTGCACAAAAATCAAGGGAATTACTTAAACAAGTAATACCTCCATACTACCTTTCTCGAAGTGCTCAGTCCCAGAAGCGTGCAAAAGGAATAAACCAATGGGAAGCACTGCACCATGTCGAACTCGAAAAAGTCAAGAACAATTCATACGAGGAAGTGGCAATTCCAAGGATCGCAACAAGACAAGCCAACGACCACAAGTGACTTTCAAAAAAAAAGCCTATCTATCTCTTCAACGGGCAGAGATTTTTGAATGATCACTATAAAAGGCCGAGGAATGACTCGAGAGAAGGTTACGAACCACGAACATTCAAGCAAACATTTGAATCAGTAACCAAAAATTATTCTCAAATCATTCAAGATTAATCCTCAAGCCTTACATTACGAAGAAAATCAATCCAACACTCATTTGTGAAGGAAAGATAACTTCAATGAGTTGAAGAGAAAATTGTTGAAGAATCAAGGGTCTACATTCCACGGAGGATTGTAGGAAGGTTCAAGGTCGAACCAGTCTCAAGTTTTTGGAGGGCTTCGTGATCAAATCCAAAGAGCTTGAGCAAGTGGGTAGTAGTAGCAAAGTGCGCAACCGCCCTGTGAAGAAGCCGAGTCGAGTCACGAGAAGCCAATGCGTGACCAAGTCATCTCCGGATCGAGTCCCAAAGGATCAAGTCATTTGTGTGATCAAGACTTGTATCCGGACTGTTACCACTCGTATACGATCAATACCTAGTGGATTCCTCCAGAGTTGGAGAAGAGAGGAGTAGAAGAATTACCCTATCTTGAACCTCTATAAAAACTTATCGTTTCATTTACATTTCCGCACTTTACTTCCTCGCATCTTATTTATTTAACTCTCTTTGATAAATTTGCCATCCACTTGATAATCTCTAAGTACTAAACCATATTAAAGGGTGTAAAGTCTTCCATTTGAAAACAAATCACAATCGAGTTAAGTCTTTAGTCAAAAAAAATTGAGTTATTCTATCAACGGCTCGATCGAGTCGTTGAATAACTAACTCTCGATTAACTAACTTAGTCCATCAAGGAGTTTGTGAAGTATTAACTCGAATATTTAAAAGGACTAAATCGAAAAGTTGGTAAGGTTTATTCAACCCCCCTTTCTAAACCTTACACTCACACCCCTTGGGACCTACAATAAGGGTAAAGGCAAGCGATTGAGTATCTTGAAAATACTCTGCGAAAGCTAAATAGAGCTACCAAAAACCCCAGAGATTTCAAAAAGAAAATCATACGATGGGAATGGTAGAAACTATCCAAACCAAGATGATTGGAATAACCAAGTGAGATATCAACCAAGACCTATGGGAACAAGCCAAAATGGCAAAGACCTCAACCTCAACAAAGGTCATTCCCAAGGCATAGGAGCTATTATCAACACACATATGCACCCAGGCACAAAACCCATCAAGCACAAAAATTCCACTATTACCCCAAGAAAGTAAATGCTCAATCAAATACTCAGGCATATAGATAAAAGTGACAGCTGTATGATCCTAAAACCCCCAAGCAATTTGCTAATGTGCACTATGATTATGGAATTGATAGATGGCAATCTCTTAGAGTCGATCATCTGGCTATAGTTTGTTGGAACATCTTATAGCACTAACACTCGGGACCGACCAAGTATGGGTACCTAAAACTAATTTTCTTGATTGCGGGTTCAAGGAACAATTGAGTGCCAAGGAACCTGGTACATGGATAGTGGCATTTCCGGACACATGACGAGAAACAAGAGAAATCTGTCAAAATTCAAGGAAATCAGAGGTGCAAAAGTTATATTTGGAGGAAATGAAGCTCCAAGGGAAATCAAAGGCACATGATCCATAAAGAAAAATGGATTGGATATCACAGATGTTGCATATGTTGAAGGACTCAACTTCAATTTGCCGAGCATCACCAACTCGTGACAAAGGCTACAATGTGGGATTCAATATGGGACTTTGCCAAATCAAATATCTTGAATCAAATGAAATTGTGTTGCTAGGAACAAGGCGGAAGAACATGTATGTAGTGGATTAGTCAACTGCTACACCAAGCACATGTCTGCTAGCACAGAGTACAACCGAATCAAGTTGGTTGTGGCACAAGAAGCTGAGTCACCTGAACTTCAAGACAATCAATAAGCTTGTAAGAAGTCATCTTGTGGAAGGATTACCGGACTCGTGTACAAGAAAAAGCATCTATTATGCATGCGGATGGGAAAGCATATCAAATCATCCTTCAGGATGCAAGCAAGTCCTTCTTCAACAAGGATATTGCATCATTTGCACATGGACTTATTTGGTCTGTTGAGCGATCAACATCGGTGGAAAGAAATACACCTTAGTGGTGGTGGATGATTACTCAAGATATACATGGACTATTTTAATGTGTAAAAAGAAGGGAGACATGCAGAAATTGCCTCATCCGATGAGAAGAGTTCAAAACGAATAGAGCCAAACCATTATTAAGATAAGATCGACAGGAAGCGAGTTTGTCAATGGGATTATAACTCGAGTATTGTGTTGAAAATGGTATTTCTCATGAATTATCAGTTGCATGAACTCCACAAAGAATGGAGTAAATGAAAGGAGAAACGGAACTCTCAAGGAAGGCTGCAAGGACAATGCTAGCAATGGTGGATTGCCCAAGAGATTTTGAAGAAGTTTGTTCATGACAACTTAGCCGCGAGATGGTCTGAATCCAACAGACTTACTCAACTAGATGTGAGATGGCCGAGAGACCATCCACATGAGTTGATAATTGGAAATGTTGGAGATGGAATAAGAACTAGATCGAGCACAACATGAAGCCATGTTTACTTGTTTGATTTCCCAAATAGAACCCAAAGATGTATCTCAAGCATTGGATGATGCACATTGGATTCAAAGCTATGCAAGAGAAAGTCAATCGGTTTGAAAGGAACACAATATGGGATTTGGTTCAAATGCCTACCCACCAAAATGTAAGTCCAAGCGCTACGATAATCTAGAGGGGGTGAATAGATTATCTCCATCTTTTTAATTTCGCCCTCTTTTTATAACCGAAAGCTCAAACACAATAATAAAGGTGCGGAATGTAAACAACACACAACGATTTAAAGAGGTTCAACCCACCTAGGGCCTAATCCTCTACCACCCCAAAGATATCAGGGATGGATTTGAAAAGAAAAAAAGAATTTTATTAATTACCAAAATTAATACAAATTCAACTTACAACCACTTGAAGAGCACCACACTCTTCTTCAACACCACCTTTGGAGATTACCACAATCTCCCTTGAAGATTACCACAATCTTCCTTCAACGGCACCTTGTGAAGATTACCACAATCTTCAACCTTGAAGAATACCAAATTCTTCAACACCTCAATAAGAAGATTACCACAATCTTCTTCACCTATCACCTAGATCATCCAAGTGTGTTCTTACCACAAGAACACTCACAAGGATATCTTGTGTTTGAATGATAACCGAAAATCAAGATTACAACTCAATAATGAATATTACAATTTGAGTGCAAGGTGTAATCAAGAATAGCCTAGACCTCAAAGATGTGAAAGTGATAAGCTAGGCAAATTTTACAACAAGAATAATAACAATGAAAGACCAAATGTTTGCTTGAAGTGTATCTTGTTGTGTTGTATCACAATTATTGTATAGGTTGCTCCAAAACTTCCTCTATTTATAGGAGATGATTGATCAAGCATAGGCTCCTCTTGGGGATTGAAAATCTACAGAAAAATACAATTAAAATCAAGAATATAGTTAGAAATCAATCCCACAATTTAAGGAAATGTGTCTGTGTCAAACGGTCATAAATTTGTCAAAAGATAGGCGACCGGCCGCACGTAAATAGACGTTAGAAGAATACACAACAAAATAAACAGGCGGACGGTCGACGTATACCTCGACGATCGACCATCATCCCAACCGGTCCCCCTCATGGATTTTGCAAAGAACAAGTGTTCTTTTGTGAGATACGCCTGTGTACCGGTCGACAGGGGTCGATGGTCGACGTCACCGGCCGACGCCCTGGTCGACCGTCGACCCGGCCGGTTTCTCACCGTCTCATTTCTGTTCCAAAAAAAACATCTTCAGTGCACGGGTTGCCCTATAGAAGGCGACGATCGACACGAGACAGGTAAATGTTGTCCAATTTTTATCGAAAATAAAACTCAAGAAATACTCCGAAAATATAGTAAAAACATTTTAAACCGATCGAGAGTATTTAGACAACATTTAGGAACCTGTTATAGGAGTAAAAACTCATTGATATAAAATCAATAAAAGTGTTGTCCATTAATAACAAAAATAAACTTGAGGAAATACTCCAGGAAAATATTGAAACCATTTTAAATCATTTAGGAGTATTTGGACAACTTTAAAAACATTGTTTTGGTGATAAAATAAAATCATCAAAATTAAGATAAAAACATGTATCAAACAATCTCCCCTTTTTGATGATTACAAACCAAAACAATTTTTACACAAACTAAGAGAGCAATTTTAGAAATGATTTTCCGGTAAAAACATTTGACCGTTTGGAAGCAACCAAAATTTCCAAAAATATTAAAGCAACCAAGTAGGGAGTAAATATTTTCAAAGCACAAGCTCCCCCTATCAACAAGCATATCAAGAATAATGTAAGAGCAATTATCCATAAGCTAAAAGCTTTAGCTTATACAATTTGTTCAAGAGCTTATAAGCTCCCCCTGTCACAAAACATCATTAATCAATTTTATAAGTCCATCAAGCAACAATTGGACTAAGAACAAATCACAACTTATGGCTTTTATGAGCCATAGCTTATAGCTTTTATGACAAGCTTTTATTAGCTTCTTTGATCTAATGAGCCAATATCCTGTTTTTCTCCCCCTTTGGAATCATCAAAAAGAATGTTAGGATGGTGAAAACACCATATAATAATATCAAAGCGCGCCAAAGGGACGGTTTAATAACCGTTGAGCTATTAAAGCATAGTAATCCAAGAAAAATTGGAGAATAGAAACATAAAAGATCCATAAGCTCATTAGTATGCTAAAAACATGATTTCAAAAAGATTTTACGACATTATGAAGCAAGAGAATCATGTAGAAGTTGAAAGTTTCATTGCGACATTTCAACAAACACCTTGTGTGCGTTAAAAATAGAAGAGGTTGTATATAACCTTTGTAAGTGGTTTAAGCCAAAAATTTTCATATCATCAATCAACCTCATTCCAAAACAAAAAAATCATATGCAACAAATGCAACAATAGTTCATCAAGTAAGGAGCTCAAAGTAGATTCTCAAGGGTTCAACCCAATTGAGATAAGCTAAGAATGATCAAGGCATTACAAATGCCAAAAATTTGAACATCTATCAAGTAATAAGTCATGCCATGTATCAAATGTCAAATGTCCCAACATATCCAACTAAGCATAATGATCAAAGCAATAAGAGAAGCACTTTTACCATCAAGTACTTCATACCAATTATCAAACAATGCTTTAGAGTATTTTTACCATCAAATACTCTATCAATATCATGAACACCCACAAGTCATTATCAACTTGCAATATTATCCCTTTTAAGAAAAACAAGCAAATATCATTAGTACAAATGAGTTTTACAAAAGTTCATAAAAGTACAAAGCAACTTGAATGAAAATGCTAGAAAGTAAAGGAGATGGGGATATCAATCTTCGTCCGAAGAGAAGCAAGTTAGGGTATGAGGTCCTTGATGAATTTCTTCAATTTGCCAATTGACTTTTTCAAACTAGAATTTTCCTTTTTCACAACCCGGAGCTCTTTTCTAAGAGAGGCCACATTCTCTTTCCACTTTGGCCATTCTCTCTTTGAGATTTAGATCTTCAACATCCAACTCGTCTTCATCTCCTTCCTCATTTTCTTCCTCCCTAATTTCTTGTTCATTTCCCACATTTTCTTCTTCATTTTCCTCTTCATTCCCCACATCATCTCCTTGTTCGTCAAACTCACCTCTTCCAATATTTTCAACCTCATTGTCATTGAAGAAATCATCCCGAGGTTGTTGTTGATGTCGGGCACGTCCCCTAGCGGCTTTGGTAGGAACCCGTGGTAAATGTCGTCGCATTCTTACCATTTGTAGAATGTTGGCATTATCAAAATCATTGTGACGAATTTGGTATTCATTTCATTTTCCGGGTATCCCGATAAGTATAAGAGTCGGCAAATAAAATTTCCCAAGGTATATTTCTTCTTGGTAAGCTTTCTAGATTCCAACAAGCAATATACAAAAATTGCCCCATAATTTACTCTTTCTCCTCGAACAATCTTATAGGTGAGAAAGAGTTCGAGATTACTCGGAAGTTTTATTTCCTTTCCACAAACACAATAGGAGCAAATGATAGATATAATCCGATAATTTGGCGGCATTTCCGAGTATGTCACTTCGGGATATACTCCTAAAAAGGTTTTCACATCATCTAGTGAAACACCGAAAATGTTATCATCCCGATGGGCGCAATCTACATTGACTACTCCATCATTTGCACGTTAAAGTGATCACAAATATCGGCCAATGTCCATGAAAAATGCCTACCATTAACAAATGTGTGAAGTTCCAAAGGATTATCTATCGTAGCATCAACAATCCACATATTTGCATAAAAAAGTTTTATAAGCTCGTCATCATAGTGCAAACACGGATTATCCCAAAGTGAAACCCATCCTTGAATTTCAAAATAAGCTCTAATATCCAGAAATTCATCATGAAATGCTTGAAAACGAACCATACGAGTGCATGCAATTTTCTTATCATTCAATCCAATATTCTCATAATGTTCCTCCGCAAGTTTATTTAAAAATCGAAATCTATAAGCTCTAGAGGGAGGCTCGTAGAGGAGTGATAACTTACTAGAGTCCCAATGAATGCTCGATTTTGAAACCTGACTCTTAATTCGACAATCTCCTCTTCCGTAAGCCGATTTTGATGGTCTCTTTGTAGAATATCATCTTGTTGGGGATTGGAAGAAGATTCACCCCTTTGCCTCCTTCTCCTCTTTTGAGGATTTCGTTGGTAGAATTTCTTGGAGGTGCCATATATGTGAAGTTCTTGCAAAAAGAAGTGAATTAGCAAGAAAAATTTCAAGGATTGATGAAGAATTGAAGATTGTAGAAGAAAGGGAATGAAGAGAGCTGTTATAGGGTTTTAGGGATTTAGCTCGTCTGTTTTGAAAAGAGGAGGAGAAAGTTTTTAACTAGCAAAAAGGCCTGGGCGACCGGCCGAGGTATGGGGCGACCGATCGATGTGCGGCGACGGCCGCCCCGCTTTGACCGGCCCCGGTGATTTTACTTTTTCCCGAGTTTTCCAAAATTCGATTTTTACCCCAAAAGTTTTAAAACTTTGCAAAAATATAAGTTTGGACTATATCCAACAAATATGGGTTTTGGGAAAACATATAAACGATAAAATTGAGACTAAACACGTAGTGCCTAGAAAAATATTTGCAAGATCAATTAGGGGCACTTAAGGGATCAAAATGAAATATCTTGAAAGATATGTGCATAAGCATAAAATCGAGTTTTAAAGAAAAATACGAGTAGACATACCTCGATGGTTTAAGAAACTTGATGACGTAATAGCCAATGAGTATGAAATATGTATCCTACACAATTCTTAGACAACATTTGCATAGAAAAAAACAAGTGTAGGCAAGTAATATGAGATATCAAAAAGAGCTTATGCTATAAGATTTCATAAGAGATAATAAGCCACATAAGTCTAATAAAATGCTCAAGAGTTTTAGAAAATCATGCAAGGTCTCTTTTAAAAATTTTGAAACTCATGAATATATAAGTGACTTATATTAAAAATAAATACTTGAAGATTCATTTTGCAATTAAGACATAATTAAAAGTATGCATAGATTTAAAAATAAAATGCATATACAAATGGGGAGATACGGTTTACCAATTACGCCGTTTCCATGGGTTGTGTCTTTCCCATTGTTGATGATATCTTCCCATTGAGAAGTCACTTTGTTGATGATGACTTCTCCGATTACTCCATCTCCAAGGTTGGTTACCTTCCCATTGTTGATGGTTTCTTCTTCTTTGAAAATTATCTTGTTGATGATGTCTTTGCCGTTTCCAAGGATTGTGTTCTTCCCATTTTTGATTATACGCTCTTCTTGGAAATTGGCTTTGTTGAGAGTAGTTTCTCCTTCTTTGATCAAATGAAACGTTCATTTGATGTTTTCTTGGTGGCATGAATTTTCTCCGATTTTTGCTTTGCCGGGTGCCTAATAGCACATTGTTTTGTGGTACCCTCATGTGTTTGGGTCCTTTAAGATTAGCTTTGAGACTTTTAGGTCTCCAACAATATTTAGAGCTATTTCTAGCCCGACAAGAATTAGCCGTATGACCCTTTTTGCCACAATAAAAACAAGTAATAATTCTAGGAGCATAATGACCAATATGCATAGTGACTTGATCCTTTTTCATATGATTAACAACATTAGGCTTATGATCAAGTCCTTTATCACAATTATGAATATCAACAATATTGGACATTTTATTGGTACTCAAGTTGGATTTTAATAAATCCTTTTTCATGCAATCAATATTCTCAACAAGAGTACTATTTTCTTTTTCAAGGTTTCTAACCTTGTCAAGTGTGGTGGTGTGAGCACATGATAGTGATTCATAAGAAGTAAATAAACTATCCTTATCATTTTTCAAAATATTGAATTCCTTTTTCAAATTTTTGTATTTAACAAGTAAGCTTTGGAATTCATTTTGAAGTTCATCATAATCATTTTGTAAATCACTATAATCATTTTGAATGACAATATCATAGGAAGTAGAGGGTTTAAGACATACCTCATTTTCTTCATTGATGCCCATAAAACAATATTCAACTTCTTCATAATTGGAAGTTGTAGGAGGCTTATTCCTTAGATTTGAGCTTGTATGATCTTGAGAAGTAGATGCTTTTGTTTGACTCCTTTCATTTGCAAATACTCCATAGATGGCTTCTAATTTTTCCATACTTCATGTGCCGACTTTATTCCTACAATATGTTCATATTCTAAATTAGTAAATGAACAATACAAAATATTTAAAGCCTTACCGTTTAAGGAGATGATTTTCTTTTCTTCATCATTGAGCTTTTTGAAGCCTTTTGAGGTGTATGGTGTATCTTTCGTCGGAATGGATTCTCCATTAATGACGGTGTTCCAAATGTCGAACCCGCAACCTTATAGATAGCATTCTATTCTTTCTTTCCAAAAATTAAAATTCTTGGAATTAAATAGTGGTGGCTTGGTGGTGGAGGTGCTTAGGATAGATGAGCTTCATTCGTAGCCGACGATCGTTCCTCTTCACTCGCGATGTGAAACGAGCTTGCCAAAGAGTTTGGCTCGATACCACTTGTAAGTCCAAGCGGCTACGATAATCAGAGGGGGTGAATAGATTATCTCCATCTTTTAATTTCGCCCTCTTTTTTATAACCGAAAGCTCAAACACAATAATAAAGGTGCGGAATGTAAACAACACACGACGATTTAAAGAGGTTCAACCCACCTAGGGCCTAATCCTCTACCACCCCAAAGATATCAGGGATGGATTTGAAAAGAAAAAGAATTTTATTAATTACCAAAATTAATACAAATTCAACTTACAACCACTTGAAGAGCACCACACTCTTCTTCAACACCACCTTTGGAGATTACCACAATCTCCCTTTGAAGATTACCACAATCTTCCTTCAACGGCACCTTGTGAAGATTACCACAATCTTCAACCTTGAAGAATACCAAATTCTTCAACACCTCAATAAGAAGATTACCACAATCTTCTTCACCTATCACCTAGATCATCCAAGTGTGTTCTTACCACAAGAACACTCACAAGGATATCTTGTGTTTGAATGATAACCGAAATCAAGATTACAACTCAATAATGAATATTACAATTTGAGTGCAAGGTGTAATCAAGAATAGCCTAGACCTCAAAGATGTGAAAGTGATAAGCTAGGCAAATTTTACAACAAGAATAATAACAATGAAAGACCAAATGTTTGCTTGAAGTGTATTTTGTTGTGTTGTATCACAATTGTTGTATAGGTTGCTCCAAAACTTCCTCTATTTATAGGAGATGATTGATCAAGCATAGGCTCCTCTTGGGGATTGAAAATCTACAGAAAAATACAATTAAAATCAAGAATATAGCTGTTAGAAATCAATCCCACAATTTAAGGAAATGTGTCTCATTGTCAAACGGTCGTAAATTTCATTGTCAAAGAAAGATAGGCGACCGTCGCACGATAAATAGACGTTAGAAGAATACACAAGAAAATAACACAGGCGACCGGCCGACGTATACCTCGGCCGGTCGACCATCATCCCAACCGTCCCCTCATGGATTTTGCAAAGAACAAGTGTTCTCGCTTTTGAGATACGCCCAGGTACCGGCCGACGGGGTCGACGGTCGACGCGCATCGGCCGACGCCCGCCGGGTCAGTCGGCCGTCGACCGGTCGGATTTCTCTACCGTCTCATTTTTGTTGCTCAAAAAAACATCTTCAGGCACGGGTTGCCCTATAGGCGACCTGGCCGACCACGAGACAGTAAATGTTGTCCAATTTTTATCGAAAATAAAACTCAAGAAATACTCCGAAAATATAGTAAAAACATTTTAGACCGATCAAGAGTATTTAGACAACATTTTAGGGACTGTTATAGGAGTAAAAACTCATTGATATAAAATCAATAAAAGTGTTGTCCATTAATAACAAAAATAAACTTGAGGAAATACTCAGGAAAATATTGAAACCATTTTAAATCATTTAGGAGTATTTGGACAACCTTTAAAAACATTGTTTTGGTGATAAAATAAAATCATCAAAATTAAGATAAAAACATGTATCAAACACAAAATGTTATTGGTACTAAGTGGGTATTCAGAAATAAGATGAATGAGGAAGGATCTCGTAGTAAGAAACAAAGCAAGATTGGTAGCCAAAGGATATTGCCAAGAGGAAGGAATAGATTTTGATGAAACCTTTGCTCTTGTTGCTAGATTGGAAGCATAAGGATGTTTCTTGCTTATGTTGCACACAAGGACTTCACTGTGTATCAAATGGATGTGAAGAGTGCATTCTTAAATGGACTTTTGGAAGAAGAAGTCTATGTAGAGCAACCTCCAGGTTTTGAGCAGAAAACTATTGGAGATAAAGTCTACAAGCTCAAAAAAGCTCTGTATGGATTGAAACAAGCACCAAGAGCCTGGTATGACACATTGCCACAATTTCTAATTGACAATGGATTCACCAATGGAAAAGTTTATAGAACACTCTTCAGAATCCAAGATGGGGAGAGTCTACTACTTGTTCAAATCTATGTGGATGATATCATATTTGGATCCACAAACAAAGAGATGTGTGACAAATTTTCAAACCTCATGCAAGGGAAGTTTGAAATGAGCATGATGAGAGAGATGAATTTCTTCCTAGGTCTTCAAGTGAAGCAAATGAAGGATGAAACCTTCATAAGTCAAACCAAATATACCAGAGATTTGATGAAGAAATTTGGTAGAAAGAAGTCATCTTTGAAGATCCCAATGAACACTTGATTAAGATGGATATGGATGCGGAGATGGCAAAGTCGTTGATCAAACCAGATACGAGCTCTCATTGGATCACCGCTTCATTTAACAACAAGAGGCCGGACATCACCTTTGTTGTAGGTGTATGTGTTAGATTTCAATCTGCACTAAAAAGAGAGTCACATGACGCAGCCATGAGAATCTAAGGTATTTAAAGGGATGCCAAGATGTTGTCTTATGGTATCCAAAGGATGGAGGATTCAAGTTGATAGGCTATTTAGACTCGGTATCTTTGGATGTAGAGTGGATAGAAAAAGTACATCGTGTACTTGTCAAATGCTTGAAATAGATTGGTTTCTTGGTTCAACAAGAAACAATATTCAATAGCTACATCCACAACTAAAGCGAGTACATAGTTGTAGGCAAATTCTTTGTGCCCAAGTTCTATGGATGAGGCAACGGTGAGAGACTACGATATAAAAGAAAAAGATTCCAATTATGTGTGATAACATAAATGCTATTGCAATCACTCGAAATCCCGTATTGCATTCAAGGACAAAGCACATTGATGTCAGATATCATTTTATAAGAAATCATGTTGAAAAAAAAGGCATCACCTTGTAATATATCTCAACCGATAAGCGATTAGGCGACATATTCACTAAGCCATTATGTGAATCAAGATTAGAAGAGTTTAAAAATGAGATAGGTTTGCTTGAGCTAAGTTAGGAGACTTAAAACTCAATCAGCAGAGTCAAAGAAGAGAAATGAAGATTAGCAAAGTTTCACTTACCAACCAAGTGAAAACAGCCAAGACCAGTCAGTTGTATCGAGTTAGACAGCTGAATGATCATCATGTGAAGAGAGAAGCCAAGTTAAGTCACTTTAGAAGATAGCCGAGTTATAAGCTAAGTGACAAAACACAATCGTTTTCATCGCGAGGGGAATATTTTTAGGCATTACGTCGGGCGTAATTATTGTGTCAAATAAAGCACGCACACATTTAGCCTATGATTGGATATCAATCTTCTTGCATTTAATGTGGTTTCAAAGGTTTAAACTCGACCATTGATGTTGATCAAACTTTTCAAATTCTAAAAACCCCTCACATCTCGTATAAACTAAAAATTCAATATTCTCTCTCCTCGCAAAACACTTTCATTCTCAAGCAAGACAAAACTATTCTCTGCAAAACTAGTGAAACCCTAGTTCTCAATCTTCTGTTTTTACAAGCTTTTCACCGTTTGATTCTCAAGAAATGGCACCCAACTACGATTTCGTCAAGATGGCTGAGAAAATCCACTCTAGATCAACCGTGGATTTTAAAGGATTGGTGAAACAGGGAGTGGACAAGGCCCTGGCTCAAAAAATAGCAGCAAAGTTGGAGAAATCCGGTCTGAAGAGATTTCTCACCATGGAACATTCTCACACATACATGGAAGAAGTCGCTATGTTCTACGCCAACGCTGAAGTTCACGATGGGTAGATTAGATCTTTAGTCCACAGTAACGACATCAAAATCACTGTTGCAGACTTAGCTAAAAAATGTTATCAGCCCTCGGAAGGGATGAAGGAGATAGCTGAGAAAGACGTGAACCTGGATACGGCATGGAAAGAGATAGCCAAGCCGGAGTCTGCTGCTAAGGCTGTTTACACAACCAAGAAGTCATTGATCAAGGACGACTATCATAAGCTGATGGATATCGTGTCCAAATGCGTGGACATGGAATTTTTAAACTTCAATCAACCTGTCTCAAACGGCGCGGTGATGGTTGCGATCATGGAGGAGAAAAATGTGAACTAAGCTGAGTTCATCTTTAGCCGAATCTGTCAAAACATCATAAACAAGACTATTACTGATGATGGTCTGTTTGTAAGCTCGCTGGGATATGGCCTGGTCATTGGCCATACGATGGAGATGAAAGGGATTCCACTCAGACATGGGAAGCCATTCCATGTCAATAAGAAGATATTCAAAGCTAACCTATCCGGTGCTCAGAGGCAAGCACATGCACGCATACCGACACGGTGAAGGTGAATCGGTGATCGAGTGCCCTGCACGATTCCTAAGAGAATATTGATACTGGGTTTCTGGAATCTGAAAATGAAGCTGAGTCCAGCCCCGTTGATAAATCTAATGAGGACAAAGCTGATGAGGAGGCACAAGCAAAACAGAGTCAAACCGGTGATAAGGCTACTCCAATGCAATTCACTATGGTTGATGGCCCACCCCCAATGGCGCCATCACCCTCCAATAAAGCGATAAGTGAGCCGAGGAAGACAACTCAACAGGAAGAAACAAGCGATGTCGAGAAAGCTATTAAGACAAATGAGCAAGTCACCTACTTTAAGGCGTGAGCAGTCACCTACTTTAAATCTTTATTCGCAAAAATGGTGAACGGAGCTCAGATAATTCCAAGTTCCAAGAATGGCAAAGGGACCACATGTTTAGGATGGATCAATCACATAAGTCTGACATGGAGTTTCTTAAGGCTCAGCACAAATCAGAAATTCAGAGAATGGAGGCCAACGTTGAACAACAAATAATGGTGCTCTAAACGAAATGAAGGCGATGGCGATTGAGACCATGGCCTTAAGATCGAATTTAGAAAAAGATAATCCAAGACTCATGATAAGCATGATGCGACAAATAACAAGATTGATCTACTCCTAAGTGGAGTTTTCCCTAACTTGGCTCTACCCCTTGGTGATGATGCCAAAAGGGGGAAGAGGAAATAGAAGACGGGCAGCGGAGTGATAAGGAAGGAGTAAAAAGGGAAAACAAGCAAGGGGAAGGTAGTTCAATGAAGAAGCCACCCTTGAAAATTATGTTTGCTAAGACCCAACAACAGAGTGAATTCTGACCTCAATTCTCAAAGAATTACCTAAAGAGTGACCATAGAAAAAAAGTCGAAATGGCGATAAACAAGTCAAGAAAAGCCATGGAAGCTGAATTCAACAAGGTAGCTAAAAAGCACTCCGAGAGGATAAAAGACATAAAAACAAGGTATGACGGCCCTCTAGCTGGTCTGTTGAAAGATTCCCCAGTTGTTCGTCCCCCTTGAGAAATCACGATTTTGGATGCAGGATCTGAACCTAGATCTCCAGAGGAGTTTCAAACTCTAGCTACTGAAGAATACTTCAAGAAGATGACTCTACCACAAGCGTGGGATTTGTACTGGGAGAAAGGACTCAACTTATGCAAATCACCGAGATGTAGCAGAGTTCGAGACAATCGATCGGGAAGACTCTGACGGTACACTCGTAGGAGAGAGAGTTTGAGTCTTATCGAGGAAGTGGAAGGTTTGGAAGTGGTGGAAAAGGCAGAGGTACTTCACCACAACAAGACTTAAAGATGTAAGGTACGTTGATACATAGAAGAAGAAGGAATCATCTTTTGGTAGGGTTCGATACTCTTGCAAATATAGAAGTGGAGCGCAAGAATAAAGAGGCTAGAAGAAGACGAGAGGCGAGAAAGAAAGAGCTAATCGAGAGTGGGAAGAAAGGCGTGAAGGGAGGACCTGTTGCTAAAAAAGCTTATGAAAGAAAGAAAAGGGAAAGAGTCAAGAAAGATGAGAGAAGAAGGAAGTCGTTCGAGGCGTTGAAGATGGTGAAACCCCTTCAAGATATTAAATTAATTGTAAATACAAAATGTGTAAGTATTCTTGTAATATCATATTGCTCGATACTGTTGTACTTTAGTTCAATAATAAGCTCGATACGATGTATAGGGTATACTTTGTAACAACTTTATAAAGTGCATTTGTAAAGTACAAGAATGATATGATCAATCAAATTGACATATTCTATACATACATTCTTTGTTACTGCACTACTTATTTTGCTGTAAATATTTAAGTTTTGACATCATCAAAAAGGGGGAAATTGTAAGGAAATTTTATGTTTAGATTTTGATGATACCATGTAAAACTTAGAATAGGAAGTTGGTACCCCATTTTCTTTGTAATTCAACTTGTAATAGATAGGTCTATTTGAGCTGAGTTGGAGTCAGCTAAGTTGAAGATTACAAGAGTCGACTGAAGATTGAAGAGAAGACTCAATTGTGTGTCAGTTGTGTTAAGCCAAGTGAAGGTTCAGTCAAGTGACAAAAAATGTGTCTCAGTCAGCTGACTGACAGCTAAGTCATTCCAAATGATTGGAATTAAATGTCAAAGGGGTCAACACAAGTAAAGGTTTTGCTGGAAATAAGCTTGTGTCAGGCTGCCAGCAATAAAGTTGTTTTGCTGAACGAGTGCAAAAACCAAAGAACCAATAGGATGTACCTAAAAATCTGCAGAGACCAAGGAAAGGCTGCAGTGCATTAAAATCATGGTACGATCCTCGTTAATGCTGCAAGGACAAGGCATACCAACAACCTACGAGTGGGATTTGAAATATATGTCTATCTCTTCAACGAACATATTTTTGAATCCTCAAAAGGCTGAAGAAACAAGTGAGAGAATGTAACTAATTCTACGAATTACAAGCATTCAAGCAAGCATAAACCTGCAAATACTCTCAAGCTTTCAAAGACAATCCTCAAGCCTAACATCGAAGGAACTCAATCCAACACACTCAGTGAAGGAAAGAATACTTCATCATGTTGAAGAGGAAACTTTTTGAAGAACATAATGGGTCTTCTCTGCAAGGTTGAAGGAGAAGTAGTAAGGTTCAAGTTCGAACCAGAAGCTTTGGGCTCGTTGGAAGGCAGTGTGATCAATTCCAAGAGTTCGAGGTATCTGAAGTAGCAAGATAGCTGTTTTGTGAAGAAGCTGAGTCCCATGAGCAGCCAGCTGTGTGATCAAGGCTGATTCGTACTGTTCACTACCTTGTAACCCTGATCTGTTACTTAGTGGATTCCTCCAGGAGTTGGAGAAGAGTGGATTAGAAGAATTACCCAATCCTAGAACCACTATAAAATTGCTTGTGTTATCTTTACTTACAATGTTTTACTTTCTTGCATATTATTTATATCTCTTTGCTAAGTTATAATTGCTAACTCAATCGGTAATAACCTTTGCTAAAAACAAATGTTGAAAACAAGTTTAAAATATTAAGGGTGAAAAGTCTTCCATTGAACAAAACCAAATCAATCTGTGAATTTAAGTGTTAGCCGATCCCAATCAGGTTATACTATCAACCGCTCGATCGAGTCGGTTGAGTGGATAACTTCCGATGTAAGCCAACCTAGCCGTCCCTCAAGGACTTAGCCGATTTGGGTTAACTCGTGAAATATTTAAAAGGACTAAGTCCAAAATTTGGTAAGGTTTATTCAACCCCTTCCCCTTCTAAACCTTACTACTTACCCTTTGGACCTACAAAGATGCTCTTTAAATTTAAAAACAGTCTCTTGGGGATGCTCTTAATCTAGCTGGTTGTTAATTTGTTGGGAAGGTGGTGGTGCCGAGAACATATTGCATTTAAGGGTAGTTTGCAAGAACAACAAACAGATTATTTGTTTTTACTGTTATTGAACATTAAATAAATTGATAAAATCATTTGGAAATTGCAATGTTATGATTAAATTACTAAAATTTTGCTTTAGTAGTTTAGTTTATGTTAATTGTATTTTCTTTTAACCAAATCCCACAATTATAAATTACTTTGATTCACCATTCATTATTTATTGATGTTTTATTGACATTGTACATTATCTAGGAATTCAAATGGAGCACCAACCTTCTGCAAAAAAGAAAAAACAATGTTATTGCCATCTGTTTTTTAAGAAGAAGGATCGTGAAGCTAGTAAAAGTAGCTCAGAACCTACATTTACTACATTGCAACATCAATCAAATGGATCCTTTTCAATCCCTACTATGCAAATTCCCTCAAATTCGGATTTTCAATCATCTACTTGTTTTGAGCGAGATCCCAGAAAAAACAATTATGTGAATATCTTGTTAATGTACGAGATGAGATAAGACGGGCATAATCAAGAGTTGGGCATCGTAAACCAAAATTAGAAGTGTATCTAGTTACGAATTTTGGCAGTGAAAACAACAGCTTCCAAACAAGACGGTTTGACAAGTTTCATTAGTTGGAGTATTTACCTTCCACAGAAAGTTTACTGCTTTTATTGCTTACTTTTCTTGAATGATGTTAATTTACATAATACTTCGGCATTAGTCAAGGAAGGATTTGATAATTAGAAGAGGATAAACCAAGGAAATAAATGTGTATTTCTTATACTTGTTGGTTCCACAACCTCATACTATATGTGTTAGAAGGGTGGAGGATTTGATAAGGCCCTCTAGACATATTGGCAAGATTATGCATGCTCAGATAAAACTTGAAAAATAGCAAAATCGTGTGCGCTTGAGGACTTCAATTATAAGTGTTCGGTGGCTAGCACTTCAAGGTTGCACCTTTTAGAGGTCATGATGAATCTCTATCTTCTTCGAACTGTGAGAACTTTTTATTGAATTGGTGAAGGCATTTGCAAGTATGAACACAAAAGTTAAAGAACTCGTGCTTGACAATTCTCCAAATAATCCTCAGTATATTGCTTCAGATATTCAAAAAAAGATTTTAAACATTATGGCCAATCGAGTATATAAACTGATTCGTGAAGAAATTGGGAAAAATATTTTTGTATTCTTATTGATGAAGCTCAAGATATATCCAAACAAGAGGAAATAGTTATTATCTTAAGTTTTCTGAACAAGCATGGAATCTTGATTGAACATTTCTTCGCAATCAAGATGTTAGTAACACCACTTCATCAAATTTGAAAAAAAGATATGTAATGTCTTTCTCATGATCTCCAGATTAAAAAAAATGAGAGTCAAGGGTATGATGGGACTAGTAATATACATCGTTCTTGGAATGGACTTCAAACATTATTTCATAGAGATTGCTCATATGCATATTATATACATTGTTTTGTGCATCGTTTGCAAAGCGATGCAAATAACATTAGTTTCTGCAGCTAAGGATGTTAGTGTTATTTGAGAATTCTTTTATCATCTAGACAATATTGTTAATATCATCACTTCTTCACCTAAGTGTGTCTATCAATTGCAAGCTACTCAGAGACGTAAAATTGAGAATTTATTGGCCATTAGGAAGCCTGAATGGGTAAGTGGCGCCAATAAAATTTGTAATTTGCAGCGATCAGGTAATACTCATTGGAGTTCTCACTATAGATCTGTAAAGAGTTTGATAGATATGTATGCTGCAACTTGCAAAGTGTTCGAATGTCTTATAGAACATTCTCCAAATGGAAGATCTAAGGCTGAAGTTCATGGGACTTACAGAAACATGTCAAGATTTAAGTTTGTATTCGTCTTGTATTTAATGCATAAAATTATGAGAATCGTCAATGCTGTTTGTCAAATCCTTCAAAGAAAAACTCAAGATATTTTGACTACTATCACATTTGTCTCTACTACTAAAGCTATCCTTCAAGAATTTAGAGAACGTGGTTGGATAGAATTCCATAAATATGTCAAATAATTTTGTGCAACAAATGGAATTGATGTTCCTAACTTAGATTGTTCTTATAATATTGGTCGTTCTCGTCAGCTTATTACAATTGAACATCATTATCATTTTTATGTTTTTAATGAAGCAATAGAGTTCATTCTGATGGAGTTGAATACAAGGTTTAATGATAGATCTGTAAAACTCCTTTCTCTCAATGTGGATCTAGATCCTAAAAGTTCATTTGAATGATACAACAGTGATGATATTTGTAAACTTGCAAGAGAATTCTATCCTTAAGATTTCACTGATCAAGACATTATCACTTTGGAGTATAAGCTGATACATTTTAAGCATGATGTGTTGCATAATTTCCAAGCTTCTACACTTCTTGATTTATGCCAGCAATTGAGAGTGGAAGATCAAAGGTTTATATTATGTTAACTAGGCTGATTCATCATATTTTAACCGGTTTCTACCGCCACAACTGAACGAGCATTTTAAGTATTAAAACATGTGAAGTCGGCACTTCAAAACAAGATAGGGGATGATTTTCTTGCAGATTGTTTGATGCTCTACATTGAACGAGATTTTGTTAATAACATAGAAGTAGATTTTGTTATTGATTAAATTTATACTTTGAAATCTCGTCGAGCACAACTTCAACAAATACTGAAAAAATTTACTATGCATAAATTTTATTGTACTGAAATTTTCTTACTTTCTAGCCCACTCCATTATCGATTTTTGGATCTGTCACTGACTAGAGAAGTTGAATAGGAAATCCGAATCAAACTAAATCATTTGAAAACTTATATTATGATCTAAATTTGCTCATAATATTTCACAATTAAAACATCAAATGTATAGATTCACAATTATAACACCAATTCAACAAAAAAAAAACTTTCCCAACAAAAATACATACTTGGTTTGACACCATAAAAAAACAAAGGTCTTAACCTTGTGTCAACTAGAGTTCTTTCTGTCTTCATGATATAAAAAAATAACTACTTCTATTGTGTCTAAGTTACTAATTCTTCTTTAGATACCATAGTAATTGTTTTTGCCTCCAACTCTTACAATATTCATTTATTCATTCTCTTGATGTAAATTCACTAGTTCTCCCATTTATGTCTAACACACTATTATTATAAATAATGGATAATTGCAAAAAAGCCCCCAAGATTTGGCATAATTACAAAAAAACCAAGAGAATTTTGTGAATCACAAAAAATCCCTTAAGGTTTGATTGTATCTCAAGATTAAGGGGGTAAATATAATATTTTGATAAATATAAGGAGAGTTTTAAAATATTTTTTACGTATGAAAGGAAAAATGTAAGACGGATCAAGCTTAAAGGTTTTTTTTTCTTCTTAATTTCCAAAAATCTCTGAGATTTTTTTTAATTAGCTTGAACCTCATATTTTTTCCCGTATTTTTCCCTATATATTATATATATATATATAGAGAGAGAGAGAGGGTATATATGCAATATATATTGTCAAGTCGCGCCAAAGCCTCGCCTTCGGGAGGTTCTCCGGTGGCGACAACCGCCAATCCCGAGCGGTCATTCTCTACACTCTAAACTACAAAATGTTGTATCACCGCTGTATCCAGCCAGCAAACAAATTAATGAAATAAATCTATTCAATAATTCAATAAAATAATAAAAGGAGGAAAAGAAAATAGTACCTAGTTTGACAATAAAATACAAATTAAATAACCAACCAGTGAGGTAAATTACTTCAGGAAAAAAAATGCAATACAGGGGAGTTGAATAGTACTATTTCTCAATTTATTTCAAATTCTCCCACACGAAAACAATTCAACATAATGTCAAAAGTAAATGTATATTTTTGACCACACTAAAATTTATTTTATATAAAACGCATCTACACATATTTAATGATACTATGTAGTATTAAACTTTTCTTTTTCCTAAAGCGTAAGATTTTATATTAAAAAATACAACAACCTCAAGATTGCCAAATCGGGGCACACTTGCCCTAAACCACCTCAACATTCGATCCTAAGCTGGGGGAAAAGCCCAAAAAAAGGGTATCAAAATAAATGACAAAACCAAACTTGTTGAATGTTCAAAAGCAAATCAAGCCAATCATGACAGAGAACCAAAAAACCAAGAACACAAATCCAATCTCAAAAGAATGCGATTCCACAAAAACAAATGCATAATAATAGGAAAAAATTATTTCCTTCATCGGGCTAATACCCCTAAAGAATACAAATCATTTCTTCACATTTCACTTAGCAAACATCACACTCCATCCATTTACCAAGAGTAAGTCTAATCGGTTCCAGTTTGAATATTTTCACTCCTTGAAACATCCACGTATTCTAAGTCTTCCACGTCACCATAGGATATAGGTAGAGATTAATGATGTCCAATGTGATGGATCCCACCCCATGAAGCAAATCTTCCACCACCATTTGTTCATACTCACCCTGTTGAGCTTATCACCATCCCATTCAATTGGGGGAAAGTTTCCAAACAAGTTTGGCACGACCTATTGAAAGATGATGATCCAATGTTTCTGAACCTCCCCACACCTTTTGTGTTAGGAAATTTATTATATATAATTTGATGATGCCTAGAAAACTTTGAATTAGAAAGTTGGCATACCCCAATTATGTAAGTAATTTCTACTATGTAATAGTTAGATAAATTAGTGAGTCAAATAACGACTAAGTAGAAGTATGCGAGAAGACTTTGAAGAATGTATAGAAGAATCGGTTAGTCGCGGTGAGTGGATCGAAGACCTTCAATCAAGTACAAAAGCTAAGTCTTAAGAAGACTTACAACAGAGTCAACCAAGGAATGATGGAGATGACTCAACTCAAAGGGTAAAGCAATCAAGGACTCAAGACAAATGAAGAAGTCCGTTGTGTTTAAAGTCAAAGACATATTTGCTTTGGCAATGAAGACAATGTTAGATAAATGTTTTTATCATGATTTTGATGATTATGTTCGATTTTGTTCAAATATGTTTTAAACCAAAACTATGTCCCAAAATTGTTGTCTAAATACTTCCGATCAACTTAAAATGTTTTTACTATTTTTCGGAGTATTTCTTGAAGTTTATTTTCAATAAAACATTGGACAACACATTTGTTTCGAGGCTCGACCGGCCGCCTATAGGGAAACCCGCACTGAGTTGAGTCGAGAAATAGAAAATGGGGCGTAAGAAAAACAGGCGGGCGACCGATCGACCAGGTGGGCGGCAGGTGCGGTCGGCCGGTCGGCCGGGCGAACTGCACTGTAAGTTGGATTTTTGTTCCGACTTCTCTGTTTCGTAAAATCGTCTGGGCGGCAACGGTCACAGCTAAGAAGCGACCGGTCGCACCCCCTTCGACCGGTCCCCCTGTGTAAAAATTCGCAGAATTCAATTTCAATCTTATCTCTGTGCGACGGGTCGAACCCCATGTTTATCGCAAACTATCATTGCGTTTTGGACAACTTTTCCCTATTTTGTGGGATTGATTTCTAACATGACTATATTGATCATTTTAAATGGTTTCTTTTGCAGCAAATCACTCCCCAAGGAGGAGCCAATGTCTGGAAATGAAAGCCAAGTCCTCTCCTATAAATAGAGGCTTCATTCAAGCAACAAGAGATAACACACAATATACAAGCAAAGAGCAATTGAGCAAACACTTTCATATATCTTGTTGTATTAGCCTAAGCACTTTCACTTGCACTTATTTGAGGTCTAGGCTTTCAATTCTTGATTACACTTGTACTCATATTGTATCAATCATTATTGAGTTGTAATCTTGATTTTGGTCATCATTCAACACAAGACATCCTTGTGAGTATTCTTGTGGTAAGAATACACTTGGGTGATCTAGGTGATAGGTGTTTGAAGGTTGTGGTAATCTTCAAAGGTGTTGTAAGAGGGTTGTGGTAATCCTCAAGGTGGTGAAAGAGGGTTGTGGTAATCCTCAAGGTGGTGAAAGAGGGTTGTGGTAATCCTCAAGGTGTTGTATTAATTTTTGGTAAATTAATAAAATCTTTTTCTTTTTAAGATCCATCCAGGAGATCTTTGGGGTGGTACAGATTAGGCCCTAGGTGGGTTGAACCTCTTTAAATCAACGAGTGTTGTTTATTTTCCGCATTTACATTCTTGTTATCTACTCGTTGTTTAGAAAAAAGGGTGATATGCGAAAAATCGGCATAATCTATTCACCCCCTCTAGATTATTGTAGCCACTTGACTAACAAGTGGTATCGTGAGCCAAACTCTTTGGCTAGCTCGTTCGAGTAAAGAGGAAAGATCCATGGCTACAAATGATGCTCATCTCACCACCGGCGCCTCCACCAACAAGCCACCACTATTCGACGCCAACAACTACGCATTTTGGAAAGACCGTATGGAGTGTTTCCTACAAAAGTGCGGGTTCGACATTTGGAATGTGGTCATTGAAGGAGTTGATCAACCAACAAAGAAATCGGAAGATGGCACTTTGGCTCCTAAACCTTTCAAGGAGTTTGATGAAAACGACAAAAAGGCTTTCTCTCTAAACGGTAAGGCCTTAAATATTTTGCATTGTTCTCTTACCGTCACCGAAAGTACAATCGCATAAGAGGCATAAGGTTGGCACATGAGGTTTGGGAAAAATTGGAGACAATCTATGAAGGGACTAAGAAAGTCAAGCAAGCAAGAAAGACCATGCTTGTTAAAGACTTGAAAACTTTAACATGTATGATGGCGAAAGCATCTCAAGATGGTGGAAAGGCTTGACAATATTGTCAATCCTCTTGTGGCCCTCGGCAAAGTCATCTCCGAAGAAGACAAGGTGACCAAGGTATTGAATGCACTTCCCGGTCATGGTCGAAAAAGTAACGGCAATCACGGAGGCACAAAATCTTGAGACACTCAAGTTTGATGAACTTATTGGAAATCTACTCATCTATGAAGTCTATCTCAAGGAAAGAAAAAATTCCAAACCATCCACAAATCAATCGGGTATGCAAATTATTTCTAAAGGTCTTGCTTCTTCTTCTAATAATGCATACTATGATAATGATGATGATGATGAGGAGACGGCCGCACTTGTTCGAAAATTTGCAAAATTTGTAAATAAAAATAAAGCAAGAAAACCAAGAGATAATGCTTGCTTTAAATGCGGAAAACCGGACACTTCATTGTCGATTGCAAGCTTCGATGAAGAAGAGCAAAAGAAAAGGAAGCCTTTCACTAAAAACAAGGCTCTAAATGCGGAAGTCAAAACATGGGATGAACTACTCGAAACAACCGATGAGCAAGGAGAACCGAACACGGTCTCATGGCTATAGGCGATGAATACAATGAGGTACACTCAAACTCTTCTACTTCCTCCATAGTTGATGACTTGCAATGTGATTTTGATGAATTGCAAATTGAGTTTCAAAATTTAATCGTTAAATACAAAAACTTGAAAAAGGAGCATAAGGAGATTAAAGTTGAAAAAGAAAAATTATTTACCTCTTATGAATCTCTAGACAAAGCTCATGCTCTTACTCTTACTAGAATTCATTCTCTTGAAACCGAAAAGGAATTGCTCACAAAAGATATTGAATGTTTGAAAAATGATATGCATCGTTTCAACATAAGTACGGATAAAGTTACAAAAATTTTAGATGCACAAAGAGGTGAGCATTCCAAATCGGATGGGTTATAAGCCATTTCAAAGTGTTTTTAAGAAAAATAACCAAAGTCCGACTTTTGTACGTGCTAATAATTATAATACTCCTACTTGTTTTTATTGTGGCAAAGTTGGACATTATGCTAATAATTGCAAATTGAGAAATAGCTCAAGACATGTTTGGAGACCCAAAGGTCTCAAGACTAACCCCATGGACCCCAAAATTATAGGGTACCTAAAAGGAATTCTTTTGTAGGTAATAGGGGCTATAACCACAATGGAAGATTCAAAATGGCTCGTGGACAACGGATGTTCACGCCATATGACCGGGAGGAGAGAACTTTTTACCAACATCAAACTCCAAGAAGAGGGTATGGTCATGTTCAAGAATGACAAAGGAAAGATTCTTGGAAATGGAGAAATTGGTAACTATTCTTTCTCTCTTAGTAATGTTCTATTAGTAGAAGGGCTTAAGTTTAATTTGATAAGTGTTAGCCAACTTTGTGATTCAAAATTTGATGTTTCCTTTAATAAAGAAAAATGCCTTATACTTAAAAATGGTGAAATTATTTGTGAGGCAAATAGAAAAGGCAATCTTTACAAAATTTGTACAAGTGATTTGGTTAGTCAAAATGTTTCTTGTTTAGTCGCCAATAATGATTTAACTAGTTTATGGCATAGGCGACTTGGACATGTTGGATACAAGAATTTGAAAAGTATTTACAAAAACCAACATGTGAAAGGACTACCCAAATTGAATTTTGAAAATCTTGGCTTATGTGACACTTGTCAAAAGAACAAATTAGTTAAAAGTAGTTTTAAGCCCAAAAATGAAATTTCCACAACCAAACCTCTACAAATGCTTCACCTTGATTTGTATGGGGACATTGGTACGGCTAGTCTAAGTGGAAAACATTACACTTTTGTTATAGTCGATGATTTCTCGAGATATACTTGGGCTCTTTTTCTTACCAATAAAAACGATGCCGTTAATGAGTTTGTTAAGTTGTGTAGACTTATTGAGAATGAAAAAGAAGATACTATCAAGTCTATCCGTAGCGATCGAGGTGGAGAATTTGACGGTGAATTTAGAGTATTTTGTGAAACCAAAGGATATGCTCATAATTTCTTGGCTCCAAGGACACCTCAACAAAATGGAGTAGCCGAACGGAAAAATCGGACATTACAAGAAATGAGTCGGTCCATGCTCAATGAATTTTCACTTCCAAAGTATTTTTAGGCCGAAGCTGTAAGTACCGCTTGCTATGTCATTAATTGAGTTTATATTCGTCCTAAAATGAATAAGACTCCATATGAGCTTTGGAAAGGTAGAACTCCAAATATTAGTTATTTCAAGATATTTGGTTGTAAATGCTTTATTTTGAATACCAAGGATCAATTGGACAAACTTGATCCTAAGGCCGATGAAGGGATATTTATGGGATATTCAACAAAAAGCAAAGCATATCGGGTTTACAATAAGACTAGTGGAGTTGTTGAAGAATCCATCCATGTTAAATTCAATGAAGCTTCGGGAGTTGAAAGAATTCCTAATGATGAAAGTGATGAGGAGGATATTATTGAACAAATTGTTCAAATTGATGATCAACCATCTACATCAAATGATCAACCGTCCACTTCAAATGGTCCTCAAGAAGATAGAGGTGATATCTCGTATCTTCCCGTTGCATTGAAATTTAAGGAGATCACCCAAAAGATCTTATTATTGGTGATCCCCTTGACAAAGTGATGACTCGGAGAAAATTTGCCGAGAAAGCTCTTATTTCTCAAAAAGAGCCTAAAAATGCTAAAGAAGCTATTGAGGATGAGGATTGGTTTCTAGAGATGCAAGAGGAGTTGAATCAATTTGAAAGAAATGATGTATGGGAATTGGTACCTTGTCCTCCTTCTCAAACCATTATTGGCACAAAATGGGTTTTCGGAACAAACTTGATGATCAAGGCAACATTGTTCGAAATAAGGCAAGGTTAGTAGCTCAAGGGTATTGTCAAGAAGAAGGTATTGACTATGATGAAACTTTTGCACCGTAGCACGTTTAGAAGCTATTCGTATTTTGCTCGCCTATTCTTGCTTTAAAAATTTCAAACTTTACCAAATGGATGTTAAATCCGCCTTCTTAAATGGTATTATTCAAGAAGAAGTCTATGTAAAACAACCTCAGGGGTTTGAAAATTTTTCTAGGCCTAATGATGTTTATAAACTTAAAAGGCCTTGTATGGTTTAAAACAAGCACCCGTGCATGGTATGATAGACTTAGTTCTTTTCTTTTACAAAATGGTTTTATAAGAGGTAAAGTTGATACAACTCTATTTGTTTTTGAAAAAGGGCAAGATTGTTTACTTGTGCAAATATATGTTGATGATATTATCTTTGGTGCTACTAATGATTCTTTGTGCAAGAAATTTTCTAAGTTAATGCAAGGAGAATTCGAGATGAGTATGATGGGGAGCTTAACTTCTTTCTTGGACTTCAAATTAAGCAATGCCAAGAAGGTATTTATATTTCGCAATCAAAGTATACAAAAGAACTTTTGAAAAAGTTCGGCATTGAAGAAGGAAGAGCGGTCTCTACTCCTATGGCAACAAATGTCAAAATTGACAAAGATGAGAAAGGCAAGTCCGTGGATGAATCAAAGTATCGAGGTATGATTGGTAGTTTACTTTATCTAACCGCTAGTAGATCGGACATTCTTCATGTCGTATGCCTATGTGCTCGTTTTCAAAGCAATCCCAAAGAATCTCACATGCGTGCCGTTAAAAGGATTTTTCGATATTTGAAAGGCACCATTCAATATGGTTTATTTTATCCAAAGAATGAAAATTTTTCTCTTAAAGGTTATAGTGATTCGGATTATGTGGGAAATATTGATGATCGAGAAAAGTACTTAGGATCATGTCAATTTTTAGGCGATTGCCTAGTTTCTTGGTTTTCAAAGAAGCAAAAGCGTGTTTCTCTTTCAACGGCCGGCCGAATATATTTCCGCCGCATTTTGTTGTACTCAACTTCTTTGGATGAAACAAACCTTAGAGGATTACAAATGCTCTTTTGTGATAATATATCCGCTATAAATATTGCTCAAAACCCGGTTCATCATAACCGTACTAAACATATTGAGATTCGACATCATTTTCTAAGGGATTGTGTTTCAAAACGTAAAATTGAGATATCCTTTGTACCATCTCAAGATCAATTAGCGGATATTTTCACAAAACCTCTATCTTCCGAGACTTTCTCATCAATACGAGCTCGATTAGGCTTAATGCATATTGAATGAAGCTTACGTTTGCATTTTGCACGTTTTTAAAACTTAGGGCGAAAAATCGGATTTTTGGTTGAAAATTCGGATTTTGGAAAAAGCGACAAGACAGTGTTTGAAGGAGTTGAGGGCAACCGGTCGCCCTCAACCTCGACCGGTCGCCCTAAGCTATATTTTGGCTTTTAAACGTTCTGTCTTCAGCATTCTTCATTTTAACAAATTTTTGGCCATTTTTCGTCCCCCTTTGCCAAATTCACTCAAATTTCATTCAAAAATGGATTTCATGCATATTTTACACAACATGGACATTATATAGCATGATCATCATCATTATGGCTCACTCTTTCCGATCAAATGGTAAGAATTTCGCTTCTTTTACTCAATTGGGTGGAACCCTTGAGTTTTCGTTTTCTTGAAAATTTTTGATGTAATTTTCGTATGATCATGATGAGCTTGGTTGTTGTGTTGTTATGTATGATGATTGACTTGAATTTATGTTGAAAATTTTTGGCGTGAACCATTTACAAAGGTTATATACAACCTCTTTTATTTTTAACGCACACAAGGTGTTCGATGATATGTCGCAATGAAAATTTCAACTTATACATGATTCTCTTGCTTTCAAAAGTTTTCTATACTTATTAAGATCATGTTTTGACAAACAAAACAAGCGTATGAACTCTTCATATTACATTTCTCCCATTTTCCTTGGATTATTATGTTTTAATTGCTCAACGGTTAATAAACCGTCCATTTGGCGCACTTTGATATTATTGTATGGTGTTTTCACCATTCTAACGCTCTTTTGATGATTCCAAAGGGGAGAATCAGGATATTAGCTCGCTAGCTCAAGACAAGCTAATAAAAGCTCACAATAAGTATTGTGGACTCTAATACCTAGTCCATGGCTTGAATTTTTGGACTCGGATGAAATTGTTTATAAGCTTTGTGACAGGGGGAGCTCCTTAGCGCATGATGCATTCTATATATACTTGTTATAGCTTGTGCTTCTTACTTATAAAAATCGTTTGTTGATATGCTCATAAATAGGGGGAGCTTTGTATGAAATACTTCTAACGGATAGTTTACTCGTAAAACCGAAAATTTTATTTGGTTTTTAAAATCATCCTCAAGAAAATTGTTTTGGTTTGTAATCATCAAAAAGGGGGAGTTTGTTAGATAAATGTTTTTATCATGATTTTGATGATTATGTTCGATTTTGTTCAAATATGTTTTAAACCAAAACTATGTCCCAAAAATGTTGTCTAAATACTTAGATCAACTTAAAATATTTTTACTATTTTTCGGAGTATTTCTTGAAGTTTATTTTCAATAAAACATTGGACAACACATTTGTTTCAGGCTCGACCGGTCGCCCTATAGGGCAACCCGTGCCTGAGTTGAGTCGAGAAACAGAAAATGGGACGTAAGAAAACAGGCAGGCGGACCGGTCGACCAGGTGGGCGACGGCAGTGCGTCGGCCGGTCGGCCGGGCGACTGCACTGTAAGTTGGATTTTTGTTCCGGACTTCTGTTTCGTAAAATCGTCAAGGACAACCGGTCTGACTAAGGCGACGGTCGCACCCCTTCGACCGGTCCCCCTGTGTAAAAATTCAGAATTCAATTTCAATCTTATCTCTCGCGACGGTCGAACCCCATGTTTATCAAAGAAACTATACATTGCGTTTTGGACAACTTTTCCCTATTTTATGGGATTGATTTCTAATGACTATATTGATCATTTTAAATGGTTTCTTTTGCAGCAAATCACTCCCCAAGGAGGAGCCAATGTCCGGAAATGAAAGCCAAGTCCTCTCCTATAAATAGAGGCTTCATTCAAGCAACAAGAGATAACACACAATATACAAGCAAAGAGCAATTGAGCAAACACTTTCATATATCTTGTTGTATTAGCCTAAGCACTTTCACTTGCACTTATTTGAGGTCTAGGCTTTCAATTCTTGATTACACTTGTACTCATATTGTATCAATCATTATTGAGTTGTAATCTTGATTTTGGTCATCATTCAACACAAGACATCCTTGTGAGTATTCTTGTGGTAAGAATACACTTGGGTGATCTAGGTGATAGGTGTTTGAAGGTTGTGGTAATCTTCAAAGGTGTTGTAAGAGGGTTGTGGTAATCCTCAAGGTGGTGAAAGAGGGTTGTGGTAATCCTTAAGGTGGTGAAAGAGGGTTGTGGTAATCCTCAAGGTGTTGTATTAATTTTTGGTAAATTAATAAAATCCTTTTTCTTTTAAAATCCATCCGGAGATCTTGGGGTGGCGGAGGATTAGGCCCTAGGTGGGTTGAACCTCTTTAAATCAACGAGTGTTGTTTATTTTCCGCATTTACATTCTTGTTATCTACTCGTTGTTTAGAAAAAAAGGGTGATTTGCGAAAAATTGGCATAATCTATTCACCCCCTCTAGATTATTGTAGCCACTTGGACTAATGAGACAAAAGCGCAACCTTAAAGTGTTTACGCTAAAAAAGAGTGCAAGAAGTTTGAAACAATGAGAAGCTGCGAGAACTCGAACCTTTTTCGGGAACCCGCAAGTACCAGATTTCAAAGGTTGCATCAACAACAAAGCTACAAAAACAAGACAAGCCAACGAACAAAAAGTAAGAGTTTGAATTTTGTCTATCTCTTCAACGAGATAAAATTTGAACTCTTACTATAAAAGGCCGAGGAATTGTCAGATAGAACTAAGAGATCAATTATTCAAAGCAAAACACAGAACTTTCAAGCATTAAAGCAATATCTTCCAATACTCTCTCAAGAGAAAATGCTCATATCCAAGCCTAATTTGAAGATACTTTATCCAACACATTCACGTGGAAAATAAAAAGTTGTTATTCAAAGTTGAAGAGAAAAACATTTGTCAAAAGCAAAAGGGTCTATATTTCCAATAAGTGATGGAAATATAGTGAGGTTCAAGGTCGAACGCATTCGGATCTAAATGAAGGTTGTATGATCAATTCCTTAAGATTTGAAGAGTTGAAGTAGTGAGGCAACTGCCTTGTGAAGAGCCGAGTCCCGAAGAAAGTAGGTGGCGGTGTGATCAAAGCTATATTGGATTGTTGTACTTTTTGTAACAAAGTTACTGATTACATTAGTGGATTCCTCACGGAGTAGGAGAAGAGTGGAGTAAAGGAAGCCATGGACTAGGTATTCTTGGCTATACTGAAGCCATAACTTATAGCTTTTATTGCGAGCTTTTATTAGCTTCTTTTGGCTAACGAGCCAATTTCATGTTTCTCCCCTTTGGAATCATCAAAAAAATGTTAGGACGATAAAAACATCATACAAATTCATCAAAGTGCGCTAAAGAGGCGGTTTATCAACCATTGAGCAATTTAAGCTTAAAAACCAAATAAAAAGGAGAAATGTATCATGAAGAGTTCATACGCTCGATTTATTTGCCAAAACATGATCTCAATAAGTATTGAAGACTTTTGGAAGCAAGAGACTCATGTAGAAGTTGAAATTTTCATTGTGACATTTCATCGAACACTTTGTGAGCGTGAAAATTAAAAAAGGTTGTATATAGCCCTTGTAAATGATTCAAGCCAAAAAATTTCATCACCAATTCACATCAAACATCATACAATACAACATAATGACTAAGCTCATCAAGATCATATGCAAAAAATATCAAGAAATATACAAGAAGGTCATATACTCAAGGGTTCAACCCAATTGAGCAAAGGAAGAAAACTTCTTACCATTTGATCGGAAAAGATGAGCCATGATGATGATAAACATGCTATATAAGGTCCAAGTTGTGAATTGAATGCATGAAAACAAATCTTGAGTGAAATTTGTGTGAATTTGGCAAAGGGACGAAAAATGGCCAAAATAAGTTAAAATGAAGAATGGTGAAGACAGAAGCGGTTTTAATCCAAACTTTGGCTTAGGCGGCCGTCGGCGTTGAGGGCGACCGTTTGCCCTCAACCCTGTTTAGCCCATTTTGTCTTGACATTTTTAATGAAATCCGAATTTTCAACCAAAAATCTGATTTTTCGCCCCTAAGTTTCAAAAATATGCAAAATGCAAACGTAAGTCTCATTCAATATGCATTATGTCTAACCGAGCTCGTATCGATGCAAAAGTCTCGGAAGATAGCGATTTAGTAAAAATGTCCGCTAATTGATCTTGAGATGGTACAAAAGATATCTCAATTTTTCGTTTTGAAACACAATCCCTTAGAAAATGATGTCGAATCTCAATATGTTTAGTACGGTTATGATGAACCGGGTTTTGAGCAATATTTATAGCGGATATATTATCACAAAAGATAGGTACATTTTCAAAAGAGCATTTGTAATCCGCTAAGGTTTGTTTCATCCAAAGAAGTTGAGTACAACAAAAAGCGGCGGAAATATATTCGGCTTCGGCCGTTGAAAGAGAAACACAGTTTTGCTTCTTTGAAAACCAAGAAACTAGGCAATCGCCTAAAAATTGACATGATCCGGAAGTACTTTTCCGATCATCAATATTTCCCGCATAATACGAATCATAATAACCTTTAAGAGAAAAATTTTCATTCTTTGGATAAAATAGACCATATTGAATAGTGCCTTTCAAATATCGAAAAATCCTTTTAACGGCACTCATATGAGATTCTTTGGGATTACTTTGAAAACGAGCACATAGGCATACGGCATGAAGAATGTCCGGTCTACTAGCGGTTAAATAAAGTAAACTACCAATCATACCTCGATACTTTGATTCATCCACGGACTTGCCTTTTTCATCTTTGTCAATTTTGACATTTGTTGCCATGGGAGTAGATACGGTTCTTCCTTCTTCAATGCCGAACTTTTTCAAAAGTTCTTTTTGTATACTTTGATTGCGAAATGTAAATACCTTCTTGACATTGCTTAATTTGGAGTCCAAGAAAGAAGTTGAGCTCCCCCATCATACTCATTTCAAATTCTCCTTGCATCAATTTAGAGAATTTCTTGCACAAAGAATCATTAGTAGCACCAAAGATAATATCATCAACATAAATTTGCACAAGTAAGCAATCTTGCCCTTTTTCAAAAACAAAAAGAGTTGTATCAACTTTACCTCTTATAAAGCCATTTTGCAAAAGAAAAGAGCTAAGTCTATCGTACCATGCACGGGGTGCTTGCTTTAAACCATACAAGGCCTTTTTAAGTTTATAAACATCATTAGGCCTAGAAAAATTTTCAAACCCCGGAGGTTGTTTTACATAGACTTCTTCTAAACGTGCTACGGGTGCAAAAGTGTCATCATAGTCAATACCTTCTTCTTGACAATACCCTTGAGCTACTAACCTTACCTTATTTCGAACAATGTTGCCTTGATCATCAAGTTTGTTAGGAATACCCATTTTGTACCAATAATAGTTTGAGATGGAGGACAAGGTACCAATTCTCATACATCATTTCTTTTAAATTGATTTAACTCCTCTTGCATCTCTAAGAACCAATCCTCATCCTCAATGGCCTCCTTAGCATTCTTAGACTCTTTTTGAGAAATAAGAGCTTTCTCGGCAAATTTTCTCCGGGTCATCACTTTGTCAAGGGGATCACAAATAATAAGATCTTTTGGGTGATCTCCTTAAATTTCAATGCAATGGGAAGATCCGAGGTATCACCTCTATCTTCTTGAGGACCATTTCAAGTGGACGGTTGATCATTTGATGTAGACGGTTGATCATCAACTTGAACAATTTGTTCAATAATATCCTCTTCATCACTTTCATCATTAGGTATTCTTTCAACACCCGAAGCTTCATTAAATTTGACATGGATGGATTCTTCAACAACTCCACTAGTCTTATTGTAAACCCGATATGCTTTGCTTTTTGTTGAATATCCCATAAATATCCCTTCATCGGCCTTAGGATCAAGTTTGTCCAATTGATCCTTGGTATTCAAAATAAATCATTTACAACCAAATATCTTGAAATAACTAATATTTGGAGTTCTACCTTTCCAAAGCTCATATGGAGTTTTATTCATTTTAGGACGAATATAAACTCGATTAATGACATAGCAAGCGGTACTTACGGCTTCGGCCCAAAAATATTTTGGAAGTGGAAATTCATTGAGCATGGACCGACTCATCTCTTGTAGTGTCCGATTTTCCTTTCGGATACTCCATTTTATTGAGGTATCCTTGGAGCCGAAAAATTATGAGCATATCCTTTGGTTCACAAAAGACTCTAAATTCACCATCAAATTCTCCACCTCGATCGCTTGAATAGACTTAATAGTGTCTTCCTTTTCATTTTCAATGAGTCTACACAACTTAACAAACTCATTAACGGCATCGCTTTTATTGGTGAGAAAAAAAGCCCAAGTATATCTAGAAAAATCATCGACAATAACGAAAGTGTAATGTTTTCCACTTAGACTTGCCGTACCAATATCCCCATACAAATCAAGGTGAAGCATTTGTAGGGGTTTGGTTGTGGAAATTTCATTTTGGGCTTAAAACTACTTTTAACTAATTTGTTCTTTTGACAAGTGTCACATAAGCCAAGATTTTCAAAATTCAATTTGGGTAGTCCTTTCACATGTTGGTTTTTGTAAATATTTTCAAATTCTTGTATCCAACATGTCCAAGTCGCCTATGCCATAAACTAGTTAAATCATTATTGGCGACTAAACAAGAAACATTTTGACTAACCAAATCACTTGTACAAATTTTGTAAAGATTACCTTTTCTATTTGCTTCACAAATAATTTCACCATTTTTAAGTATAAGTCATTTTTCTTTATTGAAGGAAACATTATAATTTGAATCACAAAGTTGGCTAACACTTATCAAATTAAACTTAAGCCCTTCTACTAAAAGAACATTACTAAGAGAGAAGAAAGAGTTACCAATTTCTCCATTTCCAAGAATTCTTCCTTTGCCATTGCGAACATGACCATACCCTCTTCTTGGAGCTTGATGTTGGTAAAACGTTCTCTCCTCCCGGTCATATGGCGTGAACATCCGATGTCCACAAGCCATTTTGAATCTTCCATTGTTGTTATAGCCCCTATTACCTACAAAAGAATTTCTTTTAGGTACCCTATAATTTTGGGGTCCATGGGGTTAGTCTTGAGACCTTTGGGTCTCCAAACATGTCTAGAGCTATTTCTCAATTTGCAATTATTAGCATAATGTCCAAATTTGCCACAATAAAAACAAGTAGGAGTATTATAACTATTAGCACGTACAAAAGCCGGGCCTTGGTTATTTTTCTTAAAAACACTTTGAAATGGCTTATAACCAAGTCCCAATTTGGAATGCTCACCTCTTTGTGCATCTAATATTTTTGTGACTTTATTTGTGCTTATGTTGAAACGATGCACATCATTTTTCAAACATTCAATATCTTTTGTGAGCGATTCCTTTTCGGTTTCAAGAGAGTGAACTCTAGTAAGAGTAAGAGCATGAGCTTTGTCAGAGATTCATAAGAGGTAAATAATTTTTCTTTTTCAACCTTAAGTTCTTTATGCTCCTTTTTCAAATTTTTGTATTTAACAATTAAATTTTGAAACTCAATTTGCAATTCATCAAAATCACATTGCAAGTCATCAACTATGGAGGAAGTAGAAGAATTAGAGCGTACCTCATTGTTTTTCTCGTCTATGGCCATGAGACCGTGTTTTGTTTCTCCTTCCTCATCGGTTGTTTGAGTAGTTCATCCCACGTTTTGACCTCGCATTTAGAGCCTTCTTTTCGTGAAAGGCTTCATTTTCTTTTGCTCCTCATCATCGAGCTTTGGGCAATCGGCAATGAAGTGCCCGGGTTTTCCGCATTTAAAGCAAGCATTATCTCTTGGTTTTCTTGCTTTATTTTTATTCACAAATTTTGCAAATTTTCGAACAAGTGCGGCCGTCTCCTCATCATCATCATCATTATCATAGTATGCATTATTAGAAGAAGAAGCAAGACCTTTAGGAATAATTTGCATACCCGATTGATTTATGGATGGTTTGGAATTTTTCCTCTCCTTGAGATAGACTTCATAGATGAGGAGGTTTCCAATAAGTTCGTCAAACTTGAGTGTCTCAAGATTTTGTGCCTCCGTGATTGTCGTTACTTTTTCGGACCATGACCCGGGAAGAGCATTCAATACCTTAGTCACCTTGTCTTCTTCGGAGATGACTTTACCGAGGGCCACAAGAGGATTGACAATATTATCAAGCCTTTCCACCATCTTGGAGATGCTTTCACCATCATGCATGTTAAAGTTTTCAAAGTCTTTAACAAGCATGGTCTTTCTTGCTTGCTTGACCTTCTTAGTCCCTTCATAAATTGTCTCCAATTTTTCCCAAACCTCATGTGCCGACCTTATTCCTCTTATGCGATTATACTCGGTAGCCGTAAGAGAACAATGCAAAATATTTAAGGCCTTACCGTTTAGAGAGAAAGCCTTTTTGTCATTTTCATCGAACTCCTTGAAAGGTTTAGGAGTCGAGGTGCCATCCTCCGATTTCTTGGTTGGTTGATCAACTCCTTCAATGACCACATTCCAAATGTCGAACCCGCACCCTTGTAGAAAACACTCCATCTGATCTTTCCAAAATGCTTAATTGTTAGCGTCAAATAGTGGTGGCTTGTTGGTGGAGGCGCCGGTGGTGAGATGAGCATCATATGTAGCCATGGATCTTTCCTCTTTACTCGGAACGAGCTAGCCAAAGAGTTTGGCTTTGATACCACTTGTTAGTCCAAGTGGCTACGATAATCTAGAGGGGGTGAATAGATTATCCCGGTTTTTCAGATTTTGCCCTCTTTTTCGTAAAACTCAAGCAAAGATGAAATGCTAAGTACGAAAAATAAATAGCACACGTCGATTTATAGTAGTTCAACCCACCTAGGGCCTAATCTACTACCACCCCAGTATATCCGGGATGGATTTCAAAAAAAAAAAAGATTTTATTAATTTACCAAAAATTAATACAACACCTTGAGGATTACCACAACCCTCTTACACCACCTTGAGGATTACCACAATCCTCTTACAACACCTTTGAAGATTACCACAACCTTCAAACACCTATCACCTAGATCACCCAAGTGTATTCTTACCACAAGAATACTCACAAGGATGTCTTATGTTGAATGATGACCAAAATCAAGATTACAACTCAATAATGATTGATACAATATGAGTACAAGTATAATCAAGAATTGAAAGCCTAGACCTCAAATTTGTGCAAGTGAAAGTGCTAAAGCTAATACAACAAGATATATAAAAGTGTTTGCTTGTTTTCTTTTGCTTGTATGGAGTGTTGTCTCTTGTTGCTTGAATGAAGCCTCTATTTATAGGAGAGGACTTGGCTTTCATTTCCGGATATAGGCTCCTCCTTGGGGAGTGATTTGCTTTGCAAAAGAAACCATTTAAAATCATCAATATAGTCATAGAAATCAATCCCACAAAATAGGGAAAAGTTGTCTAAAAATGCAACGGATAGTTTCTTTGATAAACAAGGAGTGCGGCCGGTCGTCAGCAGAGATAAGATTGAAATTGAATTTCAGCAAATTTTACGGGGGATCGGTCGGAGGGGGCGTGGTCGCCCTTAACTATGACCGGTTGAGGTTGAAAGAAATACGAAACAGAGAAGACTGAACCAAAAGAGCTGCTCCCAGGTACCGGTACCGGTCGCCCTCCCCTATTTTTCTTACGCCCCATTTTCTGTTTCAAAACTCAACTCAGTGTACGGGTTGCCCTATAGAGGCGACCGATCGAACTGAAACAAATGTGTTGTCCAATTTTTATCGAAAATAAACTCCAAAAAATACTCCGAAAAATAGTAAAAATATTTTAAGTCGATCGGAAGTATTTAGACAACATTTAGGGACATTGTTTTGGTTTAAAAACTCATTTGAACAAAATCGAACAAAATCATCAAAATCATGATAAAAACATTTATCTAACAATTTCACGCCCATTTTTAGAAATAATAATCGAATTATCATTAAAAGATAGTGAAAATAAATGTTCATGCAACTTTGAAACAGAAATTAAATTTCTACGGAAACCAGGAATATAATAAACATCGTTTAAAATCAGTATTTTATCTCTAATATTAAGCTTAATTACTCCCACTGCACCATTGTCAACTCGCATTGTGAAAGACCCATCGGCAAGCTCTTCATAAGAGCTAAGCATTTGTAAGGAAGAACAAACATGATTAGTAGCTCCAGAGTCAACTACCCAAGTAGAAGAATCTCTAGCTACCAAACAACTTTCAAGAACAAGTAAATCATATTTACATTTCTTGTTTTCCTTTACTTTGGAGAGAAACTTGGGGCAGTCTCTCTTACAATGTCCCTCTTCACCGCAGTGGAAACAATTTCCCTTTGGTTTAGAAGAACATTGCTTCTTGCCTTTGAGATTTTCACATACGAGTGCAATATTCATGTTACTATTCCACTTGTTACAATTTTCTCAAGTTAATGAATCATTCAATGAGTTCAAGCATAGGACAAGACATCATTCTTTGAAAATTAAATAAAGCGACATAAATAAGCGAATGAACATCATAGAGCATTCAATTTAGGAATTATAAACGTGATGCATGAAAGCAATAAAGTTTATCCTACCAATTCCAAGGTAATTTAATCTCACATTTAAAAAGCCGTCGTAGGGTAGGTCAAATCAAATAACAATTAAATCGAGATCATCTCAGATTAACAAATAAATAATCAAGACATCTCATATCTTCATTTATTTATTAATCAGCTTTTTAATTTAGCCTAGATACATCCAAACTATTTGATTGTATCCTTATGAGTGTTACCCATCATTTCGGATTCTAAAAATTAACTCAAAATCGTCGTCGTATGGTAGAAAAATTAAGAGTTAAATTTTAAATTCCTATCCTTTCGGAGATTACGCCTTGATTATTGATTTAAGTGAAAACCATCCGTAGGGGGACGAATCTGAGTGTCGCGAGGCGTCACTTAAATCTTACGGTGCTTTGATCAATAATGGAGGCCACAGGAATTATTGTCATTAATCCTTCTCCCACTCACTATTTTATAATAAATGTTCCCTAAACATTTAAGTTATAAAACATCTTATGCTTTAATAAGTCAAGTCCAATCCTATTGGTCTTATTGATTAAAATTTATTAATTTAAAAATCTAACTTTTAGAAATTAAATCATAATTTTAATCAACTTAAAAAACCCCTAAATTATCAAAATAATCATGGGAATAGGGATAAAACGGAAAAATTTCATGAAAGAACAAAGGAAACTACGCGCCTACTGAAAACGGGGCCTGCCCGAGCCCTGCCCGGGACCTGCCCAAACTGCCTGAGGCTGCCCGGACCCTGCCCAAGGCTGGCTGTGCCCTGCCCGAGGCTGCCCAGGCCCTGCCCAGACTGCCCAGGGCTGCCCGGCACCTGCCCAGGCTGCCCGAACGCGAATCCGAATTATTTTGTTTCTAAAACATGTAATTCGGAGATTTTTTTATAAAAACAGATCTATTTTCACAAAATTAATTCCAAACAATTATCCCAATTTTAAAATCATATAAAACACTTTTATACAAAATTTTAAAAAATAATATAAAACACTTTTATATCAACTTTTAAAAAACCATATAAAACACTTTTATATCAATGTCAATCCATCTCGTAGATCTATCATAACAATTAAACAATTCAATTATCATGATGCATGACATGTTTGGGAGTGGGTTCCATGGATGACATATCAATATGCATGGCGCATATATCACATAAATATTAATCCACGAATAATAAATATGACGATTGATGCCTTAAATTAAAAGACGCCCATGCATCCATATATCAAAGCATGCGAGATCAAATCTTAAACCTACTCCAAAATAAATTTAATAAAGCGAGATCTAGTTCTTATATCAAAAATAAAATGGCTATGATACCATTTTTTGGAAATTATTCGGATCCCGAATCTAATCAAGGTCAAATAAGATCCGACTTTTCGATCTAATAGAACGGAAGCGGAAGCGAGGGATTTCAAAAAATTAAATTTTAGATATAAGAACACAAGATCATGCTTATTAAATTTATTCTACTAAAGGAAGAAAAGAAAATTTACCTCTTTCGATGATTTTCTTGTTCTTCGCTTTTTCTCCGTTTAATCCTTCGAATCCACGAAGCTCGTAGACACCACGAACTTTCAATTCGATCCTCCCTATCAATGGAAGTGTCACTACAACATAAATGATATTAGCTAACACTCAAAAAATATTACCTAATGGCCGTAAAATGTTACTATAGACAATAGGTAGCACTTTTATATATTGCGCTTGTCCGTGCTACCTATAGTCTAAGGTATCACTTTTATTAGCTTTTACTAACACTTTTTCTAATTGTTATATTAAGTTTTCTATTGGTAACACTTTGAAGCAATATTTCTAAAGTGTTACATATGAATCTTATGTAACACTTTTTGTAACACTTTTTATATTTGTAACACTTTAAAAAAATCTACAATGTTACATATGAATCTTATGTAACACTTTTTTTTTTTTGTAGCACTTCGTAGAAAATCTTGCATTTTTGCCACCAAGTAGATTCGAACCCACGACTTGTTATGTATGGAAGTGACAATTTGCCACTAAGCTAAGTTGATTCTTATTACAACTTTTGCTTTGTTTTATATATACACATACACACACATATATATAAATTATATTATATGTATATATAATATATATTATATAATAAAGATTATATTATATAATATATGTATTAAATTATATTATACACTTGTACATAACAAATTTTATATTATATAGTATATAGTTTGAAAATCATATTATGTTATATATTAAAGGACACAACCAATTAAAAATATCAAAAATATATAAAATAACTTTATCGACTGATAAATATTTAATCGGTAAAATAAAATATATATAAAAATATAAAATTAATTTACCGACAGATAAAAAAATTTATAACAGTAAAAAAAATAATAAAAAAATAATTTACCGAATGAAAAAATTCCTAAATAATTACCGACAACATCAATTTTCATTGGTAATTTTTTTAAAAAAAGTAAAAAAATAAAAAAAAAGATTAACGATGAAATTGGTCTCCGTTAGTAAAAAAATAAATAATAATAAAAAATATATACATGCGCATTTTCAGTCGGTATTACGACGGAATTAATTACCTCCGTAAAAAATAAAAAATAAAAGCAAAACTAAAATATTTTGTAAAAAGAAAACAAAAATTCAGTTAAAAAAATAGAGTACATGATGTCTACAATTTTTAGGTTTGGTGACATCAATTAATTAAATAAATCGTTGACATGATTTAATGATAGTTATATAATTTTGTGTTACTAAAATATAGACTGAAAAGTATTATAATTAATAAAATATAGTGTTGACAAGAGTGTTTCTTAAATAAAGTGATACCTATTTGCGTTACAGAAGAAATAACAAAACAAAAGTGTTACTTATATAAAAGTGTTACATATAAGCATTACATATTGATAAAAGTGTTAACTATTTGCGTTACAAAAGAAATAACAAAAAAAATTATACTTAAAAAGTGTTACTTATATAAAAGTGTTACATATTGATAAGTGTTTGCTACAAAAGTGTTACATAAATATTATAATGTAAAAAGTGTTACAAAATTTGGGTTACCTAATGTCATTTATGTTGTAGTGTGTGTGGGCTAAATAATAATTCTAAGTTCCTAACTTTTATTTTCCTACGATGTACTCAACTCATGAGATTGTAGAATTGGACTAACTGGATAGGAGGAGAATTAAACTAGGCTTAAAAATAAAACCACCAAATCTTGTCCAACTTGGCCAAAACAATTTTACCATAAAATAACATAGATTGGTGTGACCATTCTTTCAATTAAGAAAAGGAATTTAAACCAAGAAAACTCTTTTCAATTCACCACACTGTTGACGGCCGAATCCAATTAAGAAGAACAAATGCTTTGACAATTTGAAAGATGGTCGGCCGACGTATTGCGATTTGCGTGTGATATATAGACGTAAAAATTGCTTCTTTTTCTTAAAACGAAAACGACCAAAAATTCATGTATCGGTAATGCTTGTGGAGTTGACTGAAAAATTGTGTGTTCCAATTGTGAGAATGTGGTCCCCTTTTTATAGGCCTAGTTCAATCAGTTTCCCACTCCAACTCAGTTTCCTATCTAATCTAGAATTCATAATTCTAAATAGACTCAAACTCTAATTGATAATTATCATTGCTCTTTTTTTTATAATTTCCTCGTATGATCGGGACGAAGCATATTTTAAGTTTTGAGGGGTGGGGGGTTGTCAAGAATGCGTAATTTAGTACTTTTGCATTTTGCATTGCATTTAGGATTGCATGTAGAGCATTAAAATTTGCATTAAAAGTTTTTGATTTTTTAAATTTTCGATTTTTTAAATTTTATTTTTAGCATGTTTATTGCTTTAGCACGTTTAATTGCTTTTGTGTGTGTTTTTAATCAAGATTTTGAATGAGTACATAGCTTCGTATGATTTTTACTATGAGCATTTAATTCCATTCTACCCTATCATAGGCCTTAGTCATATCATGTTTTATAGCCATATAAGTTTTTTACCACTCTTCATGCCATTCAAAAATGAAACATTCATGTGCTATTATGATATTATCCAAAATTTGTCTACCCAACACAAAGGTTGTCCTGATTGTCATTAATACACAAATGCGGACAAGGTTTAATCCTATTAGCAAGAATTTTAAAAATGATTGTATACACAGATTACTGTAAACTGGTAGGTCTAAAGTGAGAAATTGAGGTAGGATTTTTGATTTTAGCAATGAGAGAACCAAGAGTATAATTCCTACTTTTAAGAATTTTAGGAGAGGAGAAAAATTTGTGATTTGCTTTACAAATATCATCTGCACAATATACCAATAAACTTGGAAAAAATGAGGAGTCATACCATCCGGCCGTGGGGCCTTGTGAGGATTGAGAGAGAAAAGAGACAATTTCATCTGATTTTTAGATGAAATTGAGTTGGTGAGTTGCAAGTCTGTGTACTTAAATTCTATTTGATCAAGTCAAGTCACTTAATCCAAATTTTCCCTACCCTTACCAAAGAGCCTATATTACAAACTAATGAAAAGTCCTTTTTGATTCTTAAATTGTGCACACAAAAGTGGTAGAGATGTTAGACGATTTGCTAGCCTATGGTAGTTCTACTTTCCTTTGAATTAATTTTGAGCATAAACACTTTCCTTACACTTTGAGAGTTGAATGATACACTACTACTTCTTGTGAGTCGAGATGCCAAGTACCCAAGAGAGTAATTATGCGAACTTATGAATGATGACTTCTTGATAATGAATTACATGATTTACTTGAATATGGAGTCAAATGAGATTAAATATTTATAGTGTTCTTGTGTGTTCTTTGTACCCCTTGATATTATTTTTTTTTAATTTGCTCGAGGATGAGCAATGCTTTAAGTTTGGGGATTTTGATACGTGTAAAATATACGTGCATTTAGGGGCTTAAAATGGTATATAATTGATACATTTGCATGTATATTTAGTGTGTTTTACTTGGTTTCCTTAGAAGGGCATGATCTGCGTATTCTTGTAACTATTTACAGGAAACGAAGCTTAATTGAGAATATATCAGTTGGAAGGCATGGGTAATATTGACGAGTGCAAAGAGAAGATCAAAAAGATGAAGAAATCGGACAAAAACCAGTCACACGGTCGGACTGTGTGGGACCACACGGCCGTGTGACCTGCCCGTGTGAAGATACATGTCCGTGTGAAGTGTTTGGGAGAAAACATGGATGAAACCAAGCCACACGGCCGGACCGTGTGAGACCACATGGCCGTGTAGAGTGAGTGAGTGTGGAAAGCCGCACGGGCCGTCGTCGATGTGGCTGATTTTTGTGTCTTTTTCCCACTCAAACTCTACAAGTGATCTCTCCAAGCACCTGTATAATGTACCCAAGGGCTACACAAAAATTCATTCATCCATACACCATACAACACACCAAAATACACAGGAACACAAGATCAAAGGTCTTCTGAGAGAGGAGGGATAGGTTACGAAGAACACCACAAGGCCTCTCACATCTATGGAAGCACAAGAGCTTCGAAGGCCTGGAAGGAAGATCCATCCTGACAAGAAGGGGTTTTCTTTCTTAGTTTAGATCTTTTGTTTGTGCTTAAACGATGTCACAATATTGATTTCAAGTTTGTCTATAAATTTGCTATCAATGTTTGGCTAATCTTTCAGATCTTAGGGCATAATCAAAACTGTGGATTCATGTTAAATCTTGGTTAATTATTTTCTTAATTAATTCATGTGTTTTATTTTATGAATTCGAGTGCTTATTCTTAATTGCTTTTTATCTGATCAATAATTAGCAAGTCCTATTTGTTAGTGTGAAATTCGAGAAGAGGAGTTCTAACAAAGACGGAAATTGAATTATGACATAACAGGATGTATTGAGTCAAGAGACCTACAACTATTTGTGGGGAGTCATTCAATTCATAGATCTTTTGGAAGTTAATAATAGTTGTAATGAGTCGGAGACCTACAATTATTATTAATCTACTATTTATCTTGTTGCAGGAAGGAGAATAGACTAACTTAGGAATTGAACCCATAGAATTGCATGAATTGGTTTTGTTACATATTAATTGGATTTAATATTGAAGAAGCATATTGAGATTATGTGCCTAAGGTTGCTTTCGTAGTTGTTGAAAATACTTGTGGGGTTCGAAAATTTATATTATTTTCTTTTTATTTTCGATTTTTCTATAACTTGAGATTCGGTCGCTTCAATTAAATTGGAATGCGATGTTATTATAGCCTAAGTGTTTCGTAGCAATCCCTGAGGAATATGATTTTGCTTGTCATTATCCTATAAACTACACTATACACTTGCGATTTGTAAGATCCAAATATTTTTGGCGAACATCATTCCAACATGATCAACACACAACCATCAATCTTGCACCTTTAAATTCCTACAAATTGTTGTAACAAAAGCCTTATTTTTATTGGTTTCATTGAAAAATATAAAGTCTGGGAGGTGGAGTCTCAGACTTTTCTTGATTTGAGAAACTATAGAGGGTCCCCCCAAATCACTACAATTCCATACCATAATTCTCATTGGGGTGGGGGGTGGGGCCACTCAAGTGGCTACCCCCACCATAGGATCATTCACAACCACATTACCAACTATTTTTTGCCTTTTATCTTCACACATCCCATTTGTATTATTCCGAGTTAATTATTGTTCTTTTTTTTTTTTGGAGAAACAATCAATTTCATTAATGAGAAAAACTTTACAACTGATAACAAAGATCAAAATCATAAAGTCTAAGAAATCATAAACCTATACAGATCTAAAACACAGACACATTTTAAACCTGTACAGATCTAATTGACACAGTAGAATCAGAAAATCACATAAGCGCTGGACAAATCACGAACCCATGTCTGTCACTAATCTTCCGTTGGAAAAATTATTTTTGCGCCGCTTGTGGAAACAACCAATACACGAGAATGTAGACGAAGTTACATGCACGCAAAATTAACCTCCAAGTTGCCAATTCCAGAGCCGGGAATATCAGGTGGGAGGATAGACCTCCTAAAAGACCTGAGAATGATCCCCCTTCTCTTGGAGAGACGCCGCCCAAGACGCTCTGCGATAGCATGCCACAGTAGCAGCTGTAGGAAGACCTCTTTATGAGTCCACCAACCGCGGATGACCCAAACTTGACCGGAATGGAAGGAAGGAACGACGGACTGGAAGACAATCAGAGAGACCATCATGCTGCTCGAAAATAAACAGGCATTGGAGTCCAACAAGGACCCCTATAGGCTCACACCTACGCTTCAGTTGAGGAGTCAAGCGCCATCCATGCTAGTCAAGCTAACTCTAGAGTGAGCAACTCCTTACACGAGGATAAAAACTCCCTGAACGACTTGTTGGTGACCCCTCTTTAACTAAATGAAGCTCTATAAACTCTTCAATCCTTTGAGAAGTATCTCCCAACACAGAAGAAGAAATAAATTCCCGATTCTGTAGGAGAAAACAGAGACTCCCCATTCGAAGAAAGTTGTACCACGAAGAATCAGCCGAAGGACCTATTGCATATGGGACAAGAGGCGACCAAACACCTCTCTCCTCACAAATGCTCACGGACGTGCACGCCAGCCCTCGGTAATGTCGTTGAGCGTCTCCACTGAACATCTCATCTCGGTCAAGTTACTCCACTCTATTATTTATCTTCTTAATTTTAAACTTGATATTTAGTCATATGTATGTGGTTATTAAAAAATCAAATTTTCGTATAATAAATTTTTATTATATCAATCGACATCAATTAAATTGGTTATCGAGTTGAAGTGATGATCGTGATAAAAGTTGATCAACAATCCAAGTATGAAACTATTCTTTCGTAATTTTTATTATTGCGTTCGATTTTCCACCACTCTCTTACCTCCCAAAATATGTATTAAAGAAAAGGGGATCTCCAACCCTCCCCAAATTAGAGGTAGATGCCAATATGAAAGGAAAACCCTCACTAACCCCATACTATTTCCCATGCCAAAACAAGGTGGCGAAACACTCAAACTAAAATAAAAAAGTTTTGGATTTCTCCACTTTTTTTTTCTCTCTCTAGGAGAGTGTCTCTCTCTCTCTTTGAAGAGTGTCTAGGTTTGGTTAGGTCTTTGTCTTTTTTACGCCGCTTTTTGTACATTAGAGCTTCTTCAAAGTTTTCAATGCAACAGTTCATCTTCAAAAGTTATTCTCGCTCTTAGTATGGTTGGTAGGATTAACTTCTCCTAATAAATGCACATTTATGAGCGATGGAAAAATAACTCACCCATTGACTGTCTTGGTAAAACTTTTAAATCTATTGGTATCTTGGAATGTTTGTGAAACCGCATTATTTTTTTGCTTTTTCTTATTATATTTTTGGTCCCTAGTTAACCGATGCTCACGATTTTTCTTTCCTGGTTTTTAAGTCTTGTTTTTGTTTTTTTTCTTTTCGCCTTTTCTTCTCAACTTTGTTATTTTGCTCCTGGTTTTTTCCTTCTCTCGTATCATTTTCGAGGTTCAAGCGGTGTGAGTAGGAAGGGGAGGGTGATTGTGGGAGGTCGGCGATGGCACATGAGTTGACAAAGAAAGCGCAAGGCTTCTCTCTCTCGGTAGGTGACGAGAATGGGATAGAGTTGGAAGAGGATGATGTTGAGGTCGATGTAAAGAAGAGTGTTTGAGGAGCTTGTTTGGAAAAGTGTTGGGGAATAAAAAGTTAACTTTCTTGGGTTGAAAAAAACAATGAATGGGATTTGGCGATAGATGAACCATGTACTCTTAGAGAAATAGGCTTTAATAAATTTCAATTCATCTTCCAATCTCAAGGTGACAAAAAAAAAGAGTCATTCAAGGAAAACTTTGGTCCTTTGTGATCAATTTCTGGTGCTAAGGGAATGGAAAGAGGAGTGGATATGAAAAAGAGAATTTCTCCTATATTGATATGTGGGTTCAAATTTGGGATTTACCAGCCCAGTGGATTAGTTCAGAAGTTGGTTTGAAGATTGGAAAAATGTTCCCTGCAGTTAAAGATGTGTTTATTCCAGAAACAGGAAGTATTAAGGAAGGTATCTTAAAATCAATGTCTCTGTTGAAATTGAAAAACCCTTAATGAGAGGCATCAACACGAAACTTAAAGGAGAATCATATTGGGTTAACTTTAAGTATGAAAGTTTGATTGAGTCTTTCTTTTTCTTTGTGGTTGGATAGAGCATTATGAAAGATTTTGTGAGGAACGAAAAACGACATTCGCATAACAACTTGAGAGAAGGGAGATTTGGTGAATGGCTGAAAGCTGAAGATCTTAGTGGGGGTATGAGAGGAGTAAGAATCCCACCAGCTAGAACTCATGTCTCTCCATCAAAATCTGTGGCTAGTTGTAGTAGAAGCAAGGATCAGGAGTCTGCTGATTATAGAGAGAGGAAGGAAACTAGCATCATCCAATCCAACCCACCTCTTAGAAAGAACCCAACTCCCACGGGTCCTAATGTTATACCCTCTTTGAATGATACTCAAGAGAGAGGGCTCATTGTTGATCCCCTTCGTAAGGAAAAAATGCAAGGGATTGAAGGATGCGCTGGTAGACGACTTTGAGAGAAAGCGGAAGTTTGCAGGCTGAATGAATCTCGGGATCATTTTAGTAAGGAAAGAAAGCCTCTCTGCAGGATGTTTCTAATACTAAAATCTGAAAGAGAATGAAGAGTCATCGAGAGTTCTAGCAAAGGAAAAACTTGGAGTAGACAAGGGGTAGGGGGAGAGGGAGAGGGAGAGAGGGAAAAGGGTTGTTGACAAGGAAAATTCTCAAGTTGGAGGAAAGAGGAAAAATGAACATCTCCTGTTTGATCCAAATGTGGAAGATGAGCTCATTGGAAATGTGGGCTGGTGTAAAAAGCAGAGAACTGAAACTAATGTCATGGATATGGTGGAGGAAGCCAGCCCAAATTGGCCCCAAAGTTACCAATGAAAGTATGTGTGTGGAATTGTAGAGGACTGGGAGGGCCCTCTACAGTTTCCCAGTTAAAGGAGTCTTGGAAACTCCACCTCCCAGAGTTGGTTTTTTTGTGTGAAACTAAAAAGAAGTATGCTTTTGTTAGAACGGTTTGTAAGCAATTGAAACTAGGAGACAGATGGAAGAATTTAGACCCTATAGGAAAAAGTGGAGGTCTCTTAATTGCTTGGGCAGAGAGTATTCAAATGCACCAAGTTCTTGTCAGTTCCTTTTGCATTGAAGCTGAATTCAGTAGAGATGGAGATAATGAGAAAAGATGGGTTGTTTTTGTATATGCAAGTACTAATGAAAGAGAGAGAGGTCTTCAATGGGACTATCTTCTTCATGCTAGAGTTAAATGGGGTGCAAATTGGTTTCTTGCAGGTGACTTTAATGATATCTGCTCTAACTTGGAGAAAAGAGGAGGTAGAGTGAGGTCGGCTGGAGTTTTGTAATGGTAATTCTTGTGGTTACATTCATCCTTCAAGGGGGTTGAGACAAGGTGATCCTATCTCCCTTATTTGTTCATCATTGTCTCAGAAATTTTTTCAAGTCTTATCAATGTTCTTTTTGTGAACAACAAAGCCTTTCATGGTCTTAAATTGTGTAAAAATGGCCCCCATTTCTCATCTGTTGTTTCTTTGATGATTCAATCATTTTTGTGAAGCTAAGGCATCTCAAGCTAGTATTTTGAAAGATATGAATAATTATAATAAAATCTCAGGGCAACTTGTGAATTTTGATAAATCTTGATGTTCTTGATTTCAATACCTACGAGATGGAAAAAGGCGATATCTCGCAATACCCTCCATGGTATCAAAATGCAAAAATCTTGTAGGTATTTAGGACTCCCTCTAGGTATTGGTAGATCCAAAAAGAAGTTTTTAACTATGTTGTTGATCTTTGTCAAAAAAGAATTCAAAAGCGGAAGAGTATGTTCCTTTCCTTTCTTTGGTAAAGATGTCCTCATTAAGTCATTATTGAAGCTCTTCTGTCTTTGTTATGTCATGCTTCAAAGCGCGAGTTGGAACTTGCAAAGAGATTAATCGGTTAGCCTCTAACCACGGTGGGGATTTTACGAAGGGGGTAATAAAAGGTGCATTGGAAAGCCTGGGGAGCTGTTCCTGTTCCTAGACGGGGGAGGGTGGGTTAGATTTCCATGATCTAAAATTGTTTAATGAGTCTCTTCTTGCTAAACGATTATGGAGATTGATATCTCAACTTTGATCTTTTGATGTCTAGAATCCTCAAGGCTAAATACTATCCTAAAAGTGATTTCTTTGAAGCTATTGTTCTAAGTGGTGCATCTGGGCGTGTGGAAGAGTTGGATGGAGGTTAGGTGCAGTGCTTGCAAAAGGATTGAGATATGAGGTTGGGGATGGTAAGCATATTAAAATCGGCATCATCCATGGCCTCCAAAAATAAATGGCTTCATTCCCAAAAAATCGATTCATCAATTCTAGTCATGTTTTTGTATACGAACTCTTCTCGATGATGGCCTATCTTGGAATGTTGCTCTCATTAAACGGTTGTTGACTCGAGGATCTTTGAGATTATTCAACGATTCCAATTCAAACATCTACACAAGTAGATAAGATGAGATGGCATTTTGAGAATAAAGGAAATTTTTGATTAAGTCGCATACCGGAACTTAATTCGAGGGTAAAATGGCTAAGATTGAGCATTTGAAAGTAGTGTTTATAGAGAAAAAAAGCGAAAGTTTGGGAATGCATTTGGAAGCTCAAGATCCAACGAAATTGAAGTTTTTATGTGGAAATCTTTGTCATGGAATACTTCTGTGAAAACAAATGTCTTTGAAGAAAGGGATCATGCATGATATAATCTGTCGGCTTTGTGGCATGGAGGAAGAAACTATGGAGCATTTATTTTTAAGCGTGGAAGAGCTAAAACCGTGTGGAAATTAGCTCTGTTTCGTGGGAGGATTTCTCGAGAAAAACACTCACTTTTTTGATTGGTGGCATGATGTATGTTCTTTAGATGGGGGAGAGAAGGACATTTTTAGAATCGAGTTAACCACTTATATTCTTTGGTGGCTTTGGAAGACCAGGAATCTTTGGGCGTTTCAACAAGTTTGGAAACCAGGAAAGAGTTACAATTAATGTGGTACATTTCTCGATTGGAATAACTTTAAAAATTTACCTAGTTAGTGTCATTTTGTTCTTTGCTAGCCTTGTTCTTTCATTGATGTTTTTTTTTTTTTTGTTCTTTGGCATTTGGTCTTTTTTTTTTCTTGTTCTCATTTTTGGCCTGGATTGACATTTTGAGTAGGATCCTTGGATCGGTGCTCGTTTTTTTTTGGTGTCTGTGGTGTTGATCTCTAGGGAATGATGTTCGGTGGGGATGATTGTTTTTGGTGTGGCCATTGGTTGATTCTTTTCTTTGTCAAGAAGATGAAGTGATGCGGGGAGATATGGGAATTCATTGATTATGGCTACTTTCTTTCTTTGTAATTTTATTTCTTATAGTTGTTAGCATCATTTGGTTCTTGTTCAAACAATTTTTGGTTCTTTTGTCTTTGATCTTTGAATTGTTTGACTTGCTTGCAGTCTTTCACAATTGTGAAGACTTTTTCGATTTTGAAATCTTTCGATTTCAAAATGAATGGGTTGTAATGAATATTTGGACTCTTTTGGGAGATTTATGAAATTGCTATCGTTTGAGAAAAAAAAAAACAAGGTGGCGAATAGTGAACCACTCCATGTAGCGGTCAACTCGATCACACCTCTATTTTATTTTTTTATATTTTTGTAAATGGCATGTTTTGTCTTTTTCTCTTAAATTATGTGATTTTGTTTAGATTTTATTGTCAATTGTTATATTTGTGTTCAATTTTATATATACATATATATATGAGTTTATATAATAAATTATAAATTATATATATTAGAATTTATATAATAAATTAAAAATTATAATAAATAAATTACAAATTATATAATTTTTCAAGATTTTAACCAATTTATAAATTAGTGCAAATTATATTATATTTAATTATATTGAATAAAAATATAAAACATAAATATATATGCTAAATTATAGACAAATGTATTAATTCAATATAACAAAAAATCAAAGTAGAATATTCAATTTTTACTAAATTTTAGATCGGAGAGTGTAACACTCATACTATTTTGGATAAAACCTTTGAGATATTCTAAAAAGTGACATTAAATTTACGACAAGGGTACACTACGAGAAAATTCTAGTTTAACGACATAAATAATTTTGTCACTAAATTTTCTGATTACATCTGAGATACCTATGGTATAAAAACTATTACATTTTTGGAAATTATCTTGACAAATTCTTGTCAAATCACGATATTTTTAAATTACCGACATAAATACTCTTTATGTATGTATTTACAAATATTTTTAGATTTTGTTGGTAAATTTTACCTACAGTAATTTAACCTACAATTCTGATTATCTTAGTTCTTACATACCGATTTTTGTATAGGTAAATTGATTTTTCTTGTAGTGGTAGGGGACTAAAAATAAAATAAAAAAATAAATAAAAAGTAAAATAAATCTGTCACGGCAGAAGCCAGCAGGTATAGACGTATAGTAGGGGCCCCTGCCAATTTGACTTGGTGATAATAAAAGACTGTCTGTCCTTTTGGAATTTTAATGGGAGCAAATTAACTCAATCAATTGCATTCATTATAGATTTATTATATTCATCAAGTTTTTAGGAAGTTCCGGCCAATTTTCATATAATCTAATTATTATTAATTGATCCCATGAACCCGACATTAATTTCAGAAAAAAAAAGATTCTATTACATGATGGCCCCTACATCAGCGGGCTATATGGTATCCATAAACATTTAGGAAGTTCAAGCCGAATTCGTCGATCCACAATTATTTAATTACATTAAATCTACTTATAATTTATGAAGATTTCATATATTTCAATATAATTTATCTATGAATATTTTAGACCGCACATCTTTCTTGCAGCCATGCTGGGAATTAGATCAACTTTCCCCAACTACTCTTATTTTAATTATTTTATATATTATTTAATTATGCAATTAGTTAATTAATTATCCAATATTATTAGTCGTTATTGGATAGAAAGATATAATTATACAGACCCACGAGGCTGTATCATTCCACTTGCCCACTTCGCCCTATGACGCCCATGTGGTCCATCCGAGAGACGCTCCTTATTCTAGTCAAAGGAATCGGCCGACTAGGGCCCAAATTCTTTTCGAAATTTAGGGGCCCAATTTTTTATATATATTTTTTATATGTATAATATATAAAATAAATAAAATATGGCGACAAGAGTAAATCTATTGTAGCGGTTAAGCTGTTGAATTCTTGCCACTTTTGAAACTTTGAAAGGTGACACGTGTTCAAATCATGTTGTCCACAATATTTTTTCTTAAATTATCATATTTAATTATAAAAGGCACTGAATTTAAAATAACTCAAATTGATAAGACAAGAAATTAAAAAGTCATTACACAACTGTTAGAGTCACAATTCGCAAGATATTATTAAACAACTTGATTATACTGATGTGATTAATATTTTTGCGACTAAAAGCGTACGACAAGTTGTATTTACATTATTATTTTTATATTTAAACATGGATGACATATTATTTTAACTATAATAGAATTGTATTACATATTACACAGTATTCATTATCTTTTATTTTATGTTGCCTTTAAGTTTGTATAGAAAAAAGGAGGGCCAAATTTAAAAATTCGACTCAGGCCAAAAAATTGATAGGATCGGCCATGAATACATTAACTAAAGTATAAAAAGGCCCCTCCTCAGTTTTCGTTATTTGTAAGTATTCTCAATTTATTATTCTCAATCGCAGTTTCCTTTACTTTGGATTTTCTCTCGAACTGGTACTGACTTGAGCGTCTGAGGGGTCTCCTGAGACAATCCGACAGCCCGTGGTGTTGCAAACAAGTTTCCATCCGAGGAACTATCAGCTCTGGAACAGGGGCGTAGCCAGCTCGACTAGTTACCCCTAGCCCAAATTTTTTTCCCCCATTTCCCCCTAGCTCAATTATTTTTTCCCCTTAAAAAACACATAAATTTTTTTCATTTTTTTCCTGAAAAAACGAGACAAAAAAAATTTGGGGTCTGTGGTCGGGGTGGCCCCTAGCTACGCCCCTGCTCCGGAAAAGAAGTTGAACATTAGTTCTAAAACTTTAACTTAGAGTGATCTGCGGATTTAAGCTAACATCAAGCCGCGTATTATCAGTCAACGAAGACTCCCTCAAGTCCCCATTCGGAGTTCCTTGTTGTGTTCCCCTCTTTTGTAATGTCGGGATTGTCATATACGATAGTCGAGACTACCTTGTGCTAAATCATGGAATAATGCTTCCAACTACCGAAGCCAGGGTTGAACCTCATTTTTACGGAATCATCCCTTTGATTGTCTTGAGAAGAGAGGAGTTGTGGTAGTCTTCATTACCTTATGCATAATAACAAAATTCTTCTTAAAAAGCACTTTTGTAAATGTTGGCGTGCGTTTTGGTCAACAAGCAAAAATATGTAAAGGATTTAACACGTGGAAATATAAAGCGTGCGTAACGTATATTTATTTTTGGCTAATTGCCTTTTTTGCATAATGCCGGGCGAACTATTGGGGTCGGTCTTTCTTACAATCTTTTTTATCTCCTTTTTTCTCTCTCTTTCTCTTTCGCCCTCTTTAATTTTCCCTCTATCGGCCCTTTTATACCCCTTCGAGTAAGTGGGTTTACAATAGTCATCTTTTCACTAACTATTCATTAATTAGTAAAATAATTAAAGAAAGACACATGTCCTCTCTAACTGTGCATGTCAGTCAAATCTTGCCACTTGTCGACTTCTCTTTATAACTTTCTGACATGTGGCAGTTTCTGATATCAATAAAGTGTTAAGTATGGGCAAGTGATTACTTCTATGAATCTGTCGCGCATGCGTTTCCCGCCGAAATTTGGGCTCGGGGCTCGGGGCTCGGCGGCCGTGTTGCGGTTGGGCTTGGTAATGGGCGAGCCTAGTTCATGACGCGTGTTTGCCGCGCACCATTGCGATGTCACTCGCAGTCGCTTACTCGGATGTGTGTTGGACTGATGACTTGGATTAATTTCTTCCAGCTCGGCTCGGGTATCATCAAAGGCCCCCAAGTTTGATTCCGAGAGAAGAATTTCTGAAGTCGGAGTTAAACTTTAATGCTAATGATGAACATTTAATGGGGAAACGGATTTCTCAAAGGTTTTGTTCTTTCCTGGCATCGTCGGCGTAGTGATTAATGCTCAAACGCGCATTAATTGGGTTGCCATGATGGCGGACACGTGGCATCTTGTGGTTGGACCAATCTTGCGCAGAACCAAAAAATACGTCGATTCTGTCGCGGGCGTGGGGACGCGGCGTTTTCGACATGTTTGACGGCTTTTGAGTTTTAAAAGGCGTGTCTTTTCGAATAAACATCTCGTTTATCGAGGAACCCCATCTATAAATACCTTCGTTTCCCCATTATTCACTTTCGCAACCATTAACTTTTGAGCTAAAGTAACTAAAATCGGCGAGAAATTTGGTCGGCTTTCCAAGTTCGAGAGACTTGAATTTAGGTATTTTTTGAAATACTCTCCCTTTACCTATAAATGTCTTCTTTTGAGGATAGTAGGAGTCGTAGTTATAGTGTAGAGGTTGAAATTGAAGATCCTCCTCCGAACCTTACTCGTTTATTTCTCACCGGTGGCGATCTCCGTCTCATAGCCCGAGCATTATTCGAGATATCTTCTCCGGATTCTTCACGAGGTGGAACGTCTTTGGGGCGGACGATACTATCTTTAATCCGCCGGTGACCAAGTCTTTAGAGAGGGAAGCGTGTATCAGCCCGGGGCGGCACAAAGAGAGTTCCGACGGAGAATCCACGAGTGTTGATTTTAGGCGTGTCGGCAAGAAGAAGAAAATATGGATCCGTCGAGCCAGGCGCGATAACGTGGAGCGGGTAAATGAGCCCTCCGGTGATTCGAGGCGAGAGAGGCCACAAGGGCCTATGGGTCATCGTAATGGCGGCGGCCGGCAAGGATGAGGCCCTCGCCGTGTTGAATCTCGGTGGATGCCAAGCGATATAAACGATATCCCAAGCATCTTTGACGATCCGGGAGATGGGAGAGCTCAAGCGAAGGTATCGTATTCCAAATGGTATCCATTTTTGGGTACCGGAGGGCACTGAGGTCCCCCAGTACCCGCCCGTGGGTTGCGTGGGTATTCATATCGCCAGCCTTCTATTCGGACTGCGGTTCCCGCTGCCGGTTTTTCTCACGCGGTGGCTTTGCAAGTGGGGTATGCATCCGACCCAAGTGCATCCCATTACGTGGGGTACGATTATTGGCCTCTTGGTGATGTTCCACCAGAAGTATCCTCGCCCTAAGTTCAAAGAGATGAATGAACTTTTCGCCTGGCGAGCAACTCCTTCATCAAAAGGTCACCATCCAGGGTGGTATTATGTACAGACCGATTGGGGTATCCGGATAGTTTAGTAGAAGGTCTTCCTTCATCGTTGAAGGATGGAAAGAAAAATGGCTCACGGGTGAGCGGCGAGTGGCAAGCTCGCGTGGAGGACGAAGGAAGGAGATGTCCTTTATCCTCCTTGATTTTTTTTTTGGTTATAGTAAGTCTATATCCTTTCTCCCTTCTCTACTTTTGCTATTTATCGTTTCTTTTTGTGATTGACTTTTGTCTTTTTACCTTTATAGAGAACCGCGCATCAAAAGGGCCTTTGTCGGCCACCTTCATCCCGCAGTGGAAAATATCCAGGCGAGGTGCGAGAGATAGCGGGTGAGAGATCGCCTTTGAGGCCAATTTGGCCGCTTGGCGGCTTGAGGCTGCTACGCCCGCCGACCCCGAGACCGAGGGGCGGCTCGGGATGAGGCGGCGGAAAGAGAGGTGGAGGTTGAGAGAGACTCGGCGAGGATCCTCTTGGTAATGAACAAGTATGGACCCATTCTCGGGGAAGCGGTGGCGAAACGAGAAGCGAGCTACGCCGTCCCCCTGCGACGGCTAGCCACGTGGGCGAGATCATCTGCGCCCGTAGGACAGACACAGACTCCAGAGCGCCCGAGTGCGGCTGCCGTCCGAGGTAAACATTTGTGTTTTTCACATTTTCCTTTTGAAATGCCTTTTTGTTTTCTTTTGATCTTCTAACGGTGGTTGCTTTGTGCGGGCGTGGCTTGAATTTGCGTGCACGTCTTCGCAGCGTGAGGAAAATGGCGCGGCGAACTCGGGCGATTTGCCGATCAACTGCGGATGTGGAGCGGCTCGGAGAGAAGATATCCGGGCCGGTAAACGTCCTGCTGATGGAGTGCCAGAGGCGGTGCAGCCTCCTCTTCAAAGGAGAAGAGGAGGAATTGTGATAGAGGAGCCTGATCAGACTGAAGGGGTTGGTCGAACGGTACCCGAACATCTGAATGCACCCCAGGGAAGAGGAGGTCCGCGAACTTTCTCGGATGACCTCGGCAGGGAAGGTCACTTCATCCCTCCAAGTCAAGTGAGGGATGAATATTGCGAGGGAATGATTGGACTACGCCCTCGATGGTTTGTGGAATTCGTTCGATGTGCCACGCCGAAGCGGAGGAGCAAACGAGAGTCTTCTTCTAGGAGGAGGTCGGGCGCGATGAGTGTCGGCTCGTGCCTGGACAAAAGGCATCGAGCAGTTCGCTCGGAGGCGGCCGAGGAACAAATTCAGTATGCCATGGCAATGTACGGGCGGATGATTGGGCTCTTATGGCATGCGGTTGGGGAACTCGCGAGCTAGAGAAAAAAATATGCCGACCTGGAAAGGCGGCACGGGGATCTGCGGGAGGCCTATGCTACCCTCCAAAGGGTACAAGAATCGTTCAAGACTCAGCGGATGAGGCTATGGCTCGGGCCAACTACGAGAGAAAGCGCCGCGAGGGCCGAGGCGGAGCGAGATCGGGCCGCAGTGGTCAAGAAGAGCTCGGGGCTAAGGTCGCCGAGTGAACGTGTTGCCACTGCCCGGTCAAGGAAATGGAGAGGCGCTAGCCGATGTGCGTGAGGGAGGCCAAGAAAGCGCCGTCGGCAAAGCGAGGAAGTTCGTAGAGAGGCCGTTGAAGCTTACAAAGACTCAGGAGTATGCATTCATGTTAACTGCGGCCCACGCGACCAGCCTCAGAAATTCTTGATTTAGTTAAGGGCGGGCGTCTTGTTGCTCGGCTTGAGGAAGATCTAGCCCTCCGGAGGTGATCTCGATACCCTTTGGCCGAACTTTGCCGAGGCTCCTAATGCGCAGGGCTCTCCTCCTCCGGATGTGGAAGAAGTCGCCTCTAGCGGTGCGTCGAAATTCCGCCCCCGCTCGATCTTGATGCTTTCATATGTACCCATTGGTAGGTAATTTGGCTTCGTGCCTCAAGATGTAATGGGCTCCGGCCTCCCTTATGTAAATACTTTTGAAGTAGAAATGAATTGTTATTTTCCTCACTGTGTATGTGTTTCAAGCTTTTTGTAGATGCTCGGCTCTTTTCCTTTTTGTAAGATTGTTGCCTGTCTTCTTTTTCCTTTTATATTCCCAATGCACGGGGCTCGGTTCCCGTCTTGAATAAGGGACTTTACTTACTTTAATTGATTCTCGTACTAGGTATATGAACCTTCTCTTTATTTTGTTTTTTGGCACTTGGTGTATAAACCAAGTTTTCATTTTTGCGCTGGTGTGTACATCGAATCTTTGATTTGCGCAGTGCGTAACCAAGTCTTGGTATTATGTTCGGTGCATAACCGAGTCTTTATTGCGCTCGGTGCGAATCGAAGTCTTTATTTAGTGCTCGGTGCGAATCGAAGTCTTGTTATTGTGCTCGGTGCGTAATCGAGTCTTTATTTTGTGCTTGGTACGTGGCCAAGTCTTTATTTTGTGCTCGTGCGTAACCAAGTCTTTATTTTGGTGCTCGGTGCGTAACAAGTCTTTATTTTGGTGCTCGGTGCGTAACCAATTCTTGATTTCGGTGCTCGGTGCGTAACCAAGTCTTGATTTTGTGCTTAGTGCGTGGCAAGTCTTTATTTTGTGCTTGATGTACGTGGCAAGTCTTTATTTTGGTGCTCGGTGCGTAACCAAGCCTTGATTTCGGTGCTCGATGCGTAACCAAGTCTTGATTTTGTGCAGTGCGTGGCAAGTCTTTGTATTGTGCTCGGTGCGTAATCGAGTCTTTATTTTGTGACGCACCGAGGTGACGTTTCGCCCCCTTGACTTAACCCTGGCGATTTTTCTTTGTCCTCGGCATATAGCCGAGGTGAGTAAAAATTTCGTTTCCCTTTAGAGAGCTCACGAAATACCGATAAAAGGATAATTCTTTGGAATCCTATCTGGATCATAGACCGAGATCTTTATTGATAATACCGTTTCGGGTATGCTACATTACATGGATGCATAAATTTTTCTCCACTCCTTTGTTTATATCTTGCATTTTTCATCTCTAAGATCGCACTTTGCACCTTTTTCTTGGCGAGTCTAGCTCGGCTCGAGCGCGGCCTCATTGCGTCTTGAGAAAAACTTGCAATTCTGAAGGTAGGGGCTCCAATCTCAACAGGAATCACTGCCTCGGCTCCATAAGCTAAAGAAAAAGGTGTTTCTCCAGTGGCTGCTCGATGCGTCGTTCTGTATGACCATAGTACACCGGGGAGTTCCTCCGGCCAATTACCTTTATATTCCTCCAATCTCGCCTTCAAGGTATACTTGAGTATTTTATTAACGGCCTCAACTTGTCCGTCGATTCGGGGGTGGTATGGAGTTGAGAAATAGTTTTTTATGCGGAAACCTTCACAAAAATTTCGAAACCTTCGGTTATCGAACTGTTTCCCATTGTCTGTAACAATCGAATGTGGTATCCCGAATCTACAGATAATGGATTTCCATACAAAGCTCACAATCTTTTCTTCATCTATTTTTGCGGAGAGCTCCGCCGACCCATTTTGTGAAATAATCCACCGCCATAATGGCATACTGACGCGCCCCTTTGCGGTGGGAGTGGTCCGATGAGGTCCATTCCCATTTGGCAAACGGCCATGGGCTAAATACGGAGGTAAGTTGTTCAGGATGATATCTAACCTGCGGTGCAAATCTTTGGCACTTCTCGCATCTTTTGACGAGGTTGGTTGCATCCTTTCTTAGGGATGGCCAGTAGTACCCTTGCCGTATCAATTTATAGGCCAACGTTTGGCCCCAGCGTGGTTGCCGCATATTCCCTCATGAACCTCTCGAAGTGCATAATCGCATCTGTCTCGAAAGAAAGCGTAGGAGTGGGACGGAGTATCCTCGTTTGTATAGGATGCCGTCTACTAGTGTAAACCGAGCCGCTTGAGTTCGTAGTGTTACGGCCTCGGCTTTGTTTTTCGAGTTGAACTCCTTTCTCTAAATCTTTGAACGATTGGGGTCATCCAAGTCTGTTTGGCGGTTTTGATTGTATATATTTTCTTTGCACCAAGTGACAGGCGGCAGTTTGTGTGAGTGACATCCGTGATGGCATCCATCCCTGGGGATCGAGCCGAGCCGAGCTAAAGGCATCCGCTTGCATGTTCTCGGCTCGGGGCACATGTAAGACTTTTGTCTTAAAGTGTGATAATCTCTTCTTGACCAAATCAAATATTGTGCAATTTTTTGCTCTTTCGCCGACTCGCCGTTGATTTGATGAATGACCAAGCGAGAATCGCTTTGTGCACCAATAGTTGTTTTAGGCCCATAGATTTGCCATATCTAAGCTTTGCCGGGAGCGCCTCATATTCGGCCGTTGTTCGTTGCGGGAATCTGAAATCGTGCGGCCGAGCAAAGTAGCATTTTTCATTTGGATCGATTATCACGATTCCGCCCCGCGCTCGGCTGCGGTGGAAGAGCGTCAGCGAATAATTTCCATTCTTGGTCTTCCATAATTTCCAATCGTATGGAAGGTGTGAATTCGCCACAAAATCGGCTAAAGCATGTCCTTTTATTGCGGTGCGTGCTTCGTATATAATGTCAAATTGGCGAGTTCGATGGCCACTTAATCATCCGACCGAAGTATCGGTCGGTGTAATACTTGTTTCGAGTGGGTAGTTCGTCAATACTATAATCTTGTATTCAAGGAAATATGGACGGAGTTTCCGCGCGGTGATTAATGAATAAGCCAACTTTTCCATTGGTGGGTACCGGAGCTCGGCGTCGGCGTCATGTAACGCTTGATGGTGTAATAAACTGGATGTTGAATAGAGCCATCTAGCTGATTAACACCGGTGATGGCGTATTCGGATACCGCCAAGTACAAATACAAGTCCTCCCCTTGGGTCGGTTTTGCAATATAGGGATTGAAGAGAGGTCTTTGTTTGAGGGATTCAAAGGCAATCTGTGCTTGCTCGGTCCACTCGAAATTTTTGCTTTTCTTTATAATTTCAAAGAAAGGCTTGGCTTATCTTTGATAGGTCGCTGACATTCTTCAATCAAAGGGCATCATCTTGTAAATAATGATGAATTCCTCGGCGAGAGAAGAATGATGTATTTTCTTCATCTTCCGGGTGCATCCGTATTTGGTTGTAACCGAGTATGCATCCATGAAGCTCATCGTTCGTGTCTGCCGTGGTATCCACCATGTAATCAATATTTGGCAATGGATAACTGTCCTTAGGGCATGCTTTATTGAGGTCGGTAAAATCCACGCACGGCGCCATGGCCATTTCTTTTCTTTACCAAAATAGGATTGGCGACCCATCGGGATAGAGGGCTTCCACGATGAATTGATTGTCTAGCGACTTGTTAACCTCGGCCTCAGTCTTTGCTGTCTGTCTGGGCCGAGCTTGCGCCTTTTCGGATAAGCGGGCGGAACGTTAGATCAATATTGAGGCGGTGGCATGCATACTTAGGGTCAATTCGGGCATGTCTGCGTGAGTCCATACGAAGCGTCAGATTATTTCCCAAAAACTCGATCAGCTCGCTTCGATATGGTTCTGGGAGATCATGACCAATACGTAATTGGCGCCCCTCGCTTGGTCTTCCGACATTGATTGCATCAACCTGTTCTACTGGTTCCGCCCGTTTTCTTTTCTTGCTTTGCCCCTCCTTGATCTGCAAGGGCAATTCGTCTTTAGCGGCCGGCTCGTTCTCGACTGCCGGCTCGCCTTCTTCCATCATTGGCTCCTTCCCGGGCCGACGACCTGGATTATCCTCCTGAACGATCACCACTTTTCGCTCGGATTCCTCCTTGGGTAGAGGATCGTCTTGTGTGGTTCCACTGGTTTGTCCTCGTTCCGCCACGTTAATCTCTACCGGTCGGAGTTTAAGAGAGCATTCTCGTGACTCCCTTTGATTCCCTTTATGTATAGCTTCGCCATCAGATGTTGGGAATTTTATACAAAAATGATATATTGAAACGGCTGCTTTTATATGATAAAGCAATGGTCTCCCAATGATAGCATTGTACTCCGAATCGGCATTGATTATTTTGAATGTTGTCATGACGGTCCGTTTATGCAAACCTTGTCCCATTTGGATGGGCAAATCAACTTCCCCGAGCGGGACTATCCTTCCTCCTCCAAACCCGAGAATGTTATCGTTGCATGGACGGATATAACTATCGTCCACGTTCAATCTTGAAATGCTCGGACATAATTGGTCGACGAATAGCTTCCGGTGTCGATCAAAATTACGTGGACCGGAATACCCAAAATCGGTGCGATAATGACCAAAGGGTCGAGAATGAGGATGGACCACCTGGTCGGCATCCGCATCGAGAACACAAAGTGGCGGTGGGTTGGCCTTCCTTGATTTCCGCCACCCGAACTTGTCTTTCGGCGTTGGTTGCCTCCGCTAACATCGGCTTTTCTTTTCTGTTGGAGCGTCTATCCTCTCTTGTGTTAGTATTGATTCGATTGACACTCAACATCATGAGGATCTCCCTCCCCTGGTTTTCGGCCGGGGGGTGGCGGAGAGCTGGATTGATTACGCGCTCGGATTGACACCTTGAGCCAATGCTGCGGTGGGGGCGGTAGTTCATGAACGTACCTTTTGAGACCGCCTGCCGAACAACACGCATAATTTCCCTAATCGGATCTCGGCACTCATCAAGATCGTATCGTGACTATCGATTTATGATAGGCACGAGAATCGACGCGAATCTAATTTTGCGGCTCAATTTTCAAAGGCCGAGCGGGGCAACAAATTCGGACCATACTTCATTCCATATGGGTGATGGAGTGTGGGTCAAAGTCTTACTGTGGCGACTTCGGCTCTCGCCTCTTGGCGAGCCCTAAATCCGGTGGTCGGATTTTCCGAGAACGGCCGGAATCCCGACCGGCCCAAACTGCTGGTTCTTTCCTTCCGTCCTTTCTTACGCCCCCTTGCGAGGTGCTCGGGGTGGTTACTTGCCATGGCTTCTTCCGCACAAATATGGCGTTCGCGCGGACCAGAAATTCTTGGTACGAGGTCACCCCGATTCGTGGATGGAGTAATTAAACCAAGTCTCGGGGGCTAGTCCAGCCATGGCTGCGATCAAAATGGCGTCATCCGACACCGGTTCCATCTCTCGAACTTGTTTATTGAACCGAGAAATATAACTTTTCAGGGGCTCGTCCTTCCCTTGTTTGATGTTTACGAGGAGTCCTTAGGTGCGGCTCGGACTTTGGACGTTAAGAAATGCGTCGTAAAGGCGGAGGCCAGATCCCCCCATGCCTGAATGGATCCCTGTGGTAGGGTCCTAAACCAACGGTGGGCTCGGTCGCCCAAAGTCAGAGGGAAGGCCCTGCAGAGGATGGCATCACTTGGCATGCAGTTCCATCCATGCTAAGTACTTGTGAGCGTGAGTGGTCGGGTCGGTTTCCCATTGTAGAGACCGGCCTGGGGGATTTTCAACTTTGGCGGTAATGGGGTCGCCAAAATTCCGAGGGGAAAATGGCGCCGGAGCAATTTGGTGGTTCATTACTTGGGGCGGTCTTTCGAGACATTCGCCATCCGGACCGCCTTCGATTCGTTTAGACGACGCACGCGGTGGTGTATTTCTACATCCCGTTCTGCCATAAGCTAGGGCCTTGGACTGATTGACCCTGAGCTGCTCTCGCTCATCAGGAAACTGAGCCGGGAACTTATCGATCAGCCGGGCGAAAAGGATCAACTCGGTCGTCCGGCGAACACGAGTGGGCATGACGATGTCGCGTTAGCTCGGTAATGACTCGCTACGCTATACGACTTTGCTCCTCCTCATCTTCTGCTGCCGCATCATCACGACGGACATGTTGTTCATTACTCGAATCGGCTTCTTGGGCTTCGTGATGAGGAAGCCGGGAATTTGAGGATTAATGTTAACATTTAGTTGTGGGTTGAGTGGGTTAGTATTCGCAAGGAGTGGAGGAGGTGCTTGAGAGTTTGTGGTAGCGAGTTTGTGATATAAGTTGGTTCATTCTTTGTACAAAAGTTGGGTTGGCAATTAGTGAGCAAAAGGAAATAAAGTAGTGCTCCCTACTTGTTTGGAGCATATTTTGGCCATTCGTAGTCGGCCAGGTTGGTTGTTCAAATGTTGCTCTTGATCAAACGGGCATTTCTCGGATTGACTCATTTTTGTCTATTACGAAAAGGTTAAGCGTTAAACTTTACCTGGTTTTTATTTCACTTGCTTTTGGATCGAACTCGGATGGACCAATACGGCCCTCCTTCTAGCGCCAATTTTTGGCGTGCGTTTTGGTCAACAAGCAAAAATATGTAAAGGATTTAACACGTGGAAATATAAACGTCGTAACGTATATTTATTTTTGGCTAATTCGCCTTTTTGCATAATGTCGGCGAACTATTGGGGTCGGTCTTTCTTACAATCTTTTTTATCTCCTTTTTTTCTCTCTCTTTCTCTTTCGCCCTCTTTAATTTTCCCTCTATCGGCCCTTTTATACCCCTTCGAGTAAGTGGGTTTACAATAGTCATCTTTTCACTAACTATTCATTAATTAGTAAAATAATTAAAGAAAAGACACATGTCCTCTCTAAGCTGTGCATGTCGGTCAAATCTTGCCACTTGTCGACTTCTCTTTATAACTTTCGACATGTGGCGGTTTCGATATCAATAAAGTGTTAAGTATGGGCAAGTGATTACTTCTATGAATCATCGCGCATGCGTTTCGCCGAAATTTGGGCTCGGGGCTCGGCGGCCGTGTTGCGGTTGGGCTCGGTAATGGGCGAGCCTAGTTCGTGACGTGTTTGTCGCGCACCATTCCGACGTCACTCGCAGTCGCTTATTCGGATGTGTTGGGTGATGACTTGGATTAATTTCTTCGGCATTTCGGCTCGGGTATCATCAAGTAAAATAGAATGTTCTTGTGAGATATTGAAATCTCGTATGTATTTGTATTTTAATAAAACTTATTATATTAATTTATTTTCTTATTTTGCGAATACAATATACACTTTTTTATTGATTATCCCGATTCATATATATCACTTTTTACAAAATAAATCCTAACAAATGAAGTTAATTTATACGTAAACACATTTTATTAATTTGTTTTTTCTAATCAACTCAATTAGTGCTCGAACAATGAAACTTTTAGGGATTGAGATTTCATGTTCCAAAATCCTATTCTACTTCATGTTCTATTGTATTTGATGATTAACACTATATGAATGTCATAATTGTACAGATATAAATCATCCAATATAATTGAACAAGAAGTGGAATATGATTTTAGAAAATGAGATATGTCCCAACTTTAAGGGTATTGTTATTATGATCCCACGAACCCAATTAAATTGAAAAACATACCCCCCAAGAAAACAAAAAAAATAATCCATGCACACTGAGATGACCTTACATGTTATTTAATGAACTGAAGAAAGAAGAGGGATATGATTACTCATCTGCAATGCCACAACAAAATTTTATTGAGCAAATTTGGACAAGCTACAAAATCCTTTAAGCACAGAGCAATTGTCGCAAGAAGGAAGGGGTTGACAACAACATGCAAAAGTAAAATCCTCTGCATTTATTAATGTATCCATCAGTACTTTTCATGTCCTAGATTCTGTACACCTACAGTAGCTAAGAAAGCTGTGTCTTAAATTTCTTGCAAACAGATTTGCTTGTTGCTTTTTCCCACAACTTTTAAAAGTCAGACCCTATATTATGATAAAAATGCAAAAATGAAAAAAAAAAATTGTGTAAATTTATCACACATACACAGTGACCTTGACCTTACACATATATACTGACTCTTCTCTCTCTCTCTCTCTCTCTATAGATTGAAAGAATTTTCTGTAGATACAGTGATCGAGGCATTCTTTCTTTCTTGCTCTTGTCTCTTTCCTTGTGTCTTCTGTTCTGCTCGTGTGTAGGAGTTGGACTGAGGTAGGAAAAAAAGGAATGTCATATATGGGTGTCAATTTCGGATTCGACACGTAAATCCGATCTGAAACTAATACAAAATTAATGGATATAAGTCTAAACTTTATGGGTGCAGGTCGAATCGAACAACTTGCCAATTAAGCGAGGTTGGGTTCGGGTTAACGTCTTTATGATTCATTTAACTGTCTAACCTTTGTTTGTGAATTTAAAAGAAAACTAAGTAAATAATTAATTGTAAGAAAAAAACAAATTATGTTTATAAAACCTAAATGATAAAACCTTTTTAATTATGCACGTTATTATTTTGTATGTTTTAAAATATTGTCATCACAATATGATTAGTATGTCATGATATTTATGTAATTATGTCTTTTTATTTTTTTGTGTATTGTGGATTCGATATTTTTCATTTATTAAATAGAGTGTCATCATGGTCGATTTTTTTTTTAAATTTAGTTTGTTGAAACTATTAAATTACATATATAAAAATAATTTTATTGAACGAGTTAAACATGTCGGGTTTATGTTACCCGTGATATAAACATATACGGTTCGGAGTTCAAAATTCTAAAATGAAAAATTAAATGGGACGGGTTGGGTTGACTTATAACCCACGAACCACGACCCAACCCAAATTGACACCCCTAATATTGTAGTTGGGGATGGCAATGGATCCCAATGCAGTAGAGGCGAACCCAAACGGACCCACCTCGTTCGGAATGGGTTTGGGACAAATAAATGAGTTTGGGATGGGTAATGATATGCATTTTGTACTATTACGTTCTAAGTCAGTTAATGTTTTGGCAGGACCCGATCCAAACTTTACCCATATAATTAGTATATATATATATATAGAGATTATGTATATTGTTGCTCTGGAAAGGGACAGAGCTAGGGGTGGCCACGGTTCCGGAACCGCTAGTTCTGGTTCCAAACCCGCCGGTTCCGGTTCCTCATTTTGGAGAAATCGGAACCGAAATCGTTGTCTCACGGTTCTGGTTCCGGTTTGGAACCCGGTTCCTCCACGAATCCGGTTCCGATTTTAACCGAAACCGTTTGTTTATCTTTAGATAATTTTTTTATTTGTTAAAAATGGTTTATCAATTTAAGTTACAAAAGAAAGAGAAAAGGAAGAAAAATACATGTACTTAATATTCAATTAAGTTTTATATTTAATATTATAATAATATTAAAGTGTCATACATACTATTGGAGTATCGACGAATCAAAGATCACGTAGTTCGTTTACAATATTTGGTTTAAAACGTGTCTCATGTAGTTACGAATATAAAACATTACAATAAACATTTAACATTTCTTTTAGCATATTTTAACCAAAAAACATAAAAATTGTTGGTTTTAACCTTGAAACAGGCGGTTTTAATTCTTGGTTCCATATACGGTTCTAACAGATAGTTAAAACCGCATAGGTTTCACGATTTTTGAAACCAAGAAATTGAAAGCGAAACCGGTTTACGGTTTTGGTTCCAATTTTGGGAACCAGCCGGACAATGGTTCCCAAAACCGTAGACTACTGATTCCGGTCTATTTGGTTTAGAACCCTGGTTTTAGTTTCATTTGGCCACCCCTAGACAAAGCTAAGAGGGTGATGACAATGGCGGTCCCCAAACTTTAATTTTTCATTATAATTAATATAAATTTTGTATAAAAATTATTAAGTGTTAAAATCCTACAACCCTAAAAAAGCAATACATTTGCTTATTTACTAGTGTTAAGAACAAATAAATCTTACCCCAAAAGTTTCATTTTTGGCGTGTGTACCACGCTCCAAACTCTTATTTTATATACTTTATTGGTGTTTTTACATGAATCGGAACAAAATTATATAAATATTGCATTTGACCCAATCTTTTATAGTAATATTAATTTGAGCGAAGTCAAAATATATAAAGTTGGTGGTCTAATGAGTCGCACCAAGCTAAGCAGTGGTATGTGTTGGGGCAGATTTGGATCTAAGATGAGACGGGTCAGTTGGCCCATTTACATCTCTATTCATAGTCACATTGTGTGTGCTTTAAGGTATTCAAGACTTCAAATAGGAGAGAGCGAGAGAGACTGAGAGAGAGAGGGAACAAGGGTAATTAATAGTCAGAAAATGGAGAATATTGTCCAAGAGAGGAGGAAAGTGTGTAGAGAAAAGAGTCCAGAGAGAGGTAAAGTGTGTGCTGTTAAGCCAAGAATAATGAGGCCAACATTCAAGAAAGTTGAGATTGTTTATTATCTCTCAAGAAATGGCCAACTTGAGCACCCTCATTACATGGAAGTAACTCATCTTGCTCATCAACAACTTCGCTTGAAAGGTACTAATATTGGTGTTTTAAATTTTTTCTTTTCTTTACTGGTTCCCAATTGAAGTTTTTTACAACTTTTTTGTTGTAGATGTTATGGATCGCCTCACACTCCTCAGGGGTAAAGGCATGCCTTCACTCTATTCTTGGTCTTGCAAAAGGTTTGCATGTCTAATTTTGTTTCAGTTTTTAGTATATATGATAAAATGGTTATTTTTCAACTTTTTCATTCCCAAATTATGTTATTTTTTTCTTTAATGGTACATATAGGAGCTACAAGAATGGATATGTGTGGAATGATTTGGCTGAAAATGATATCATTTGTCCATCTGAAGGAGCTGAATATGTGCTTAAAGGATCTGAGCTCATTGAGGGTTGCACTGGTAATTCATCTTTTTAGTTAGTGAACTTTATTCTAAATTTGCACTTTTTCAAAAGTCGTGGTCATGATTCAAGTTTTATTTTTGAAACCCTTCAACTTTAGAGAAATTGCATCAGCTTCAAGTAGGCAATGTCCAGCCCAAACGCAAGTCTTTAGCTTCAAAACGACGGTCCGAACCAGAAGAATTGGTGAATAACCAGTACGATCATCACGGTGAAAATGCAGAAGAAGACGAGGAAGAAGAATACGAAGAGAAAACAAGCTACACAAGGTGCACAACACCCCACTCCAGATGCTCGAGGGGTGTCTCCACTGATGAGATTGAGGAATTTAAACAAACAGTTGGTGGGCATAAGAATGGCCCCTCAGAATTATCCCCTGATGCCAACTCATTTTCATCCCCACCATCAGCCACATCTTCCACTCTCTCCGACAAAACAAATAACGACACAATCAGCAATAACAACAACAACAACATTTCCAAGAGATTTGAAGATGGCGATCCAGTTGGGATCGAGCCACTGCTGAGCAGAAACTCTATGCTGCTCAGCCTCATTGCATGCGGCGGCTCAGCGTCATTCAGGAAGACTGCGCCGCCTTCGCCTCCGGCGGCGGTTGTGAAGAAATCGCCTCCGCCTCCGCCGTGTACGGCAGCTAGGAAGAGTGGAAACTTGCATAAAGGGGTTGTTTGCAAAGCTGCGGCGAAGGTGGCGGTGGAGGAGGATGAGATGATGATCGGTTGCATGTCGGAAAATCCCAGGTTTGGGAATTTGCAGGCTGAGGAAAAGGAGTATTTCAGTGGGAGCATTGTGGAGTCCATAGCCAATCAAAGAATTGAGGTTCAGCCTGTATTGAAGAAATCATCTTCCCACAATGAAGAAAGGTGAGTTTATGATGTTATCCTTTTATCAATTGTTCCTTTTTTTGAAACGTTATCGATTGTACCTTGATTACATGTTTTGTGTATGATTCAAAGTTTGGTAAATTATAAAAATTACCCCTAGATTTACCCAAATTACAAAAAATTCTAAATATCTTCCAAAATTACAAATACCTTTACAAATATCATGCTGAGGTTTGTATTTGCTTAATAAGTTTGATATCCACCTCTTGTTAGCATGTTATCAATTGTTTATTGTTATAGCATCTTTTGTGTATGATTAAAAGTAAGAGATATCATAATCATCTTGGTTTAGCCTAATTATAAAAAAAAAAGCAATTTTCTTTTAAACTTACAAATAGCCTTAATTAACGGGATGGCATTGCAAACACAATTTGAATTTGCTTAACACATACCTTTGAGGGTTTAATTTGTAAAATAGAAACAAATATCCATGGGTTAATTACAAATTTCAAAGGTAGATGGATACTTTTGTAATTAAACAGAATGTCAAGGGTATTTTTGATAATTAACCCTAAAAGTTAGAAATTCTTCTTTTTCATCACTAGAGGTTGACCATTCCGTTCAAGTCTTAATCTTTTGCTAGCATACAGTACATTGAAATAAGTAAAACATAGTTTTTAACTCTAAATTGATATAAACTACAAAGAGTAGCTCTTTCCCACAAAACAGGACAAACAATAAAAGGTAAGGAAGAAAAAAATTGAGAGGAAGATGAAGATCATTTGTCAACTGATTAAGATGAACTGAAGTCAACTGCAAGTGTCTCAGGTGTATTTTCTGCGCAGAAAATCCCAAAGGAAAAACCAAATAGATCATAACAAGATGATAAAACAGGGGGAAGCAGACTTGTTTTTAGCTCTTGGCAAGAAGTAAAAACTGCATTTTCTGGGGCCCAGCTGGAATATACAACAAAATTGAAGTGATTTTTTCTTCACAATAATTTCTCTGTTTCCTAGGCTTTTTGTTCACAAGACTTACTTTCTACTTCCAACCTCAAGGACACGGATCATTGTTATTTTTAATGTATTGAGGTCAACTTTTGGTCCAAGTCTCAACCAAGTAGGGACGAACGCAAGAATTCATACCTGAGGGGGCAAAATCAAGTCTGATATAAATATAAATTAAAAATATATATTTTAGAGGGTGGGGAACAATCGGGTAAATGGAGATTTTGGGGAGGGGGCAAGATATTTTAGTTTATATTTATATATAAGCGTTTTAATTTATTAAATAATATATTATAGGGGTTTTATGACAAGGTGGCGGGGAGGGGGCGATTGCCACCACCCATTTTGTGTTCGATCCTGCAACCAAGTAAATTTCAAAGTCATATAGTATAGTAATTATTCACTTCTTTATTATTGTCCTTGTATGTACATTTTCTAGTTAAATTGATGTATAGTAAGGTAAAAAAGAAATTGTCTACACTTAGTAGTTTAAATCAAATGAAAAGAATAAAAATACTATGTGAATCTATTTGTTTATGTGACATGATCCTTATCTAGGGATAATTACTAAAATTGCCACTACGGTTTTGATATTTGTTTATATTTTACAAATTGCATCATCAGGGGTATTTGTTAGGTAAATACAACGTTCAACCGGTGTTTGCGATACCTTAAAGGGATATTTGTAATTTTGAAGGATAATTTGATTTTTTTGTAATTAGGCTAAACATCAGGGATATTATTTGTAATTATACCTTATTGATATTGATCCGCGCGATCTCACTAGTTTTTCCATCGATCAGGAGCACAATCGGTGGGCTAGGAGAAGCAGCGAAAGAGGAAATGGAAAAAGAGAAGGGTTTGAAAGGAAAATGCATCCCAAGAAAGAAATCTTCTTCTTCCAAGCAGTGCAAGAAATGACCAAAAGTTGTTAACATTGTTGTGAAAAGGTTTCATTGACTTAGCTGTAATTTCGTTGGAACTTTATTGCACTTAGTTAATGTGAAAATTTATTAAAATCATGTGCTTTTCCCAACTGCTAGAGCAGTAAACAGTTGATAAAAATAGTGACTTTACTCTGTGGAGTCAAGACCCCAGTTGTTTCCTTCTGCTTTTATGGGAAAAGAAATGGATTGCTCTTCTTATTTATTTGGTATTTACTACTTTTAATGAGAGTAGTACTAATGTCATATCCAGTGTTGTTAGTGACTCATATATCATATGTTACGCATTAAGTACTCTTTTATGGTTGTGTTTATTTTTTTATTTCAAAAAGTTGTGTTCTTCTAATGGCTCCCTTCTTTGTGTGTTATGTTTATTTTTCTTTAATACAATCGACAAATTCCAAGATCGATAAAATCCAAATCTGAAAAATTTCATTCTTTACCAATCTTTTTAATCTTTCTTTGGAAGCATGCCCCAAACATTTATGCCACAAGGAACCAGAACTTTCATTCAATAAATAACGTATAGTTCTAATATTATGATGCATGGTTAGAAAAGTCTCTGAAAAAAAGTTATGGAGCCGAAGTTTATACTGACCATCGTTAAGGACACCAGAACCAATAAGAAAATTTAGTTTGAACAAATTAAAATACCTATTATCGAATTTAAAAGAGTATCCAACAGAATCAAGTCTAGAAAGAGAAACCAAATTGCAAGAAACATAATGTAAATTTAAGACGATGTTCAGTGTCTAAAATCAGAGGATAAGTTCAAATAGCTTCAATCGGACACCAAAACCAATGAGAAATTAGCTAAGTCTCTTGAGAGACATCGAATTAAACTTCAACGGGGAGAGTTAATCACTCAATAGATTCAAGAGAGTTGTTGATAGAGTAACTCAACTAAATGAAGTTAACTTTTTATAAATTGACTTTCTTGATTTTTAACAAATGAAAGTCTTAATACCCATTGGAAGATAGGTTATCAACACTTGTTTTAATCTTAGTTATTATTAGTTAGATAAGCAAATAAGCACAAGTAAATAAATATGCGAGAAAATAAATATCTTTGAAAGTAAATGACACATAATTAATAGTGGTTCGAGGATGGGGTAATCTTCTACTCTACTCTCTCCTACTCCAGGACTAATATACTAATGCAACTTGACTTTGTTATAAGAGTACAAATACGATCCAAGCAAGCCTTGATCAAGCGGCTTCACTCTGAGGACACAACTCTTCGTAAAGCGCAAATTGCCTCACTATAATTCTTCAAATCCTTCGGAGTTGATCACATAGCCCTCCATCGGCTTTGAATCAGGTTCTAACTTGAACCTCACTATACTTCCTTCACTTCGTGGATGTGCACACCCCTTGTTCTTTTCAAAACAGTTTTCCTCTTCAACTTGAAGTATATCTTCCTTCCTTCTTTGGGTTGTGTGGAATAGAGTTACTTCAAATTTTAGGACTTAGGATTTGGAATTTTAGCTCGAGAGAAATCTGAGATGATTGCTTGAATGCTCGGATTCTCTCGTGTGTCATATTTCTCTTTGAAAATTCCCCAACCTTTTATAGTAAGAGTTTGAAATTTGTCATTGAAGAGATAAACAAATTCAAATTTCACTTCTTGTTTGTTGGCTTGTCATGTTCTGCGACTTTTGATGTTGACCCAACCTTAACATTAACTACCTCAAGTGCACGACATGTACTAGGGTTTTGCAAGTATTCTATTGGCTCTGCTACTTGCACTCTTTCAAGAAGACATCTTTTTAAGGTTGCGGGCTGTCTCTTACCAATTTGGGGTAAGTCTTAACTTTTTATTGGGCTTTGGTCCAAGATCACACTGCAATGGGTGTAAAAGAGGCACGAGACATAGCACTGCAATTCGAACTCGTGAGCACCTTTGGATTCGCATCAAAGGAGAGCTTAAAGGATTTGATATTGACTACCTATACCAACGGATGCATCTTCTTTTCTCAGTGACCATTACATAGAAACTCTAAGGTTAAGCGTGCTTGACTTGGAGTAGACATGAGAAGTTTTCAAGGGAGCGCGTGGCGAGGACAAAGCATGCTAGAAAAGACTCGTGTTGGTTTGTGGGGACTTCGCCAATCTATTAAAGCGCTTGAGGTCCAACAACCGGTATCGAGCGGTCACGTGTTCAAGTTCCCTTGGAAGCACGATGCGATGAGGTTGCGAAGTGGTGGGCGAGATCTTTGGCGCATTGGAGGTAAATGGTCGAAGCGAAGGTAGGTTGCCTGGTAGCCGAAACTCGGGTAAAACATTTGGGCCAGGTGAAGGTCGAAGGTTCTTTGGGTGGCTAAACCGAGAGGTGGCATGCATGACGCGACACTTGAATCAAGAAATTAGTGTTAGAACCGAGAAAGTTTGGTGGGCGGGGAGGTTTCCAAACACTTTGGAGGTGAGATCTTTGGAGTCTTTGGGAGGAGGATTATTGGTCTTTGATCCAGCATCCTGCCTGCAATGGGCTTTAAAGGAGGCGAGAGGCGTGGCCCCTAATTCGAACTCGTGAGCGCTGGATTGCAAAATTAAAGGATAGCTTAAAGGATTTGATGTTGACTACTTATACCAACATATGCATCTTCTTTTCTGGTGCCCATTACATAGAAACTTTGAGGTTAAGCATGCTTGGTCTAGAGTAGACATGAGATGGGTGACCTCCTGGGAAGTTTTCCAGGGAGCGCGTGAGTGAGGACAAAGCGTGCTAGAAAATACTCGTGTTGGTTTGTGGGGACAATCATCAATCTAGTAAAGCGCTTGAGGTCCAACAATCGTTGCATCATAATTGTTGATCGTAGTATTTAGATCAGCGAAACCTTTCTCCATGGCCTCCACCTTCGCGCACACAGTTTGGAAGGCACGTCAAAAGTCTGCTACTTCTCGACTTGAATTCAGGAAATAGGGACTCGAATCGTGGCCAAATGGTACTATTTGCATAACCGTTGGAACATGCAAGTCAGTTGGGTCAAATTGAACATTGTAGCGTGCAACCTCCTCCGTAGACACAACTTTGTAGGGAATCTCTTCGATGAAGGGGAAGTGAAGCATCCCCAACATGCCACTTAGATTAGAGGAAGTTCCCACTTATTCTTCGGGAATACTTCACTCCTCTCCCTGGCCTTCAGCTCGCTTTGCCTCAGCTGTGGAAGCCTCATCGAAGCAAGCACTGTGGAAGCTCACTGAGTTGATGTGCCTCAATGTCTTAATAGCTTCACTAGCGGCAGTTGATTCGTCCTTTTGAGTTACCTTGGCCTCATTTGCCTAAAGCGGCACCGGGGAAGGAAGGGAGATTGAGCTAGTGGGGGTGGCCCATTGACTAGCACGAATCTCATCCAGGTGTACGTCATGCTTTCCTCCAAGTCTATGGCCTCCTTGTCAGACTCTGCTGATTCTTCAAAATCTTCAGCCATATCGGAATACTCAAACCCGAGTCAACGAGGCATCTATTACCAAGGGCTCGGTGGACTCGGATTTTGGAAGATTTGGTACTTCACCAAAAATACATTCCCCCTGGAAGTCTCAACTGCCATATGGTCTTCATCAATCTTTTACAACAGACTCAGCTGTTTGATAAATGGTTTTATCATGATTTTGATGATTTTGTTTTTATACCAAAACAATGGTTTTAAAGGTTGTCCAAATACTCCTAAATGATTTAAAATGGTTTTAATATTTTCCGGAGTATTTCCTCAAGTTTATTTTCGATAATATTGGACAAACACTTTTAATGATTTGTTAGGAATTTTATTGTTTAGATTTTGATGAAGGCCATGTAAAACTTAGAATAGAAAGTTGGCACCCCAATTTTTGTTGTAAAATGCATTGTAATGAATAAGTGGCCAAAAGTGCGAGTTAAATCGGCCTACGCCTAACATGCAAGAAGACAATCAAGACTGGAAGGAAAACTTCTGTGAGGCAGTGAGTATGGCAAAGAAGAGTAGACGGGAACTCTCTTGAAGAAGCAAGCGAGATGCGGTGAGTGGAGCATCGGTCAAGTCAACTCAAGAAAAGCCAAGTCTCAAGTTGAAGTGACGGAAGAGTCATCCAATGATTGGAAGGTGACTCTAAGTCACCTGGGGAAAGCAAGGAAATGCGTCAAGTCGAGATAAGCGTAAAAGAACCGTTGCACGAGAATTCAAGAGATTTACTTAAAACAAGTAATATCTCCATACCACCTTTCTTGGAGTGCTCGATCCCGAAGCGTGCAAAAGGAATGAACCAATGGGAAGCACTACACCGTGTCGAACTCGAAAAGGTGAAAGAACAATTCATACGAGGAAATGGCAATTCCAAGAAGCGCAAGCCAATAACGCGCAAAGTGACTTTCAAAAATAAGCCTATCTCTTCAACGGGCAAATTTTTGAAAGTTCACTATAAAAAGGTGAGGAGTTTGTTTGAGATACGGGGGATGACACACACGTGAGATATACAAGCATATTAGAAAAATCGAAACATTCTCAATCCTCAAGCCTACATTACGAAGTACATCAATCCAACACTTACCTGTGAATGAAAGAGAACTTCAATCATTTGAAGAGAAACTTTTTAAAACAAGGGTCTACATTCCAAGAAGGATTGTAGAAAGGTTCAAGGTTGAACCAAGTCTTAAGCTTTTGGAGGCTTCGTGATCAAATCCAAAGAGCTTGAGCAAGTGAGTAGTAACAAAGCGGTACTGCCTGTGAAGAAGGTGAGTCGTCACGAGAAGCCGGTGAGTGATCAAGGCGTCTCGGACCGAGTCCCTAAGGATCAAGTCGGTTTGTTGTGATCAAGACTTGTATCGGACCGGTATTACCACTTTGTAAAGCGATCATTACTTAGTGGATTCCTCCGGGAGTTGGAGAAGAGAGGAGTAGAAGAATTACCCCATCTTGAACCTCTATAAAAACTTTCTTTGTGTCATTTACATTTCAGCATTTAAATTCTCGCACTTTTAACTGCTTATATCTGTGATAAATTTGCTATCCATTTGATAATTTATAAGTACTAAATCAAGCTCTAAAATTTTGCTTAATCAAACTTAAGGGTGTTAAGTCTTCCATTTGAAAATAAAACCACGAGTTGAGTTAAATTATAGCCAACAGTGAGTTACTCCATCAACGGCTCAATTTGAGTCATTGAGAGATTAACTCTCTTGAGCAACTAATTCGATTGTCCATCAAGGACACGGTGTGTAGAATCAACTCTGTAGATTTAAAAGGACTAAATCGAAAATTTGGTAAGGTTTATTCAACCCCCTTCTAAACCTTACACTACACCCCTTGGGACCTACAAGTGGTATCAGGCGGTTGGTTCATTGAACCCTCCGCACAGTTCTTGAACTAGATCTCCAAACTTTTCAAAGTCCTTTGGTACTTAAACTTTCAAAACTCTTCTTTATCATCAAAAGTTATTATCATGGAAGCAAATTTGACACGCATCCCTATGTTCACTATTGAAGAATTTGATGATTGGAAAATTCGTATGCGAGGCTCATCTATCAAACATTACATGATGAGATGTGGATAGTGATAGAAGATGGGCCTCTGCAAATCTTAAAGGTAAAAACAATTTGTCATACGAAGAGTTGCGGTGAAGGAGAAGAAGATGTTGCTCTAGACCGATCATGGTTGAAAAACCAAGAAGCGAGTGGACAAATGATGATGAGAAAAAGATACAACCTGGACAATGTAGCCAAGGACATCCTTTACAAAACCTTGGACAAAGCCATGTTCAACAAAGTCAAATCATGCAAAACGGCTAAAGAAATGCAGGACAAGTTGACATTGATTTGTGAAGGCTCGAAGCAAATCAAAGAAAACAAATTATCGGTGGCGGTACAAAAATTTGAAAACTTCAAAATGATCTCGGGAGAGAACTGGATCAACTAGACGCTCGGTTTCTGAGAAATCACAAATGAGCTGTCTACACTTGGAAAGGAATATACACGAGAAGGAAATGTGTATGAAGATCTAAAAAGTCTTCGGTGAATGGGAAATGAAGGTCATGGCACCGAGACACTCCATGGACCTATCAAAGACATCCAATCATGAGTTATTCTCGGACCTCAAAGCCTATGAGTTTGAGTGAGAAGAAAAGACCGAGGAAGAGCAATTTGTACCCAAAATAGCTGCTCTAATTGTCAAAGATGGGAAGAGATTTGAGATCAAAGAGGCGATTGACCCGGAAGAAATAGCCCACGATGGTTAAAAGATTTAACAAGTTCTTTAACAAGAACTACAAGAGAGGAAAGGGTGAATCTTCCGGAAGACACTCGGCTCCCTCCAAATCAAGGGAAGATAGGCCAACCAAGAGCAGGATCATCAAAAAGTTGAGTATCAAAGGGTGACAACTCAAGAATGGAAAAGAGTGATCAAAAGGTGAATATCTATCTTTGGAACTGTAGACAACCAGTCACTATGCCATTGATTGCTCATATCCTGTAGTCAACAAATACGGGGATGAAGAAGAAAGAAAGGTCTTGAGAGAAAGAAGACAAGAAAAGAAAAAGGCAATGATGGCTTGCAGAGATCTTTGAGACAAATGCCCAAGTCAAGAGAGGCGGTGATTCGAGAGCAGCGATGTGGTGACTACTCAAGTGACTCGAATAAGAAGCCTTGATTTGCTTGATGGCCAAAGAACAAGATCAAGAAGATGAGGTACAATCTAACTCAACAAACTCGGACACTAGTGATAGTGATCGCTGACACACACACTTCATCACCCACTGATCTTTATGATTCATTAGGCAAAATGATGAAAGATTTTGAACACATTAAATCCTCACACACACTATTGAATGAGGAAAACAGCCTACTCAAAGGTCAAAACTCAAAGTCGACTAAGGAGTGAGAACTCTAAGTCAAATAGTTGTTGAAAATGAAAGTTTAAAGGTGAAAATGCTAAATTAGTAGCGAGAAATTCTCTGCTATAGAAAAAGAGGAGAATGACCTCAAGAATGTTATTGCCTCATTCACTAAGGCATCCAAATCATTAGATGATCTTATCATGAGTCAAAGAGAATGTGGAGACAAGACAGGGCTTAGGATTTAGTTCCTCGTGCTATGTCAAACCTCAAAAGTAATTTTGGAAAAAGGATCTTCAAGTCATGAAGAGTCCGAAAAATCCAAAACTCTAAATGTCACACACACATTCACTCCAAAGCACAATAACAAGCAAAGCGGCCTTGGTTACAAAGGAAAAGGAAAACAACGATTGAGTGTCTTTGAAAGGGACAGTGAGAAGAGATTCACCGAGTCCCTCAAAGCAAACTCCTAATGAAAAATACTCTGTAAAAAGGAAGCAGAGCTAGAAAATCCCAGAAAATTCATAAAAGAAATACATATGATGGGAACGGTAGAAAATATCCAAGCCAAGTGATTGGAATAATGTGAACTATCAAAGACATACTTATGGAATATAAGCCCAAATGGCAAAGGCCAGAACTCAAGCAAAGGCCATTCCAAAAGCATAAGAGCTTTCATCGGCACACATATGCACCTAGGCACTACACTCAAAGACACCACAATTACCCAAGGAAGGCAATTGCTAAAACACATATGCGGCATCTGAGACAAAAAGAGACAATTTTGTATGAACCTAGAATCCCCAAGCAATTTGCAGGATTAATTATGATTATGGCACTGATAGATGGCAACCCCTTAGAGTCAAAACATTTGGCTATAGGTTGGTTGGATCATCTTACAATTCTAACCCCTCGGGACCCGAGACAAGTATGGGTACCTAAAAACTTAATTTCCTTGATTGCGGGTTCAAGGAGCAGTGAGTGCCAAGGAACCTGGTACATGGATAGTGGTCGCATTCCGGACATATGACAGAAATAAGAGAAATTTGTCAAAATTTAAGGAAATCAAAGGAGCAAAAGTCATATTTGGGGAAATGAAGCTCCTGGTGAAATAAGAGGCATTGGATCCATCAAAAGGAATGGATTAGAAATCACAGATGTTGCATATGTTGAAGGACTCAACTTCAACTTATCGAGTATCGATCGGCTCGTGACAAGGGCTACAATGTTGGATTCAACATGGGTATATGCCAAATCAAAGAAATTGAATCAAATGAAGTGGTCTTTGCAAGGATGTAGACGAGAAAAATATGTATGTAGTGGATTGGTCAATTGCAACACCCAAAGACTGTCTACTAGCAAAAAGCACAAATTTGAATCAAGTTGGTGTGGCACTGGCCGAGTCACCTGAATTTCAAAACAATTAACAAGTGGCAAGAAGTCATCTTGTAGAAGGACTTCGGACTCGATATCTGAAGGAGAGTATATGTGATGCATGTCGGAAAGGAAAGCAAATCAAGTCGTCATTCAAAGAAAAGACATGCCCATCCTCAACAAGAATATTGCATCTACTTCATATGGATCTATTTGTGATGGAACCAACAAAGATAAGCGGAAAGAAATACACCTTGGTGGTAGTAGATGACTACTCAAGATATACATGGACAATATTCATGTGCAAGAAGAAAGAAACTCTACAAAAACTACCACGGTGATGAAGAGGATTCAAAATGAGAAGAGTCAATGGAATAATAACTCGATATTGTATTGAGAATGGTATTGGTCATGAACTATCGCCAGCAAGAACTCCACATGTGAGAATGGAATTGCGAGAAAGAAGGAATAGAACCCTCAAAGAAGCAAAGAAGGACCATGTTAGTCAAGGGGGTTACAAAAGATTTTGGTCAAGCAATCAACACGACTTGCTACACCCAAAAGGATGTATGATAAAAGACGGTGACAAGGACTCCTATGAGATCTGATTTGGAAGAAAACCAAGTGTTGCATATTTGAGAATATTTGGATGTAAATGCTTCATCCACAACAATGGCAAAGACAACCTAAAGGCCTTTGATGCTAAAAAGTGATGAAGGTATCTTCTTAGGATACTCGGTGAAAGCAAAGCCTCTGAGAATACTCAACAAAAGAACTATGGTTACTGAGAGGAATCCATTCATGTAGTATTCGATGAGCCAAATGTAAATGGAGAAGACATTGAAGAGTCGGTGATAATTTGAATCATCCAATCATACGAGAAGAGTCCTATCTTTGAAGTGAAAGTTTGGAATTATCAATTGAGAAGAAGATGAAATAGTGAATCTCAAAAGCAGTGGAAAATTTGCGGCTAAGTGATAACGAGAGAGGCGACCACACCAACACGGATGCAAGTCGATGAATCCAGCTAACTTACTCCAACTTTGATGTAAGATGGTGAGAGACCATCCACGAGAACTTGTCATTGGAGATATAAGAGAAGGTGTCAAAACAAGATCAGAACTCAACAAGAAGCTATGTTCACATGCTTCATCTATAAATAGAGCCAAAAGATGTGTCACAAGCATTGGATGACACACATTGGATTCAAGCTATGCAAGAAGAGTGAATCAGTTTGAGAGAAATAAAGTATGGGAATTAGTGCAAAGACCCATACATCAAAATGTTATTGGAACCAAATGGGTATTGAGAAATAAGATGAAGGAAGGTTCGTGGTAAGAAACAAAGCAAGACTAGTAGCCAAAGGATATTGCCAAGAAGAAGGAATAGATTTTGATTAAACATTTGCCCCTGTAGCAAGATTGGAAGCTATAAGGATGTTTCTTGCCTATGCGACTCACAAGAATTTCATTGTATATCAGATGGATGTAAAAAGTGCATTCCTAAATGGTTTATTGGAAGAAGAAGTGTATGTTGAACAACCTCCAGGATTTGAGCGGAAGACTCTTGGAGACAAGGTATACCAACTCAAGAAAGCCTTGTATGGATTGAAACAGGCACCCCGAGCATGGTATGATACCTGTCACAATTCCTAAGCGAAAATGGATTCACAAAAGGAAAAGTAGATAGAACACTTTTGAGAATTCAAGACAAGAAGAGTATCTTTGCTTGTTCAAATATATGTGGATGACATTATTTTTGGATCCACTAACAAAGAGCTGTGTGAAAAATTTTCAAACCTCATGCAAAGTAAATTTGAAATGAGCATGATGGGAGAGAGCCGACATTCTTCCTTGGACTCCAAGTGAAACAGTGAAGGATGGAACCTTCATAAGTCAAACAAAATACACAGAGATTTAATGAAAAGTTTGGTATGGAGGAGAAGTCTTCGTAAAAATACCAATGAACACATCGATCAAAATGGACATGGATGCGGATGGCAAGCTGTAGATCAAACAAGATCTGAGCACTTATTGGATCTTTGCTCTATCTCACGGCTAGCGGGCGGACATCACCTTTGCGGTAGGTGTATGTGCAAGATTTCAATCTGCTCCAAAAGAGAGCCCACATGGCCGGCTAAGAGAATATTGAGATACTTGAAAGGAAGCCAAGTAGGCTATGGTATCAAGGAAGGTGGATTCAAGCTAATTGGCTATTGATTCGACTATCTTTGGATGCGAGAGTTGGGAAGAGCACTTGAGGCACATGTCAAATGCTAGGAAACAGCATTTCTGGTTTAGCAAAGCAAAACTCAATAGCCACCTCTGGTGAGGCGAGAATACATAGGCTGCGGGCATTTGTTGTGCCCAAGTCCTATGGATGAGGCAGTGAGAGACTATGAAATTGAAGAAAAAGAAATTCCAATCATGTGTGATAACACAAGTGCCATTGCAATCACTCAAAATCTGTGTTGCACTCAAGAACAAAACATATTGATGTCGGATATCACTTCATAAGAGATCATGTTGAAAAGAAGGACATTATCTTGGAATACATCTCAAGCGATAAACAACTAGTGACATCTTCACAAAACCATTATATGAGTCAAGATTTGAAGAACTCAAACATGAGTTGGGGTTAATTGGTGGTGACACTCGGACGAATTAAAGAAGAGAAATGGAGCAGAGAAAAGGGGAAAAGGAGAGAAAAAGAAATCGGCTCGAATCATCATTTATGTCGGAAAAGACACTACACCAAGTCGGTGATAGCTTAGTCACTAAGAGAAGCTGCGAGGAGTAGAGTTAAATCGGCTAAGAGATAAATTTGAATAACTTATGAGCAAAGTAACAAAAAGCAATCGTTTTGACTAAGCGGGAATGTTTTAAGGAATACGTCGGCATAATGATGATGTGTGAGACAAAAAAGCCGCACACCAAGCTTATGATTGGATATAAATCTTTGCCGCATTAAATACGAGACATGAAATGCTCAATAGGCGTGCGAAATCCAAGCCGTTGATTTCGATCACATTTCAAAAACCACCCGCACGTCCTTTCATAAACCATATTTAAACCATTTTTCGTCCGTTTCTCTCTCACACTTCTAAAAGCTGTTCATCTCTTTCTCTCAAAAGCAAAGCGAGAATACTCTCGAAACCCTATCGATCTTCAAATCATTTTGAGTTTTTCCTTGAAATAATCTTGAGAAATGGCACCAACTTATGACTTTACCAAGTTAGGAAAGCAAATCCACACGGTTCGCGGTGGATTTTGACGGAATGGTGAAGCAGGGTCCGACGACACCCTGGTGAAGAAAATCGAGAAGTTGAAGCGTCCGGACTAAAACCGTTTCTAACGTTAGAATATCCGATGACCTATGTGGAGGAGGTCGCACAATTCGCGTGAATCTTTGAAATTCACGATGAAGGAATCAAGTCATCATTCACGCGAAAGCGGTGACTATCTTTGCCAAGGATTTGGATGAATATTGCTTACTACCGGTGAAGGAGCATCCGAGATCAAAGAAGGCGATGTAAACTTGGGCGCATGGAAAGAAATAGCTAAGTCCGACTTTTTTGATAAAATAATATACACAAAGCAAACAAGAGAGGCACTTGAAGGAAGACTATCACAAGTTGTTGGACATAGTTGCCAAATGTATCGACATCAAATTTGGCAACTTTGACCAAACATTGTCAAAGGCAAAGCTGATTGTAATGGCATTTGCAATCATCGAAGAAAAAGAAGATAAAGCCAGAAATTTGAGTTTGTCTACTGCAGACTCTGCGAACGTGGGAACAAGTCCTTCAAAGAAGATGGTTCATTTGGAGGATCCTAGGATATGGCAGTGATTGGCCGGCTATTGGAGGTGAAAGGAGTCCCTCTTAGACATGGGAAGGCATTCCATGTTAACAAGAGGATGTTGAGCTAACCTCTGCAGGCGCTCGAAGCGAGCTTACGCCAAGAGGCGACACCGATGAGGGGGAATCGGTGACCCGAAGATACAATTTTTCCTCTCCAACCAAGAAAAAGCGCCCTGCGGTGCCAAGAAAAGCTGTTGCCCCCGCAACAAAGAAAACCAAACATGCTCCCCCCTGCAGTGAGTCACTGCCCCCCGGCCGTGTCTCCTGCCCCTGCGGCGGTGATCGAGAAGGACTCACAAATACCTTCTCCGATCGTCAAAAGGAGGAGAAGCCCGACAAGCCAAGACGGCCGGCTCCTCGAAGAAGACACCAAGACCGGCCCCGGCCGCACAAGACTCGAGAAGACAACATCTCGAACTAGAAATTCCCCCAGTACAAACAGGAGAGCGAAGAAAGAATCGTCAGCGGTCAAATGGAGAAACCCGGTGAGTCGGTTACTCGGCTAGCACAAATACAGAGAGACTCTTTGGAGAAGTAGAGAGTCTCGGATGTAGTTGATGAAACTTGACCAAGTCTCTTTGAAGCGTGTCAGCAGAGGCAACCAAGACACACTTCAGTTGTAGCTCACGGTGAAGCACAAGAAAGAACTGCGGAAGCGAGATAGTGATGTAATGATTCTATCTCCACCTTACCCGGACATCCAAAATCGTCTGCGTGAGTGGAGAAATGGAAGTTGAGCAAGTCGAGGAGCAGTTCCAACGGCCGAGTTCATAGTAGAAGAAGAAGAAGCTGCTAAATTTCCTTAGATTAACTCTTTGTGCTCCCAACTCGGATGAAGACAATGCCACGAGACATCCTGCAGATCTACAAGGATAGGGAGAGAGAAAAGCAAGTAGAAGAAGAAAAGCGAAGCACGTGAGAAAGGCAAGCATCCGCCCCTATCTCGGCACCACAGAACACACACATCCTCTCCTTGATGTCTTCTCCGACAATGACGAGGAACGGAGAATCTTTGCGCCCACGAGAAGAGTTGCAAATGCAGCAAGCATTGCCGCGAATCAAGAATCCTTCACGAACAAAGACTAATGGAGGGACCGGAGAGTCCTCCGAACCACGGTGAAATCGATCCAATGGGAGTGGTTGACAAATAGCCAATGTTGTTCTTTGCTACCACTTGACTCACTCGAGAAGAAAAGGCAATAAGGGAGATGGCGATGGCTGGGCTAGTGGGGACCCCGGTCGAGCCAACCCCTATTGAAGGTGTGCTACCACCTGCCCCAACGGTGAACAATCAATCGAAACAGTAGGGAGTTTGGAGACGAGTGACCCCATTCCAAGTCACTCGGTGGTGCGCTAGGCCGAGGGGGAAACTCCCTCCACTGCGGCAAGGTCGTAGGATCTGCGGATGACTCCACAACGAATCAAGGAGGCGAAGAAGAGAAATTACAATCACAAGAAGAACGACAAGTTGCCATCAACGAAGCTCGCATTATTGAGGATGTCTCGGTGAGGTGCCAAGCGCTCGAAGGCTAATGATGACGCGCGATGCGGTCGAGGCACGAGGAAGGAACAACCACGGGAGTTAACACTGCAGGCGATGAAAGTGCAATCCATGGGGTTGAGACTCTATGGATGCCCGCTGTAGAAGACCCTAAGGCACCGACACCTTTGTCGAAAGGGAGGACAGGCCTCAGCAGCCAGAGAGAGCTGCTGGAGGTAATGAAGGCCCACGGGAGGTTGAGACTTCCGGGGTAAAAAAAGTGAAGTAGAGAACATCCCTCCTGCTATCATCGACCCGTCGAGAAGGAGATCAACGCACTTCATGATTCCCGGGACAACCCCGATGTCACTTTTAAGGATCCGAAGGCGAAGAAGAAGTTTGAGTCATCCCCATGACAAATCCAAAAGACTCATTGCGGGTGTTCCAAGCACGAGCAAGTCGATCTCAAGACTACTAGTCAAACTTTTAACTTTGATGATGAGCCACCATGGAAATCTCATCATCGTCGTCCGATGACGCTTCCGATAAGGCCGAGGACGATCCATGAAATGGAAAAATCATTTGAGACCAACGAAGGCATTAAGACTGTTGAGGCTCGGCAAGCGGGTCCACCTCACAACAAGACCCAGCTCAACAAGAGACCAGCTGCGCGAGCTCCTCAAGCTGCAGCAGGATCGATTCCCAAAAGAACGCCCGCGCACCACTCATCATCAAAGCGATTCGGTTGGCGGTGATGAATCCTTCGTAGAGTCTTTTCCTTTCTCACTTTGGAAATACAGGAACTCCACGAAGAGTCGAAAGCGAACAAGCACGCTATCACGGACCAGCTCTGTTTTTCACTCGGGCACCATTGTTCGGCCGATTTTGATTTTATGTTGTATGGCCATCAATCGCAATTGAGAGAATCACCAAGTCCGAGAAGTGTTCAAAGCACTCTTTTTGAGGTTGAACGGATGGAGAGGCATCGAGCCTCTTTGGACATGCGGCTTTGGACAACAGAGATGCCAACCTTCTGGTGACTTGAGAGGCATCACGGTCGAGGATAAGGGAATGGTGGCAACAAAGAAAACAAACAATGCGTGTGGAGCGGTGAGATACTTGAACTTTGTTCAACAAGGCTGCTTTGGTGTGGAGATTTGAAAATGCCGATGCAAAAACGAAGGTGAGAGAACACATTGAGCATATGCATGAAGCTCACACTTTGCCGAAATCAAGGCAGCTGCGTGAGCAAAATACAAATGATTTGACGTTTGGAAGAACACATGACTAGAAAATTCAGCCTTCTCATGGTGAGATGAAGCCGATTTTGTGAGTCCAACGCTACTCGATCCGAATTCGTCGTCTTGCTAACAACGCAGCAGACTTGAAGCGAGAACTTCGACTATCCGCGAGCTCGACTTCATGCTTGCAAAGCATGTTCCCCAGGGTTCCTCTATCCTTTGATGATGCCAAAAAGGGGGAAGAGGAATACCTTAAAGCAAACAAAATCGAAGTGAAAAGAAAAGAAAGGAAGCGGTGAGAAGGGAAAATCGGTGAGGAAGTCTTGAAACGAGAAGAAGAAAGGAAAGCTTGTTGAGGGGAAGGATCGTGGATGTAACATTGATGATTGCACAAACCCCAACAAGGTCACATCACGGTGACATTATAAGCGACAAACTCCAGTGACTCGCCACTCCAACACTCTGTGTATCTATGGCCGAGAAGAGAAAAGCAATTGAAACAGGGATGAAGGAAGTGGAAGGAAGAATGGATGCGAGTTATGAACATCTTGAAAGAACACGGAGGCATTCCGGTGAAGAGAGACACGTATGCCATTTCGGATGTCGGGGACGAGCCACGTCGATTGACGAATTCAAAACGCTCGAATCGAAGGATATTTTGCAAATATGTCCATGGCTCAAGCTTGGGACTTTATCTTGGGAAAAGGGTCTCACGTTATGTGAAGAAGGCGAGCAGGCGAGACTTTAAGCGATCGCTCTGCTTGGTCACTCGCTAGTCACTCAATTTTGGGAAGAAGAAGACCCCAAAGTCTGAGATACGCCCGAGGAGGTAGAGGAAGAAGCGATAGTGGAGGAAGAAGCTTGGACCTGAGCTGCCTCGCCCAAGAATATTGAATACGTAGATCCGGGAAAGAAAGGAGGGATCTCTTGGCTGGGGCTTGACCAAGTGGCAAATTTAAAAGTGGCTAAAACTAACGCCGAGTATGCAAAAAGATTAGAAGAAGAAAACAAGAGACAAACTCGGCTATGGCGGAGAGACAAGAAAGATTAAGAAAAGATGGTTTGCCAGGAAGGCATATGAAAAGAAAAAAAGGCGGTGACGGACGAGAAGAAGAGAAGAAGAGAAGAAGATCTTGAACAAGATGAAAGAAGGAGACAAGCGAAGGAGATGAAGTGTTCTTTGTCCAACCCTTCGTGTATTTTATTATGTAAATACATACAATGTAAGTCTTACGTAATAAAGCTATAAACTCTTTATCTTTTTTGTGAAGACAATTATATACTCGAGATACACCTTGTAAAAAATGTGATTTGTGTTAAGTACAAGAATGATATGATCAATAAAAAGATTGATTCTGCGCATACATTCTATGTCAATACACTATCTGTATGTATCTTTGTTATTTGCATCTTTGTATGGTTTAAGTTTTGGCATCATCAAAAAGGGGGAAATTGTTAGGAATTTTATTGTTTAGATTTTGATGAATGCCATGTAAAACTTAGAATAGAAAGTTGGCACCCCAATTTTGTTGTAAAATGCATTGTAATGAATAGAACTGACCAAGGTGAGTTAAGTCGGCTACGCCCTAACATGCAAGAAGACAATCGAAAACCGGAAGGAAAACTCTGCTGCGAGACAGGTTGAGTATGGCAAAAAGAAGAGTAGAGCGGGAACTCTATCTTTGAAGAAGCGGTGAGATGCGGTGAGTGGAGCATCAGTCAAGTCAACTCAAGAAAAGCCAAGTCTCAAGTTGAAGTGACATGAAGACTCATCCAATGATTGGAAAGCGACTCTAAGTCACCTGGGAAAGCAAGGAAATGCGGTCAAGTCGAGATAATCGTAAAAAGAACCGTTGTATGCGAGAATTCAAGAGATTTACTTAAACAAGTAATATCTCCATACCACCTTTCTTGGAGTGCTCGGTCCCGAGAAGCGTGCAAAAGGAATGAACCAATGGGAAGCACTACACCGTGTCAAAACTCGAAAAGGTGAAAGAACAATTCATACGAGGAAACGGCAATTCCAAGAAGCGCAAGCCAACGATCAAAGTGACTTTAAAAAATAAGCCTATCTCTTCAACGGGCAAATTTTTGAAAGTTCACTATAAAAGGCTGAGGAGTTTGTTTGAGATACGGGGATGACACACACGTGAGATATACAAGCATATTAGAAAAACTGAAACATTCTCAATCCTCAAGCCTACATTACGAAGTGCAGCAATCCAACACTTACCTGTGAAGGAAAGAGAACTTCAATCAGTTGAAGAGGAAACTTTTTAAAACAAGGGGTCTACATTCCAGGAAGGATTGTAGAAAGGTTCAAGGTTGAACCAAGTCTTAAGCTTTTGGAGGGCTTCGTGATCAAATCCAAAGAGCTTGAGCAAGTGAGTTGAGTAACAAGCGCAACCTGTGAAAGAAGTCGAGTCGCACGAGAAGCTTGGTGAGTGATCAAGGCGTCTCATCGAGTCCCTAAGGATCAAGTATTTGTTGTGATCAAGACTTGTATCCGGACTGTTACCACTTTGTAAACCGATCATTATTTAGTGGATTCCTCCGGGAGTTGGAGAAGAGAGGAGTAGAAGAATTACCCCATCTTCGAACCTCTATAAAAACTTTCTTTGTGTCATTTACATTTCAACATTTAAATTCTGCACTTTTAATCGCTTATATATCTGTGATAAATTTGCTATCCATTTGATAATTTATAAGTACTAAATCAAGCTCTAAAATTTTGCTTAATCAAACTTAAGGGTGTTAAGTCTTCCAATGAAAATAAAACCACAGTTGAGTTAAATTATAGCCAACAATCGAGTTACTCCATCAACGGCTGAGATTTGAGAGATTAACTCTCTTGAGCAACTAATTCGATTGTCCATCAAGGACACAATTTGTGTAGAATCAACTCAGAGATTTAAAAGGACTAAATCGAAAATTTGGTAAGGTTTATTCAACCCCCTTCTAAACCTTACACTACACCCCTTGGGACCTACATGATTTTATGTAAATGGTTTATTTCTTTGAAACAATGTTTCTAGATGTTGTCCTAATACTCCCGATTGGTCTAAAATGTTTTTACGAATTTTTGGAGTATTTATTGGAATTTATATCGGACAACACTTTTTGTATTAATGTGTTATTTCATCAAAACTATATTTCTAATGTTGTCCTAAATACTCCGATCGGTCTAAAATGTTTTTACGAATTTTTCGGAGTATTTCTTGAGGTTTATTTTCGACAAAAATCGGACAACATTTCATTTTGAGTCGGCCAAGTCGGTCGACCAAAAGCGAGTACCTTGGAATGCATTGCTGACGAAAGCAGAACTCACGGAACTCACGAAACAGAGGTTTATTCTGCGTTCTTTTCTTAACTTAATAGTCGCGACCGTAAATTCTTAAGTTTTGACAAAATTCTAACCGTTGTGCAACGAGACAAATTTTCCTTAAATTGTGGAATTGATTTCTAACAGCTATAATCTTGTTTTTAATTGCAATTTTTGTAGAAATCGATTCCAAGAGGAGCCTATCAAGTATCAATCATCTCCTATAAATAGAGGAAGTTTTGAAGCACAACAATAAGAGAGAAAACTACAACACAACAAGATACATTCAAGAATACACTTGTTCTTACATTGCCTTATTTCTTGTTGTAATTTGCCTAGCTATTCACTTTCACATTTTTGAGGTCTAGGCTATTCTTGATTACACTTGCACTCAATTGTATTATTCATTATCGAGTTTTAATCTTGAATTTTTGGGTTATCATTCAACACAAGATATCCTTGTGAGTGTTCTTGTGGTAAGAACACACTTGGGTGATCTAGGTGTTAGGTGTAAGAAGATTGTGGTAATCTTCTTGTTGAGGTGTTGAAGAATTTGGTATTCTTCAAGGTTGAAGATTGTGGTAATCTTCACAAGGTGCCGTTGGAGATTGTGGTAATCTTCAAGTGAGATTGTGGTAATCTCAAAGGTGGTGTTGAAGAAGAGTGTGGTGCTCTTCAAGGTGTTGTTGTAAGTTGGTGTTGTATTAATTTGTGGTAAATTAATAAAATATTTTTCTTTTTGAAATCCATCCCGGATATCTTTGGGGTGGTAGAGGATTAGGCCCTAGGGGGTTGAACCTCTATAAATCACGTGTGTTGTTTACATTCCGCACCTTTATTATTGTCTTTGAGCATTCGGTTCGAAAAAGAGGGAGAAATCGAAAAGATGGAGATAATCTATTCACCCCCTCTAGATTATCGTAGCCGCTTGGACTTACAAGTGATATCGAGCCAAACTCTTTGGCAAGCTCGTTTCACATCGCGAGTGAAGAGAAACGATCGTCGGCTCTAACGAAGCTCATCTATCCGGCACCCTAGGGCGGCCGTGGGTCGACCACCCCTGGACCGGTCTCCCCATTGATTTATTCTGCGTTCTTTTCTTAACTTAATAGTGCGCGGCGGTCGCCCTTAAGTTTTGACAAAATTATAACCGTTGTGCGGAGACAACTTTTCCTTAAATTGTGGAATTGATTTCTAACAGCTATAATTTTGTTTTTAATTGCAATTTTTGTAGAAATCAGATTCCAAGAGGAGCCTATCAAGTATCAATCATCTCCTATAAATAGAGGAAGTTTTGAAGCACAACAATAAGAGAGAAAACAATAACACAACAAGATACATTCAAGAATACACTTGTTCTTACATTGTCTTATTTCTTGTTGTAATTTGCCTAGCTATTCACTTTCACATTCTTGAGGTCTAGGCTATTCTTGATTACACTTGCACTCAATTGTATTATTCATTATCGAGTTGTAATCTTGAATTTTTGGGTTATCATTCAACACAAGATATCCTTGTGAGTGTTCTTGTGGTAAGAACACACTTGGGTGATCTAGGTGTTAGGTGTAAGAAGATTGTGGTAATCTTCTTGTTGAGGTGTTGAAGAATTTGGTATTCTTCAAGGTTGAAGATTGTGGTAATCTTCACAAGGTGCCGTTGGAGATTGTGGTAATCTTCAAGTGAGATTGTGGTAATCTCAAAGGTGGTGTTGAAGAAGAGTGTGGTGCTCTTCAAGGTGTTGTTGTAAGTTGGTGTTGTATTAATTTGTGGTAAATTAATAAAATCTTTTTCTTTTTGAAATCCATCCCGGATATCTTTGGGGTGGTAGAGGATTAGGCTCTAGGTGGGTTGAACCCCTATAAATCGCGTGTGTTGTTTACATTATTGCGCACCTTTATTATTGTCTTTGAGCATTCGGTTCGAAAAAAGGGCGAAATCGAAAAGATGGAGATAATCTATTCACCCCCTCTAGATTATCGTAGCCGCTTGGACTTACAAGTGGTATCAGAGCCAAACTCTTTGGCAAGCTCGTTTCACATCGCGAGTGAAGAGAAACGATCTCGGCTACTGAACGAAGCTCATCTATCCGGCACCTCCACCACCAAGCCACCTTATTTGATTCCAAAAATTTTACATTTTGGAAAGAAAGAATGGAATGCTATTTACAAAGTTGTGGGTTCGATATTTGGAACACCGTCATCAATGGAGAATCCATTTCGACGAAGAATACACCACACACCTCTAAAGGCTTCAAAGAGCTCAATGATGAAGAGAAGAGAATCATCTCCTTAAATGGTAAAGCTCTTAGTATTTTGTATTGTTCACTTACTACTTTGGAATTTGATCATGTTGTAGGTATTCGATCGGCATATGAAGTATGACAAAAATTAGAAGCCATCTATGAAGTGTATGCAAATGAAAGGAGCAACTCAAAAGCATCTACTTCACAAATGGATACAACATCAAATCCAACAACATGGGATGAGCCTTCTACAACCTCCCATGATGAAGAAGTTGAACAATGCCTCATAGGCATCGAAGAAGAAAATGAGGTAAGTTCTAAACCCTCTACTTCCTATGATAATGATTATAGTGATTTGCAAAATGATTTTGATGAATTACAAGATAAATTCCAAAACTTACTTGTTAAATACAAATATTTGAAAAAGGAATTCATTGTTTTAAAGAATGATAAGGATAGTTTATTTACTTCCTATGAATCACTATCATGTGCTAACACCACCACTCTTGACAAGGTTAGAAACCTTGAGAAAGAAAATAGTACTCTTGTTGAGGATATAAATTGCTTGAAAAATGATTTATCTAAATCCAACTTAGTACCGATAGAATGACTAATATTGTTGATTGTTGTGTTAATTGAAACTAGAACTTGATCATAAGCCTAAGGGTGTCAATCACATGACAAAGAATCAAGTCTCTAAGACGTTGGTCATTATGCTCCTAGAATTATTACATGCTTTTATTGCGGTAAAAAGGGTCATACGGTAAATACTTGTCGGGCTAGAAATAGCTCCAATTATTGTTGGAGACCTAAAAGTCTCAAGACTAATCCCAAAGGACCCAAACACATAAGGGTACCACAAAATAATGTCATATTAGGTACCGTGAAATAATGATCGAAGAAAATTTATACCGCAAGAAGACATCAAATGACCGTTTCATTTGATCAAAGAAGGAGAAACTATTTTCGACAAAATCAATTTCAAGAAGAGGATATAATCAAAAATGGGAAGAACACAATCCTTGAAATGGCAAAGACATCATCAACAAGATGATTTTCAAAGGAGAAGAGACTATCAACAATGGGAAGGACAAAAATCTTGGAAATGGAGTAATCAATGGAGCCATCATCAACGAGTGACTTCTCAAAGGGAAGATATCATCAACAATGGGAACGGCACAACCCATGGAAATGGCGTAATTGGTAACCCGTATCTCCCTAGTTAAATATGCATTTTATTTTGTTATTATGCATGCTTTTATTTGTGTCTTAATTGCAAAATGAGTTTTCAAGTATTTTTTTTTTAATTAAGGTCTTCAATATATATTTGTGCTTTTAAAATATTTTTGAAAAAAAGACCTTATATGATGTTTTTAAAACTCTTGTGCATTTTTGTAGACTAAAGTGTATTATCATCTCTTATGGATTTTTATGGCATGAGCTTACTTGTGATATCTCTTAGCCTACACTTTTATCATTATGATTTGTGCTAGATTTGTTTTAAGAATTGTGTAGGATTTACATATTTTCACAAATGGCCATTTTGTCAAGAAAGGCATAAATTATCGAGTACGTTTACTTGTGTTACTTTTACTCTTATAGACTCGATATATGTATTGCCATATGCCTATGTGCTTTTTTTTTAGTATTTCATACAAGTGCCATTAAGAGGATTTTTAGATTTTTTGAAAGGCACTATTCGATATTTGATTGCTCATATTTGCTTTGTCAACTTTTGTTCAAATACTTCTTTTTAAATGAGGTCTCAATTATATGCTATCGGATTTTCAAATTTCAAAAGAGACCTTTTGTAGCTTTCTTAAGATTATTTGAACTTGCATGATTTATTAGACTCTTGATGATCTTCTAAATGCATAGTATGTGTTTCTTGCTTCATGGTCTATATATATAGTGTCTCTTTCTACTATGCTCTTTTGCAAGATATTTTGTGATTGATAATTGAGGCATGTTTTTACACTTGGGCTATTTTTCTTGATTATATAAGCGATGCCGTTTATGAGTTTGTTAAGTTGTGTAGATAAAATACTCCAAATATTAGTTACCTCAAAATATTTGGATGTAAATGTTCTATTATGAACACCTTAGATCAATTGGATGCCCTATGATGATAGTGATAAAGAAGACAAAAAGGGTATTAGGAACAAACTCGATGACCAAGGCAACATTGGTCGAACTAAGGCGAGGTTAGTAGCTCGAAGGTATTTTCAAGAAGAAGGTAATTAATTGTGATGTAACATTTGCACTCATAGGACATTTAGTAGCTATTTGCATTTTACTTGCTCATTCTTGTTTTAAGAAAACTTCAAGCTTTACCAAATGGATGTTAAATCCAACTTTCCAAATGGTTTTATTCAAATATAAGTCTATCGAGTTTATAATTTTAGGCCAAATGATTTTTATAAAAAGGCTTTTATGCGGTTGAGTATCTCGTATATGATTTGATAGACTTAGCTATTTTTGCAAAATGATTTTACAAAAGGTAAAGTTGATACTACACTTCTTGTTTTTGAAAAAGGGCAAGGTTGTTTACTTGTGCAAATTTATATTGATAATATTTATGATGCTACTAATGAATATTTGTGCAAGAGATTTTTCTAAGTTGATATAAGTGAACTTGAGATGAGCATGATGGGGAGCTCAAATTTCTTCATTGGACTTCAAGTTAATCAATGCCAAGAAGAGATTAACAAAGGTTGAGAAAGACATATCGATTGACAAACAAATTCGAGGTATGTTTTCTTGTATTATTCCAATATTCTCGACATTATATATGCCTTATGTCTATATGCTCGACTTCAAAAACTATCCCAACGAATCTCATTAAAAGTGCCGTTAAAAGAAATTTTCAAACATCCGAAAGGCATTCTTATTATGACTTGTATATCCATAGTTTTAAAATGTTCTTAGTTTTCGGGATAACAAGTCCGGTATTTATTATATGGTTTTCCGTATTCAAAATATAGTTTCGTCATAATCGAACTAAACATATTGAGATTCGATATTGTTTTAAGGGATTGAGTTTTTAACAAAAACTTGAGATGTGTTTAATTAGTCTCAAGGATATCTCGCGGACTTTTTAATCGTTAAATCGCCGAGTATTTTACCTCATTTGAGCTTGATTATGACATAATGTATATTGAATGAGGACTACATTTGTATTTTGCACGTTTTAAAACTTAGGGGCGGAAAATCGGATTTTGGATCAAAATTCGGATTTTTAGATTCTGATTGAAACTTGATGGGCTGCGGCGCGGGCGGCCGTCGCCCACCGGCTCGACGTCGTCGCCCCCCGGGCCTACGTCGCCCTGATGAGGTTTTGGTTAAAAACTTTTTTGTCCTCGATTTTCTTATTTTCACGTTTTTCTCTATATTTCGTCCCCTTTGACATTTTCACACACAATTCCACGTCAAATGTGTTTTGATGCATGAATTATATATTTTGGGACTATCTAGCTCGACTACCATCATCATTGCTCGTCTTTACCGATTGAATGGTAAGAATTTCACTCTCTTTAGCTCAATTGGGTTGAACCATGAGTTTGTGGCTTATATGTATGTTTCTTGATGCAATTCATATATTTTTGTGATGAGCTTATTGATTGTTGATGAATAAAAATTGTTTAATTGTATTTGGTGATGAAAAACTTGGCTTGATTACATTTACAAGGGCTATATATATCATTTTCTAATTTTAACGCCCGCCAAGTGTTCGATAAAATGTTTCAATGAAAAATTCATCACCTACATGATTCTCTCGATTTAAAAAGTCTTATATATTTATAGAGATCATGTTTTGCTTATCAAATGATATTTCATAAGCTTCTACAAGTCGTATAATTCGACTTTTCCCTCTATTTGGTTTAAAAGCTTCAATGTTCAATATAGCTCGATACATCGGTTTACTTGCGCACTTTGTTATGAATATATGATGTATTTATCATGCTAACATTCTTTTTGATGATTCCAAAGGGGAGAAACAGGTTATAAACTCTTTAGCTCAAAGAAGCTAAGATAAAGCTTAACAAAAAGAAGCTATAAGCTATGGCTTCATAAAGCCATAAGTTGTGGATCATATTTAGTCCACTTGGTGCATTATGGTTATGTATGAATCATGGTCCATTGATTGTAGTATGGACTTATATACGGTTCTAATGATGTATCTTTAACGGGGGAGCTTTTAAGTTTTGATACTTAAGCTCAATATCGAAAAGCTACGTTTTTAGCTTATGTTGAAGTTGCTTCTATATTACTCTTGTTGTGCATGTTGATAGGGGGAGCATTTGCTATATGTGCTTGAATATCTCTACTCCCATCCTTGTGTTTATTGCCTGAGAATGTTTGTCGCTCAACGGATAATTCTCTTTAACTTAGGTAAAATTGTTTTGTTTTCAAAATCGACCTCGTTAAAATTGTTTTGGTTTGTAATCATCAAAAAGGGGGAGATTGTTTGATAAATGGTTTTATCATGATTTTGATGATTTTGTTTTTATACCAAAACAATGGTTTTAAAGGTTGTCCAAATACTCCTAAATGATTTAAAATGGTTTTAATATTTTCCGGAGTATTTCCTCAAGTTTATTTTCGATAATATTGGACAAACACTTTTAATGATTTTATGTAAATGGTTTATTTCTTTGAAACTATGTTTCTAAATGTTGTCCTAATACTCCCGATTGGTCTAAAATGTTTTTACGAATTTTTTGGAGTATTTATTGGAATTTATATCGGACAACACTTTTTGTATTAATGTGTTATTTCATCAAAACTATATTTCTAAAGTTGTCCTAAATACTCCCGATCGGTTTAAAATCTTTTTACGAATTTTTCGGAGTATTTCTTGAGGTTTATTTTCGACAAAAATCGGACAACATTTCATTTTGGAGGTCGACCAAAGAGGCAACCGGTGCCTGGGAACGCATTGCACGAAACAAAACTCACGGAACTCCCAAAATGGGTCACGGGGACCGGTCACCATGGTGGGCGACCGGTCGCACACCGGTCTCCCCGTTGATTTATTGCTGCGTTCTTTTCTTAACTTAGTAGTGCGCGACCGGTCGCCCTTAAGTGTGACAGCAAAATTCTAACCGTTGTGCAGCATATAGCTTTTCCTTAAATTGTGGAATTGATTTCTAACAGCTATAATCTTGTTTTTAATTGCAATTTTTTGTAGAAATCAGATTCCAAGAGGAGCCTATCAAGTATCAATCATCTCCTATAAATAGAGGAAGTTTTGAAGCACAACAATAAGAGAGAAAACTACAACACAACAAGATACATTCAAGAATACACTTGTTCTTACATTGTCTTATTTTTTGTTGTAATTTGCCTAGCTATTCACTTTCACATTCTTGAGGTCTAGGCTATTCTTGATTACACTTGCACTCAATTGTATTATTCATTATCGAGTTGTAATCTTGAATTTTTGGGTTATCATTCAACACAAGATATCCTTGTGAGTGTTCTTGTGGTAAGAACACTTGGGTGATCTAGGTGTTAGGTGTAAGAAGATTGTGGTAATCTTCTTGTTGAGGTGTTGAAGAATTTGGTATTCTTCAAGGTTGAAGATTGTGGTAATCTTCACAAGGTGCCGTTGGAGATTGTGGTAATCTTCAAGTGAGATTGTGGTAATCTCAAAGGTGGTGTTGAAGAAGAGTGTGGTGCTCTTCAAGGTGTTGTTGTAAGTTGGTGTTGTATTAATTTGTGGTAAATTAATAAAATCTTTTTCTTTTTGAAATCCATCCGGATATCTTTGGGGTGGTAGAGGATTAGGCCCTAGGTGGGTTGAACCTCTATAAATCAACGTGTGTTGTTTACATTCCGCACCTTTATTATTGTCTTTGAGCATTCGGTTCGAAAAAGAGGCGAATCGAAAAGATGGAGATAATCTATTCACCCCCCCTCTAGATTATCGTAGCCGCTTGGACTTACATCAGCTACTGAAAGGCCTTCGACACTCCCTGCAACAAACTTGGCTGCTGCTGGGTCTTCGATATTGGCATCCTTCGAGGTCTCAGCCTCTTGGATTACACTTTCATGACCAGCAGTCTCAATTGCCATGGTCTTTTCCAATCCATTATATGCCTCAGTTGTAGTACCCTAATTTTTAGAAAGTGTAACTACGCATAATAATAACCATGAAATAACAAGTTCGTGATAATAACTAAAAATTTAACGGAACGACTCATCTATTTTGTTCCAAAAGAATAGAACAACTAACTTAAATTAAATATTCCATCTTCCATAAACAAATGAAATAACTAAGACATTGTACGATTTTAAAAAAATGAAAAATTAAAAATAACCAGCATTATTCAAAAAATTTCTACTACTAAAGAAAATTTGACAATAACCAAATTATCCATGATCAATTCACGCACCACCATTGGACTCATCAACTTTGAAATGTTAAAGTTTTTAGGGTGAGATATTGTCAACTCAGTGAGGAAGCAATTGTTTTAGTTAAATACGCATGTATTACAATTATCATAAATATTCATGGAAAAAGATCATAGTCTCACGTACAATTAAGTACCAATAGTCTCAAATGTACAATTAAATATAGTCTCAGCGTCTAGGTGTACAATTAAGTACAAAAAGTCTCAACGTCTCATGTACAATTAAGTGCAAATAGTCTCAATGTCTAGTGTACAATTAAGCACACATAGTCTCAAAGTCTTACATCATATTTAACATGATCATGCATCTAACAATTAAACATGGCATTTAAAGTAAATAAAAATAATAAACCCCACCTTAATATGAAATGCGAAAATATGAATGTGTGCGCTTGATAATTTTGGACCTTGTAAGAATGATTTCAATAAATAAATAAAGTAGAATAACTTAGTAAATAATTTTAGGAAAATTTAGCTAATAAATAAGGAAAAAGAATATATAATGAATTTGGTATTAAAAATTTGTATCAAAACTCAAACGGGTTGGTGGGTAGTGTTTAGAATTTTTTGGGGTAAAACTGAGATTTTTGAGAAATAAGGGATCAAATCCCTTACTTGGACTCAACCCATTTTCCCAGCCCCTGTTTCTCGTCTCTCTCACTGCCATAGGTAAAAGAAGGTTTCATTTTTTTTCTCCCCCAAATCTCTCATCCTCTCACGCCTGTCTCTACAAAAAAAAAAACCAGACTTCTCCCTCAACCTTTTGCGCCATTCCTCTCCCAGTCTCACTCTCTCAGAGTCTTACTCTCGCTTCTCCGTCTCACTCTCTGCTCTCTATTTTTTTATGCTGAACACTCTCTCTCGGTCTCATGCTCTCAAGAAGCAGGCGTGACGGAGGTGACACAAGCTGGATTTGGGCGGTAGCGATAAAGCGATGATTTGGCCTCGAGTTATAAAGCGATCAGCCCGGGCTGCGAACTAAACTTAGGTTTCATGTTTCAGGTTTCTTGGGCGTGTCTTGGTTGGTGGCGATGCAGGTTTGAGATTTCGGGTTTGTTTCTCGAGTTTCTTTGGTTGAGTTGATGATTCGGGGTTTTGGCTTTGATAATAGGTTTTGGGTTATTAGATTTTTGGATTTTCGATCGTGAGTAGTTTTGGGTATATATATATATATTTTCAAGCGGTTCCCAATTTTTGGGTTTTGTGAGTGGGTGGATGTTCTCGGGGCCAGGCGACTCGGGGTGTTTTGACTATGGGTTTCCGGTGGTTGTGGGCTAGACTCGGGTTGTGAATTGAGAGATTAAGAAAATCGTTGGGTTATTTACCTTGAGGAAGTTTTGAACCTGAATGGTGGAAGCGTGGAGAAAGTTTGATAAGGGACGTGAATTCATTTTTCTCTTTTTCTGAGTTTGAGAATATTGTGTTGAAGTTTTTCAGGGAAATCAATTGAACCGATTAGTGTTGGAAATATGTGAACATGCTTTGGTAGTCTATGTGATATATCAGAGCGTTATGGGGGTTATCTAGGTGTTTCTTGGGATATCAGTTTGAGGAGTAGTGGGCATTTAAATGTGGTTATGGTTTATCAGATATCATATTCTCTTAAGAAAAGATTTGATTTGGTTTTATCTGATATAAATAAAGATAAGTATATTTAAAAATTTGAAATTTAAATAAAAGATTTTTCTGCAGATTTTCATATTCTAGAAGTTGGACATGTGCTTTTAAAAAAAATAATAATAAGTTTGTAAATGGGCACATCAATATTATTAGTAGGCTTGATAATGACCAAGACTAAAATTCTATACTGGGCCAAAATTAAAAATCCTAAAGGTCCAATATACTAAACCCAATTTGGTAAAATTTTGGGGTATCACATACCTACCCACCTCAAACAAAAATTTTGTCCTCGAAATTTCGGTTACATACATTGATCAAAGAAGATGGGATACTTGGATTTGATATCCTCTTCTCGTTCCCATGTTGCCTCATTTTACCCGTGTCTACTCTATTGTACTTTGATAAAAACTACATCTCTGTTTCAAAGCCCGTGCACTTTACGATACAAAATAGCTATATGCATCTCTTCATATGACATATTCTTACCTATGTGTAGGTCTTTATAGTTAACAATGTGATCAGGGTCAAACACATATTTCCTCATCTGTTGGGAAATCATTTTTAGATTTTGATGAATGCCATGTAAAACTTAGAATAGAAAGTTGGCACCCCATTTTTGTTGTAAATTGCATTGTAATAGATAGGGCTGGTCGAGCTGAGTTAAGTCAGCTATGCCAAGATATGCAAGAAATCAACTGGAGACTAGAAGGAAGACTCCACTGTGAGGCAGCTGAGTGTGGCAAAGAAGAAAAGTCAGGAACTCGACTGAAGGTGCAGCTGAGATGCAGCTGAGTGAAGTGTCAGTCAAGTCAACTCAAGACAACCAAGTCTCAAGTTGAAGTGACAGATGAGTCATCCAATGATTGGAAGCTGACTTGAAGTCACCTGGGGAAGTCAAGGAAATGCAGTCAAGTCGAGATAACTGAAAGAGATCCGTTGCACAGAAGTCAAGAGAATTTCTTAAACAAGTAATACTTCCATACTGCCTTTCTTGAAGTGCTCAGTCCCAGAAGCGTACAAAAGGAATAAACCAATAGGAAGCACTTTTTGTGTCGAGAACTACGAAAAGTGAATACTCATTCATACGAGGAAATATCAATTTCAAATCTTTGCAACAAGACAACCAACGACCACAAGTGTCTTTTGAAAATTAGCTTTATCTCTTCAACGGGCAATTTTTTCAAAAGAACACTATAAAAGGCTGAGGAATCTATTTGAGAGAAAATGGTTACATTGACAATCAAAAAAACCAAACACGAACAAGAAAAGCAATATCTGTAACCAAAAATATTCTCAAATCATTCAAGTTCAATCCTCAAGCCTACACTACGAAGGAAATCAATCCAACACTCACCTGTGAAGGAAAGACGACTTCAATCAATTGAAGAGGAAACATTTGAAGAATCAAGGGGTCTACACTCCACGGAGGATTGTCGAAAGGTTCAAAGACGAACCAGTCTCAACTTTTTGGAGGGCTTCGTGATCAAATCCAGTAAGCTTGAGCAAGTGGGCTGTAGTAGCAAAAGCAGTGCCTTGTGAAGAAGAAGTCGAGTCGTCGAGAAGCTTGTTTGTGTGATCAAGGCATCTCAGTTGAGTCCCAAAGGATCAAGTCGTTTGTGTGATCAAGACTTGCATCTGGACTGTTAACCACTTTGTATATTGATCAATACTTAGTGGATTCCTCCAGGAGTTGGAGAAGAGAGGAGTAGAACCTCTATAAAAACTTATTGTGTCATTTAAATTTCAGCACTTTAATTTCTGCACATTACTTTAATATCTATTTGATAAATTTGCTATCAATTGATAATCAACAAAGTGCTAAAACCAAGCATTAAAACATATTTAACCAAAATTCAAGGGTGTTAAGTCTTTTTGAAAACATATCACGGTCGAGTTAAGTCTTTAGTCAAAAGCATTTGAGTTATTCTATCAACAACTCAATAGAGTCATTTGCGTGACTAACTCTGTTTGATTAACTAACTTAGTTGTCCACAAGGACTTTGTGAAGTATTAACTCGAACGTTTTAAAAGGACTAAATCGAAAAGTTGGTAAGGTTTATTCAACCCCCCTTCTAAACCTTACACCCACACCCCTTGGGATCTACAAGTGGTATCGGAGCGGTTGGTTCATTGGGCATACGCCTTGCCAGTTCTTGAACTAGATCTCCAAAATTTTTCAAAGCTTGCTTTAGCATTTGATCTTTCAAAACTCTTTTATTGACAAAGTTATTATCATGGAAGCAAATCGACACGCATCCCTATGTTCATAATTGAGGAATTTGATGATTGGAAAATTCGTATGCGAGGCTCATCTATCGGCATTACGATCAAATGTGGATAGTAATAGAAGATGGCCAGCTTGCAAATCTTAAAAGTGAACACAAGCGCAAGGCGAGCTGCTGCGGTGAAGGAGAAGAGGATCTTTGCTCCCGGACAGCGATGGTTGAAAAACCAAGAGTTGAATGGACAAATGATGACAGGAAAAGATATAACTTGGACAATGTGGCTAAGGACATTCTTTACAAAACTTTGGACAAAGCCATGTTCAACAAAGTCAAATCATGCAAAAGCGGCTAAAGAGATGCGGGACAAGCTAACCTTGATTTGTGAAGGCTCGAGCAAATCAAAGAAAATAAACTATCCGTTGTTGTACAAAAATTTGAAACCTTTAAGATGCTTGCAGGAGAAACCTTGGATCAGCTGGATACTCGGTTCACGGAAATTACCAATGAACTATCTGCACTTAGAAAAGAATATACACAGAAGGAAATGTGCATGGAGATTCTAAGAAGTCTCCCAACTTAGTGGGATATGAAAGTCATGGCCATGAGACACTCCATGGACCTATCAAAGACATCAACCATGAGCTATTCTCGGATCTCAAAGCCTACGAATTTGGAGAAGAAAAAGACCAAGAGGAGGCATTTGTGCCCAAAACAATTTGCTTTAATAGTTAAGGATGGTAAAAAAGTGAGGTCAAAGAAGTCATTGACCAAGAGGAGATAGCCTTGATGGTTAAAAGGTTTAATAAGTTCTTCAACAAAATTGCAAGAGAGCAAAGGTGAATCCTCGAGAAGACACTCGGCTCCTCCAAGTCGAGGAAGATAGGCCAACCAAAGAGAAGTATCAAATTTGAGTATCAAAGAAGTGACAACCCAAGAATGGAAAGAAGCTGAACAAAAAGTTGAAAATCTATCTTTGGGCGCAGGCAACCCGATCACTATGCCATTGATTGCCCATATCATGTAGTCAACAAATACGGGGAATGAAGAGAAAGAAAAGTCTTGAGAGAAAGAAGACAAGAAAAGAGAAAGGCAATGTTGGCTGCGAGAGGCTCTTTGAGACAACCAAGTCAAAGAGCGCATGGACTCGGAGAGTAGTAGTGAAGCGACTACTCAAGTGACTCTAAAGAAGAAGCCTTGATCTATCTAATGGCAAAAGAACGAAACCAACTTGACCTAAGAAGATGAGGTACACTCTAACGCATCACACTCGGATATTAGTGATAGTGATTGTGACACACATACTTCATCACCCACTGATCTTTATGATTCATTAGGCAAAATGATGAAAGACTTTGAACACATTAAATCCTCACACATACTACTAAATGAGGAAAACAACCTACTCAAAAGCCAAAACTCACGGTGACTAAGGAGGATTTGAGTACTCTAAGTCAAATAGGCTGATGAGAATAAAAGTTTAAAAATTTGAAAATGCTAAGTTAATAGCGAGAGATAGCTGCTATAGAAAAGAGGAGAATGACCTCAAAAATGTGATTGCCTCATTCACTAAGGCATCTAAATCCTTGGATGATCTCATTATAAGTCAGCGAGAATGTGGAGATAAGACAAGCTTAGGATTTAATTCCTCTGTGCTATGTCAAGCTCCAAAAGTGATTTTGGAAAAAGGATCTTCAAGTCATGAAACATCTCAAAAATCCAAAACTCCAAATGGTGCACACACATTTATTCCAAAGCACAATCACAAGCAAATTGGCCTTGGTTATAAAGGAAAAGGAAAACAACCGAGTTGAGTGTCTTTGAGAGGACAAGGAGAGAAGAAATCGGCCCGAGTTCTCAACAAACTCCAAGCAGGAAGTACTCTGTAAAGAAGAAACAGAGCTACCAAAAGCCCCAGAAATTCTATAAAAGGAATACATATCATGGGAATGGTAGAAATTATCCAAGCCAAGGTGATTGGAATAATGTGAACTATCGCAAAGATCATGGAATATCTAAATGGCAAAGGCCTAAGACTAAAAAGGCCATTCCAAAGGCAAAAGAGCTATCATCGGCACACATATGCACTTAGGCACACATATCACAACTACCTAAACAAAGCAATTGCTAAAACACATACAGGGCATACGACAAAAAAAGACAATTTGTATGAACTAAAATCCCCAAGCAATTTGCTAAAATTAATTATGATTATGGCAGCGATAGATGGCAACCTCTTAGAGTCAAATCATTTGGCTATAAGTTGGTTGGATCATCTTACAATACTAACCCCTCGGGACCCGGACAAATATGGGTACCTAAAACCTAATTTCCTTGATTGCGGGTTCAAGGAGCGGTTGAGTGCAAGGAACTAGTACATGGATAGTGGCATTCCGGACACATGACGAGGAAACAAGAAAAATCTGTCAAAATTCAAGGAGGTTAGAGGTGCAAAAGTCATATTTGGAGGAAATGAAGCTCGGGAGAAATAAAAGGCATTGGATCCATCAAGAAAAATGGATTAGAAATTACAGATGTTGCATACGTTGAAGGCCTCAATTTCAACTTACTAAGCATAAGTCAACTCTGTGACAAGGGCTATAATGTTGGATTCAATATGGGAATGTGCCAAATCAAGAACACTGAATCTAATGAAGTAGTGTTGCAAGGATGCATACAAAAGAACATGTATGTGGTAGATTGGTCAATTGCAACACCAAGCAACTTGTCTGCAAGCAAAAACAATTTGAATCAAGTTGGTGGCACAAGAAAAATTTGAGTCACCTGAACTTCAAAACAATTAACAAGCTTGCAAGGAGCAATCTCGTGGAAGGACTTCCAGACTCAATATACAAGAAGGAAAGTGTATGTGATGCATGCCAGATGGGAAAGCAAATCAAATCATCATTCAAAGAAAAGACATGTCCATCTTCAACAAGAATATTGCACTGCTACATATGGATCTATTTGGTCAGTTGAACCAACTAGCATAAGTGGGAAGAAATACACCTGGGTGGTAGTAGATGACTACTCAGATATACATGGACAATATTCATGTGTAAGAAGAAAGAAACTCTAGAAACTACCACAAGCTGATGAAGAGAGTCAAAATGAGAAGAGTCAAACCATTATAAAAATAAGATCGTGAGGAGGAAGCTGAGTTTGTCAATGGTATAATAACTCGATATTGTGTTGAAAATGGTATTGGGCATGAATTATCGGCTACAAGGACTCACAACAAAATGGAGTTGCGAAATAAGAACAGAACTCTCAAAAAGCGGCAAGAACCATGTTAGGTGAAGCGGGGCTGCCTAAAAGATTTTGGCTGAAGCAATAAACACAACATGATATACTCAAAATAGATGCATGATAAGCAGACGGTGACAAAAAAGACTCCTATGAGATTGGGACGGGGGAAAACCAAATGTTGCATATTTTAGAATATTTGGATGCAAATGCTTCATCCATAACAATGGCAAGGACAATTTAAAGGCTTTTGATGCTAAAGCTGATGAAGGTATCTTTTTGGGATACTCGGTGAAAGCAAAGCCTCTGAGTGCTCAACAAAGGACAATGGTTCTTGAAGAATCCATTCATGTGGTGTTTGATGAACCCGATGTAAATGGAGAAGACATTGAAGAGTCGGTGATAAAATTTGAATCAACCAACCATGCGAGAAGAGTCCCTATGTTAAAGTGAAGTTGAAATTAAAAACCAGGAAGAAGATGAGATAGTTGAGTCTCAAAGGCAATGTGGAAAATCTGCTGACCAAGTGATGATGAGAGAGTGATCAAAATAACACAACTACAAGGCGGTGAATCCGGCTAACTTACTCCAACTTTGATGTAAGATGGCTAAGAGACCATCCACGAGAACTAATCATTGGAGATGTAAGAGAAGGTGTAAAAACTAGATCAGAACCCAACAAGAAGCTATGTTCACTGTTTCATCTCACAAATAGAGCAAAAGATGTGTCACAAGCTTTGGATGACACACATTGGATTCAAGCCATGCAAGAAAAGTTGAATCGAGTTTGAAAGAAACAAAGTGTGGGAATTGGTTCAAAGACCTACCCATCAAAATGTTATTGACACTAAATGGGTGTTCGAAACAAGATGAATGGGGAAGGTTACGTGGTAAGAAACAAAGCAAGATTGGTAGCCAAAGGGTATTGCCAAGAAGAAGGGATAGATTTTGATGAAACATTTGCCCCTGTAGCAAGATTGGAAGCCATAAGGATGTTTCTTGCCTGTGCAGCTCACAAGAACTTCACTGTATATCAAATGGATGTGAAGAGCGCATTTCTCAACGGTTTATTGGAAGAAGAAGTGTATGTTGAGCAACCTCCAGGATTTGAGAAGACTCTTGGAGATAAGGTATACAAACTCAAGAAAGCTTTATATGGATTGAAACAGGCACCCAGAGCATGGTATGATACATTATCACAATTCCTGACTAAGAACGGATTCACAAAAGGTAAAGTGGATATAACACTCTTCAGAATTCAAGATGGGAAGAGTATACTGCTTGTTCAAATATATGTGGATGACATCATCTTTGGATCCACAAACAAAGAGCTGTGTGATAAATTCTCAAATCTTATGCAAAGCAAATTTGAAATGAGCATGATGGGAGAGCTGACATTCTTCCTTGGACTCCAAGTAAAACAAGTGAAGGATGGAACCTTCATAAGTCGGACAAAATACACGAGAGATTTAATAAAGAAATTTGGTATGGGAAGAAGTCTTACGTGAAAATACCGATGAATACATCAATCAAAATGGATATGGATGCGGATGGCAAGCTTTGTGGATCAAACAAGATACAAAGCACTTATTGGATCATTGCTCTATCTTACGACAAGCGAGGCGGACATCACCTTTCTTTGTAGGTGTATGTGCAAGATCTCAATCTGCTCCAAAAGAAAGCCACATGGCTATGACCGAGAGAATCTTGAGATATTTGAAAGGAAGCAAGAAGTTGGCTTATGGTATCAAAGGAAGGTGGATTCAAGCTAATTGGGTATTGGACTCGACTATCTTTGGATGTAGAGTTGATAGGAAGAGTACCTCGAGGCACATGTCAAATGATTGGAAATAGGCTAATTTCTGGTTTAGCAAGAAGCAAAATTCAATAGCTACCTCCACAGTGAACGAAAATATAGGGCGGTATTGTTGCCTTAAGTCTTATGGATGAGACATCACGAGAGATTATGAAGTTGAAGAAAAGGAAATTCCAATTATGTGTGATAACACAAGTGCAATTGCAATCACTCAAAATCTGTGTTGCACTCAAGAACAAAGCACATTGATGTCGGATATCATTTCATAAGAGATCATGTTGAAAAGAAGGACATCACCTTGGAATATATCTCAAGCGATAAGTAGTTAGCGACATATTCACAAAACCATTATGTGAATCAAGATTTGAAGAACTCAAACATGAATTGGGATTAATTGAGTTGAGTTGACACTCGGAAGACTCAAAGAAAAGAGATGAAACACGAAAAAGATGAAAAAAAGATTTGAACTCTTAAATCGGCTAAGTGAATTAGCCATATCGGAGAATCAATTGCGTCAAGTTAATGACGGTGAGTACCTATGTGCAAAGAGAAGAGTTAAATCGGCTAAGGAATAAAATTTGAGTCATTTATGAGCAAAGTGACAAAAAAACGAGTCGTTTTTACTAAGCGGGAATGTTTTTAAGAATGACATCGACATAATTATGATGTGTCTGATCAAAAAAGCTGCACACAAAGCTTATGATTGGATATAAATGATGCCGCATTAAATACGATAAATTAAGTGTTAATTGGCGTGCAAAATCGAGCCGTTGATCTTGATCAAATTTCAAAAACCCACATCCTTTCATAACCCTCTTATTTTTTCATCCGATTTTCTCTCACTTTACCAAAATTGTTCATCTCTCTCTCAAAGGCAAAGAAATAAATTGTCTCTCAAAACCCTACAAATCCTCAAGTTCATTTTCAAAGTTTCGTTCGGTAAACACCGAAAATTGGCATCTACTCATGATTTCGTCAAGTTGGGAAAGCAAATCCACATTGGGTCTCTTTGTGGATTTGTGGCATGATCAAGCGAGTGCAGCGACACCCTCGTGAAGAAGATTGCGAGAGAAGCTGGAAAAGTCTAGATTAAAACCGTTTTTGACGATGGAGTTTCCGATGACCTATGTGGAAGAGGTCGCACGATTCTATGTGACGCGAAGTTCACGATGAGGGCATCAAGTCCTCTGTTCACGGAAAAGAGTTCACCATCTTTGCCGAGGATTTGGTAGAACATTTGTTTGTTGCGCGGAAGGAGTCTTGGGAGATTTATGAAGGTGATGTGAACACAGCTCTTGCTTGGAAGGAAGTAGCCAATCCCATTGTCTTTGCGAAGGTTGTCTACAGTGAGAAGAAGCTCTTGAAGGAAGACTACCACAAAGCTGCTGGATATTGTTGCAAGTGCATTGATATCAAATTTGGAAGCTATAATCGGTTTCCCAAAACTAAGGCGATCGTAATGGCTGCGATCATAGAAGAAAAAGAAGGTGAAGTGAAATTTGAGTTTGTATCGATGGACTCGCGAGAATATTGGGAATAAATCCTTCAAGGAGGATGGTGCGTTTGGAGGATCACTGGGAAGTGCGGCCTTGGTGATTGGTAGGATGATGGAAGTAAAGGAGTCCCTCTTCGACATGGAAAGCGTTCCATGTAAACAAAAAGATGTTCGGTCTAATCGCTCACGGAGCACGGAGGAGAGCTTATGCCAAAAGAGGCGACATGAGTGAGGGGGAATCGGTGGTCTCGAAGAAACAACTATCTCCTCTCTCTCCCGAGGAAAAAGTTTGCCCTGCGGTTGCAAAGAAGATTCTTTGTCCGTGCGGCAAAGAAGAAGAAAACAAAAGATGCCCCTGCCCCCTGCGGCCGTGTCTCTGCTCCTGCGGTGCGGCGGAGAAGGAACCTCAAATACCTTCTCCGGTTGTCGAAAAGGAGGGCGATAAGCCGAGGCGGCCTAGGTCCTTAGAAAAAGACAACAACACTGGCTTTGGCCCCCACCTAGGACTCAGAAGAAACCATATCGAGCCAAAAATCCCTCGGTAAGGACTTAAAGAAGAAGAATCTTCAAGCGTTCGAGCTTGAGAAGCAGGTGAGTCGGCCCACTCGGTGAAATAGATACTGAGGCTTTGGAGAAGTAGAGTCTCGAAATCATTGATGAAAACAACCAAATCTCTTTGAAGCCGTCGAGAGGCATATTGAAGACACAAGGTATGTCGAGAACACTAAAAGCGGTGAGAGAGCAAACTCTTACATTGTGGGGTTGTTTCCCCTCTCTGCAGACGATCGCTGCGAGGGTGCGGAGCACAAAGTTTGCTACCTTCAATCCACGAGCGAGGGACAATAGGGAGAAGATGACAAAGATGATGATGATGTGATGATCTATCCCCATCATATCCGGACATCAAAATGGAAATGCGAGAATGGAGAAAGTGGAAGGTGAGTTGATCCAGGGAACAATTCAAAGACCGGAATTTATTGAAGAAGAAGGCGAATTGTTGAACTTTCTCGGATTGACCAATGTGGTACAAGCAACCTTTGGATGAAAAACGCACGAGATATCTTGCAGATCTTCAAAGACAAAAAGAAGCGGCGGCATAGGAAGGCGAGGCTCGTGAAAAGGCGATGTTGTTCCTTTATTGGAACCAGCGATCATACACATCCTCATCTTGACATCCTCTCTGCAGGAGTGATGAGGATCGGATCCTTCTTTGCTCTGAGAAGAATTGCGGATCGACAAGCCATGCGGGAATCCAGGAACCTGCATGAAGCGCGTTTATTGGAAGGACAGGGAGTCTTCCACATCACGGTGGAGATCGATCCGATGGGAGTGGTGCGGCATATTGCCACGATTGTTCTTTGCCACCACTTCTCGACTCACTCGAACAAGGTGTTAAAGGCTGGCGATGGCGGGTTTATGGGGACCCGATCGAGCCTACCCCTAATGAAGGTGTCTTACCCCTGCCCCAATGGTGACTACTCAAAGGGAGCAGGGAGTGCGGAGACGCAGTGACCCCATTCAAGTCACTCGGTGGTGTGCCGGGGGAAACTCCCTCATTTTGCGGCAAGGTCGAAGGATCTGCGGTGACTCCTCAACGAATCTTGGAGGCGAAGTGGAGAAGGAACAACAAGCGGATACACATCAAGTTGTCACGACGAGGCTCGGCGATTAAGACTATCTCGGTGAAGTGCCAAGCTGCTCTACAAGCGATAATGGCTGCTTTGAGTGCGGTCGAGGCACATGAAGGAAGCGCCACGGGAGTTAACACTCAGGCAATGAAAGTGCAATCCATGGAGTTGAGACTCCGGTGGATGCCACCTCGAAAGACCCCAAGACATCTAACATGCTTTGTCGAAGGGATGTCCCAGGCGAGCCTCGGCATTGCGATTGAGGCTGCGGGAGGTAGTGAAGGCCAGCGGGAGATTGAGACTTCAGGGTAAAAGGCGGAAGCCTGAGAACATCCCTCCTACTATCATTGATCCATTTGAAAAGGAGATAAGTGCTCTTCCACGATTCTAAGAAAATCGATGTAACCTTTGCAGGATCACGAAGGTGAAGGCGAAAGGCGAGTTATCCCCTATTGCCAATCAAAAGACTCGGTGAGGATGTTCTCCCAAGCACGAGTAAGTCGACCTTAAGGCTACTCGCCAAACCTTTAATTTTGATGATGAGCCATCCTTGGAAATCTCATCATCGTCGATGACGCCTCGGATACGGCCGAGGACGATCAACTCATGTGGAAAAACCAGTGAGGCCAAGCGAGGCTACATTAAGAGTTGAGGCTCGGCAAAAAGGTGGTCAACTTACACGAGACCACAAGCTGAAACAAAGTCAGCTGCGCGGGCTCCCCATGCTGCGCAGGATCGACTCGGGAACTTCACAAGCACAAGTTGTCATTGGTGATTCCCGTTTCCCGTGATGATTCGTTTGGAGAATCATTTCCCTTCTCTCTGGAAGTACGACCTTCTTGAAGAATCGGCTCGAGATCAAAACGTTTCCATAAACCTTATCTGTTATACCAACAGACACCATCATCAATGACTTCGACTTTTGGTTTGCTTGGCATGGTGAGACGAAGTAGCGGTGAGGTTCGAGAAGTTTTCAAGGCCATATTTGCGAGAGATAGAAAAGATGGAGAGGCACCAGGCCTCACTAGACATAAGGCTAGACAATAGAGACGTAAATCTTACTGCCGATCTGTGAGGAATAATTGTCAGGATCCAGGAATGGTGGCAACAACAGCAAACAATGCGCGTAGAACAAGCTCGATATTTCAGGACATTCTTCAATAAATTGCTAGTACGGCGGTGAGAATGCGTCTGAAGATAAGAATGCAAGAGAACATCGATCGAATGCATGAATCTCAGACACGAGAGATGCAAGCTGCTGCGTGAATATAATAAGAAAGAGCTCTGCAGCGTAGAGGAGAACATGGATAGGAAGTTCAGCCTCCTCATGGCTGAAATGAAGCTAGTGACAAGCTGAATCCAACGCCACTCGCTCGAATTCCGTGCGGCATACTCCGCAGGTGATTGAAGCATAACTCGGCTATCGGCCGCTTAGACTTCATGATTGCTAGCTTGTTTCGGGCGTTCCTCTCTCCTTTGATGATGCCAAAAAGGGGGAATAGGAATACTAAAAGCGTTGAAAGGATCGAAAAGGTTTGAAAAGGAGGGGCCTTGTTGTGAAGGAAAGGCAGTGAGAACGAGAAAAGAGAGAAGAAAGGAAAATCTGTTGAGGGGAAGGTTCGAAAGATATAACCTTGATGATTGCTAAAACCCCCAACAAGGTCTTGTCACAACTGATATCATCGGAAACTCCATGTGACTCTGCCGCTCCAACATCTGCGGTACCCATGGTGAAAAGAGAAAGATAGTTGAAGCGGGGATGAAGGAAGTGGAAGGAAAGATGGATGCCCGAGTTATGGATATTACGAAACAACATGGAGGCATTCCAAGAGGACGGAGACACCTATGCCATTTCGGACGTCGGGCAAGGCAAGATCTGTTGATGAATTCAAGCGCTCGCATCAGGGTTACTTCATAAATATGTCATGGCTGAGCTTGGGATTTGTATTGGGAAAAAGGCCTCAAGCTATGTGAAGAAGGTGACAGCGATAAACTCGCGATCGCTCTCTTTGGTCACTCTGCTAGTCACTCATTTGGGAAAAAGAAGGCCCCGATACAATACACGCCCGGAGGAAGAGGAAGAAGCGATGGTGGAGGAAGAGGTTTGAGACCTAGACCTCGCCCAAAAACATTAAGTACATAGATCCCAGGCAAGAAAGGAGGGATCTATTGGGCGGATCGACAAAGTAGCCAACGTGCAAGTGGCTAAAAACAATCTTTGAGTATGTGAAAAGGATTGAAGAAGAAAATAGAAGACAAACTCAATTTGTGGGAGGAAAGACAAAGAAAGAAAAAGAAGAGATGAAGGCTGCGAGAAAGGCTTATGAGAAAAAGAAGGAGGCTGAAGATGATGAAGAAGAAGAAAAAGGTCAAAAGATGACAGAGTGAAGAAGAGGAAAAGAAGGAGCGTGAAGGAGATGAAGTGTTCTTTGTTCACCCCTTCATGTATTTTACTATGTAAATACATCTTTATGTAAGTCTTACGTACACGAATAAAATTGTATAATATCTATACTTGCGTAGATATAGAACAACATGGTTACCTTAAGTTTGTTTAGCGACGATACACTCTGTAAGTGGTTGTGTAAAGAACAAGAATGTTATGATCAAAAAAGATTGATTCTACACATACGTTCGTGATTCTACATTGTCATGCGTATCTTTCTTTGTTCAATTATTGAATGAATGCTTTAAGTTTTGGCATCATCAAAAAGGGGGAAATTGTTGGGAAATCATTTTTAGATTTTGATGAATGCCATGTAAAACTTAGAATAGAAAGTTGGCACCCCATTTTTGTTGTAAATTGCATTGTAATAGATAGGGCTGGTCAGTGAGTTAAGTCGGCTATGCCAAGATATACAAGAAATCAAGCTGGAAACTAGAAGGAAGACTCATTTGTGAGGGCGGTGAGTGTGGCAAAGAAGAAAAGTCGGGAACTCATTGAAGGTGCGGTGAGATGCGGTGAGTGAAGTGTCGGTCAAGTCAACTCAAGCGGCCAAGTCTCAAGTTGAAGTGACGGATGAGTCATCCAATGATTGGAAGGCGACTTAAAGTCACGGGAAGTCGAAAATGCAATCAAGTCGAGATAATTGAAAGAGATCCGTTGCCGAGAAGTCAAGAGAATTTCTTAAACAAGTAATACTTCCATCTTGCCTTTCTTGAAGTGCTCGATCCAGAAGCGTGCAAAAGGAATAAACCGATAGGAAAGCACTTTTTATGTCGAACTCGAAAAAGTGAATACTCATTCATACGAGGAAATGTCAATTTCAAGGGCGCAACAAGACAACCAACGACCACAAGTGTCTTTTGAAAATTAGCTTTATCTCTTCAATGGGCAAATTTTTCAAAAGAACACTATAAAAGGCTGAGGAATCTATTTGAGAAAATGGTTACATTGACAATCAAAAAAACCAAACACGAACAAGAAAAGCAATATACGTAACAAAATTATTCTCAAATCATTCAAGTTCAATCCTCAAGCCTACACTACGAAGGAAATCAATCCAACACTCATCTGTGAAGGAAAAAGACGACTTCAATCAATTGAAGAGGAAACATTTGAAGAATCAAGGGTCTACACTCCACGGAGGATTGTCGAAAGGTTCAAAGATGAACCAGTCTCAACTTTTGGAGGGCTTCGTGATCAAATCCAAGAAGCTTGAGCAAGTGGGTTGTAGTAGCAAAGCATTTTGCCTGTGAAGAAGGCTGAGTCGTCACGAGAAGCGTTTGTGTGATCAAGGCATCTCGGTGCCCGAGTCCCAAAGGATCAAGTCGGTTTGTGTGATCAAGACTTGCGTGCGGGGACTGTTAACCACTTTGTATATTGATCAATACTTAGTGGATTCCTCCACGAGTTGGAGAGGAGAGGAGTAGAAAAATTACCCCATCTTGAACCTCTATAAAAACTTATTGTGTCATTTACATTTTCAAAGCACTTTAATTTACGCACATTACTTTAATATCTTTGATAAATTTGCTATCAATTGATAATCAACAAAGTGCTAAAACCAAGCATTAAAACATATTTAACCAAAATTCAAGGGTGTTAAGTCTTCATTTGAAAACATATCACGGTCGAGTTAAGTCTTTAGTCAAAAGCAATTTGAGTTATTTTATCAACGACTCGTCAGTCATGTTGAGTGACTAACTCTGTTGATTAACTAACTTAGCTGTCCACCAAGGACTTCATTTGTAAAGTATTAACTCACGAGCGTTTTAAAAGGACTAAATCGAAAAGTTGGTAAGGTTTATTCAACCCCCCCTTCTAAACCTTACACCCACACCCCTTAGGACCTACACCATCATTGATACGTGAAACACATTTTGTACCCCTGACAAGTCTGGTGGCAAATTCAAATGGTACGCCAAGTCCCCAACCTTTCTAGTATCTCAAATGGTCTAATATATCGAGGCCGTAGCTTTCCCTTTTTACCAAATCCTTCATCGGAGCCACTTTCAAAAAACACATCTGTTGCGAACTTCGAACTGTATATCCTTCTGCGTTTATCCACATAGGACTTATGTCTATCTTGAGCAACCTTTATTCTATCCTGGATCTCTGTGATATTTTTCACTGTTTGTTCAATCAACTCTGGTCTCAAAATCTTCTTTTCTCCAACATCACTCCAATATAAAGGGGACTTACACTTTCTCCCATATAAAGCTTCATACGGTGCTATCTTAATCGTTGTTTGGTAATTGTTATTGTACAAGAATTCCACTAATGGCAACATTGTTTCCCAACTTTCCCCTGTATCAAGTATACATGCTCTCAACAAGTCCTCTAACGTCTTAATATTTTTCTCAGACTACCCATTGGTCTACGGATGATAGGTTGTACTGAGTCTCATTTCGTTCCCAATGAATCTTGAAGACTCCTCTAAAACTAAGATGCAAACCGCTGATCTCTATCCGATACAATAGAAACTGGCACCCCGTGTAGTCTCACAATTTCCTTAATGTAGATTCTGACATACTGATCCATACTAAAAGTCATTCTTATCGTTAGAAAATGCACTGACTTGGTCAATCGATCCACTATGACCCATATTGCGTTATTCTTTTTCAATGCTTGTGGTAGTCCGACCACAAAATCCATAGTTATGTGTTCCCACTTCCACTCTGGGATTTTCAACTGCTTAAGCAAACCCGATGGTTGTTGGTAGTCTGCTTTAACTTGCTGACAAACCAAACACTTCTCTACAAAATCCCCAATATCTTTTTTCATACTTCTCAACCAGAAAAGCCTCCTCAAGTCATGATACATTTTTGTACCTCCCGGATGAGCTGTGTAGGGAGTATTATGCGTCTCCTCCAGAATCTCCTTCTGAAGTATCTTATTCTTAGTGACACAAATCCTTCCTTCATATGTTAGGACATCATCGCCGGTTACCTTGAATCCCTCAATATCTCCAGCTTGTGCATGTTCCCTCATCTTGCACAAAAACTTATCGTGGGGTTGAGCATCCTTAATCTTATCTCTTAAGGTAGGTTAGACCACCAATGATGTTAAAATGGCTTCCGTACCATTTGGTGGCTCAACAACTTCAATCTCCGGTTTGGCAAACTATTTTGCCAACTGTTCTTGCTCTGTGAGCATGCAAGCAAATTCCCTTCGGGTTTTTTAGCTCAAGGCATTAGCTACTACGTTAGCTTTCCCCAGATGATACTGAATGGTGCAGTAATAGTCTTTCACCAGTTCTAACCATCTTCTTTGCCTCATATTCATCTCCTTATGAGTGAAAAGGTATTTAAGGCTTTTGTGATCCGTGAATATTTCACACCTCCCTCCATACATGTAGTGTCGCTATATCTTTAATGTATGCACCAGGGTAGCCAACTCCAGATCATGTGTGGGGTAATTCAACTTGTGCGCCTTTAGTTTTCTCGAGGCGTAAGCCACAAATTTTCTGTGTTGCATCAAAACAGAACTCAAACCTTGCTTCGATGTGTCACTATAGATGACAAATCCCTCTGTATGATTAGGAATTGTCAATACATGGGCAGAAGTTAATCTACCCTTCAACTACTGAAAACTCTCCTCGCACTTCTGAGTCCATTCAAACTTTTATCATTTCCTCGTTAACTGAGTCATAGGCATGGCTATACTAGAGAATCCCTCGTGGAACCTTCTGTAATAGCCAGCTAGACATAGAAAACTGTGTGCCTCACTTGCAATCTTAGGTACATTCCAACCACTTACTGCTTCGATTTTACTAGGGTCAACTTCGATTCCTTGTAATGTGACCACGTGCCCTAGAAACACGACTTGGTCCAACCAGAATTCACACTTCTTAAACTTCGCGTATAACTTTTCTTTTTGAAGTGTCTCTAATACAATCCTTAAATGCTCCTCGTGTTGCACCTTATCCCTCGAGCATATCAGTATGTCGTCTATGAAGACTATGAAGAATTGATCTAGGTAAGGGTGAAACACTCTATTCATCAAGTCAACAAAGACTGCTGGTGCATTAGACAAACCAAATGACATCACTACAAACTCGTAGTGCCCGTAATGGGTGCTAAATGCCATTTTCAGAATATCACACTCCTTTATCTTCAGTTGGTGATACCCAGATCTCAAATCAATCTTGGAGAACACACTAACTCCTTGAAGTTGATCGAATAAACTTTCGATCCTGGGCAACGGATACTTATTCTTCACTGTAAGTCGATTCAACTCTCTGTAATCGATGTACATTCTAAGTGACCCATCTTTTTTCTTCACAAATAGGACTGGCGTGCCCCAAGTTGACACACTTGGGAGAATAAATCCCATCTCCAACAGTTCTTGAATTTGAACTTTAGCTCCTGCAGCTCATTCGGCACCATCCGATAGGGTGCCATAGATACTTGTGCCACTCTAGTACCAAATCGATGGAGAACTCCACCTGTCGATTTGGTGGTACTCCTGGTAACTCTTTGGGAAAAACATCCACAAATTCCTGGACTGTAGGGACGCCATTTGGGGTCAATTCAATTGTTGGAAAATTCCAACAATATTCACCAAATACCCTTGATAATTTCCTTTTTTCAGCAAGGTCAAAGCATTCATTGCTGATATAACTCTGGGAATAATCCTAGTTTTAGTCCCGTAAAACTTTATTCCTTCTTCTCCGGGCAAATGTAGTGTTATTTCCTTCTCCTGACGCTGAATGTCAGCTCGATATCTACTAAACCAATCCATAACAAATATTATATTGAAATACTTCATACTAATCACATACAAATTGGCTTTAAGATCATTCCACCCTATGTAAACGTCTACATCCTTAATGATTGAATCAGTGAAAATCGTCTTACTAGAAGGCAAACTAATCTCAAGAGGTTCGTCGATCCTAATATCACTATGTCCAATCATATTATGAATTCTCAAAGACATAAATATGGCGTATCCCATGGCTGGCAGCAATCTCCTGAGCACGAAACATTATCTCTACATATGATAGAACTCCATGGCTTGCCACAATATGGCGTATCCCTGGTCGTAAGCCCGCTTGGAACCTTAATGCTCGCTTATGGTTTGTATCCACCATGTATTCCACAAAAAAGCTCATCTGATTGAACTTCCTCTCATATTCTGTAACTGACACCCCTTCTTGCTTCAAATACCAAAATTCGCGCTCCATTTGTTCCCGATAGTGTTGGGGACAATACTTTTCCATTACTATCTTCTTAAAACCTTCCCATGTTAGAGTTGCTAGTTCCTCGATAGACCTTAATCTCCAGTAACTCATCAACCATCGCCCATTATCTTGTACCAGTTGGTACTGAGAACAAAAGTTGCGTTGTGCATCAGTACACCCGATCAACTTGAAAGTGCATTCCATTGATATGAACCACTCGTCCACATAAGCAGGTCCTTCTAGCCCATTATAGATTCGGGGTGAGATGCGGCAAAACTGCTCCACCACTTGGGCCGGGGTTAATGCGGATGCTTGGTTGAACAAGTGTGCATTCTCGACAGTCCCTTGGTTCCGTGCTGGTACTGGGTTTGCCTCATTGTTTTGGTTCATATTGTTGTTAGTAGCAGTAGCAGTAGCTCGGGGTCTAGATCTACGTCCTCGAAAAATTTTCCTATAGTCAAAACATAATCATAACTTAGTAAAAATTGTACGAGGTATGCGTTCCAAAATAAAAATATAGTTTAGCAGTCAACTCATGACTAGATAAGACATCCAAAATATATGAAAGAAAGCGTAAAAGATTTCCATTATCATCAATTCAAAAACCTTCAAGAGGTAAAATATACTAATCTGAAAACAACTGGAAACGAGAAAAATAAATGCTGAACTAAAATAAAGAAATCCTAACTACTACGTCTAATCACTAAGCGTTGCTTGAGTTTTCATCCCAAGGTTCCTCTTCGGGATCCTCTTTCATCTCATCTTTTGGCTCGGTTATATGCTTCAGCCACATCCCATACAAATGTGTAGAGAAGTCAACAAAAATGATGATGGGAGCATCTATAGTGTGGGTGAAGGTCGCTTCTCGGAGAAATAGAGCTCTCGCACGAGGTTCCCACTTCGGGGGCATAGTGTTTATCAGTTTCATGAGCGCCATGTAGTCAAAGACACCATCTTGTTTTACTACGGCCCACACTCTTCCCATTACAAGTATGTGGCCTCCTAAATCATTATCATCCAATCTCTCACAGTTCCTAAAGTCTCTAATACTCTTGCTTTTCAGGGTTGCAGGACAAATAACAGACTTCCTAGCGGTCTCATGAGGGCCAGCCATCTAACTATATATATCAGGCCTATAAAAATTTTAAATGTCATGAAATTTCTTAAGTACAAGGCATAGTAAACATGAAAACATATATCATTTTACAACATTAAAAATATGTATTTTTCATAGTAAATGACATTAAAAATAAGGCTCAAGTCTCATGAAGTAGCATGATCGCATAATACATGACATAAAGCTCAAAATTCGTAATGCAACACGACGTAAAAAAATATAAGTATTACATTGGAGTCAACATGGTGTGGCCAAGGTGATTGATCATAGATTATTTTAAAAATAAGGCTCAAGTCTTCAGAAACGTAGACCCGCTCTGATACCACTAATGTAGTGCCTTAATTTTTAGAAAGTGCAACTACGCATAATAACAACCACGAAATAATAAGTTCATGGTAATAACTAAAAAATTAACAGAAGCGATTAATCTATTTTGTTCCAAACGAATACAAACAACTAACTTAAATTAAATATTCCTTCCTCCATAAACAAATGAAATAACTAAGGCATTGCATGTTTTAAAAAAAATGGGAAAATTAAAAATAACCAACATTGTTCAAATAATTTCTACTACTAATGAAAATTTGACAATAACCAAATTGTCCATGATCAATTCACCCGCCACGCGCCACGACGGACTTCTCAACCTGAAATGTTAAAATTTTTAGGGTGAGTTATTGTCAACTCAATGGAGAAGCAATTATTTAAGTTAAATACGCATGTATAACAATTAGCATAAATATTCATGGAAAAAATCATAGTCTCACGTATAATTAAGTACCAGTAGTCTCAAAGTCTCGTGTACAATTAAGTACAAATAGTCTCGTGTAAAATTAAGTAAAAATAGTCTCAAAGTTTCGCATCATATTTAACATGAACATGCATCTAACAATTAAACATGACATTTAAAGTAAACAAAAGCAATAAACCCCACCTTAATATGAAATGCGGAAATATGAATGCGTGCTTCTTGATAATTCTAGACCTCGTAAGAATGATTTCCTACAAATAAATAAAGTAGAATAACTTAATATGTAATTTTAGGAAAGTTAGTTTAAGAAAATAAATAAGAAAAAAGAATATATAATGAATTTGGTTTTGAAAATTAGTATCAAAACATAAAAGGGTTGGTGGGTAGTGTTTAGAGATTTTTGGGGTAAAACTGACACTTTTGAGAAATAAGGGATTAAATCCCTTAATTGGACTCAACCCATTTTCCCAGCCCCTGTTTCTCGTCTTTCTCTCTGTCAAAACTAAAAAAAGGTTTCATTATTTTTCTCCCTCAAATCTCTCATCATCTCACGTCTGTCTCTCTAAAATAAATCAAACTTCTCCCTCAACCTTTTACGCCATTCCTCTCTTAGTCTCACTCTCTCTCAGTCTTACTCTCTCTTCTCCGTCTCACTTTGTGCTCTCTGTTTTGTTTTTTCCGCTGAACACTCTCTCTCTCTCTCTCTCTCTCTCTCTCTCTCTCTTCCATGCTCTCAAGAAGCAGGCGCGCCGTTGGATTTGGCGCGGTTATGGTAAAGCGGTGATTTGGGATCGGTTTTTAGGGTGGATAGAGCAGGCTCACGAACCCAACTTGGGTTTCGTGTTTTCAGTCGGTGATGGGTGGTGGATTTCTTGGTTGTGGACTAGTTTGTGGTGGCCTGGGTTGAAGATTTCGGGTTTGTTTCTCAGAGTTTGCTGGGATCGCCGATGATTCAGGGTTTCGAGCTTTGATAATGGGTTTTAGGTTATTGAATTTTTTGATTTTCGATCGGCAGTCGTTTTGGTTATATATATATTTTTTGACAGTTCCCAATTTTCGGGTTTTGACAGCCGGCGGATGTTTGTCAGACTGGGCGACTCAGGGTGTTTTAGAGGTTTCTAGTGGCTATGGGCTAGACTCGGGTTGTGAATTGAGAGATTAAGAAAATTTCTCGGTTATTTGCCATGAGGAAGCTTTGAACTTGAATGGTGGAGGCGTGGAGAAAGTTGAGATGGGACGTGAATTTATTTTTTTTTCTTTTTTGAGTTTCAGAGAATATTGTATTTGAGTTTTTCAGGGAAATCAATTGAACTGATTAGTGTTGGAAGGATATGAACGTAATTTGGTAGTCGGTTTAATATATCAGAGCGTTATGGGGGTTATCTAGGAGTTTAGGTAATTTTGGAGAACGTGGATTCTTGAGATATCAGTTTGACAGAGTAGTGGGCATTTGAACGTGGTTATGGCTTATCAGATATAAGCCATATTCTCTTAAGAAAAGATCTAATTTGGTTTTATCTGATATAATCTACTATGATAAAGATAAGTATATTTGAAAATTTGAAATTTAAATAAAAGATTTTTCTGCAGATTTTCATCTTTTAGAAGTTGGACATGGGCTTTTAAAAAAAATACTAATAAGTTTATAAATTGGCCTGTCAATTTTATTAAGACTGGGCTTGATAATGACCAAGATAGAAATTCTATACTGGGCCAAAATTTAAAATCCTATAGGTCCAATATAGTAAAACCCAATTTGGTAAAATTTTGGGGTATCACATCAATTACATGAATTTGGACCTCTGTAACTTCATTGGCCTTCAATGTTGCTGGGGCCTCAGCTGTGACAGTCTCAACCATCATGAATTCACTGGCAACAACAACTTCCGATTCAACAATCACACCTTCGTCTCCTAAATTCAAATTTTATTGGTCCCCTGTAGCCTCCTCCAACCTGGCTGCCGTGTGAGTAGTTCCCCCTCAGCTAGCTCACCAGCTGATAGCGATTTGATGGGAAAACTGTCGCTGGGGACTTGGCTATATCTCTTCAATGTTCAGTTAATTCTTGAGCTGTCTCAACACCTTCCTTAGGGCGTGGCTCAACTAGGTTACACTTAACTACTTCATCTATCCCATCATCATCACCATCTGCCCATGTGTCTTGTCCTTGGAAATGAGCTGGGAAGGTGACTGCATCTAAGTCCCTCACCACATCTTGCATGATTGGAGTTGTAAATAAAACCACGGATGATTCTCCAACACCTTTTAGCTTCTCTTACTCGTGAAGCTCACGGGACTTTTGTAAAGCTTTCTTCAGTTGAGTAGCTTCAACTGCATCAACTCCTTGGATTGGCTCATCTTCATCACTGTTGCTGTAGAAATCTGGGATTACAACATCAGTGAAGGGGCAGATATGAGGCTCAGGAGCCTTACCCTTCTCAAGGGCATTTGCCTTCTAGGCTTCATTCTTCTCGAAGAGAATAGTGCTGGAGTATACTTCATCGAGAGCCAACACAACAGTTGCGTTGTCCATAAAATCAAGAAGCCACTCTTTTTCTTCAATCATTTCACAAGACTAGAAACACAAGATGATGTTCCTCCAATATTTCCCAGACTAATACTTGAGTTATCTTCATACAAAGGTGTATTCCTCGACTGATAATCAAGCAATATACTGTAGCAATTTTGGCGAACTTCTTATACTTTAGATTGTGATCTTTCACCATATATTAGTGGAAAGTAATACTCAACCAGTTTCATCTTGTACCTAGGATCTAAAACAACAACAACCCCCATCATAACATGGCAAGTATCCCAATATTTTGCATATTTTTCCAACATTTTTTTGCCATAAATTGGATTGTAATATTTGGACTCTTTACCCACTCATCTAATTTTAATCTAATATCACAAATTTTTGGAAAATAAATATTACAAGTGGGATAGAGTGTACCAGAAAACATCTCAGTCACTTGATAAAAAACTTTCAACTTCCCACAAATTTCTGTTGCAATCATCCAATCTTCATCAGTTGGTAGACTCTTGTAAAGTCTTTCTCGATATTTAACCCATGGAAACACATCTTTATACATTATTGCAGTTTCTAACATCAAGTATGTCGAATTCCAACGAGTTTTACAATCAAGAGACAACTTCTTAGTACAACAAACATGCAATTGATGTGCAACATCTTCAAAATTTTCTACTATAGCAGGTAAAGAAGTCCAATATATGACACTAATACGTATTCTCTCAATTGCACCACTAATTATTTTCAAACCATCCTTCACAATTAGATTCAAAATATGAGCACAACAACGCATATGAAGTAGCTTACCATTTAATATCAAATCTCTCCTTGATAACTTGTCCAAGAGAAGACATAACATGGCATCATTGGTCGTGCAATTATCAACTGTAACTGTTGATATTTTTCGATCAATGTTCCAATCCATCAAAGAATCAACAAGTAGATCAGAAAGCACTTCAGCGGTATATGGAGCTGGAACATATACAAACCTATATAAGATGAAACAAAGTGTTAAAGTAAGTATATCAAAATATATCCTATATTTAAAACTAACATTTCTCAATATAAATTACACATACCTCAAGATGCAATTTTGTAGAATCCATGAATCATCTATAAAGTATGCAGTAATTGTCATGAAACCTTTCTTGGTGTTATTTGATGTCCACATATCAGTTGTGATAGCTATTCGACATTTAAGCTTGTCCAACAATTCATAACACTTGGTTTTCTCAACACCATAAATACCCAAAATATCACTTCTCAAAGTGTTTCGTGATATTATGTTAAAGCAAGGTTGGAGGCTAGCAACAAATCTTCGGAACCATATATGTTCAACAATACTGAGAGGGTAATCATGTAAAATTACCATCATAGAAAGCTCTCGCCTCGAATCTTCTTGTCTGAAAGTATGTGATCTAAGCTCTTCGCTTCCACAAACTTTCTTGGTTGCCATCATCAAACTTTGGCGGATATTCGTTTTACTCGGTCTCCTTTTACAAGTTTTCTCATAATGTTTTTCAAATTAGTAGTTTCATGACTTTTTGGATGTTTGAGCCGAGTTTTGCAATAGTTACACTCCGCATGTGGAATTCCATCAACCACCACTCTTTTAAAATGATTCCAAACCTCTGAAGTTCTCTTTATTTTACCATTGTTGTCAGGAATATCCTCAGCCCCAAAGTCATCACCACCTTCGTTAGTACTCTCTGAGTTAATTCCCATTGTAGAATTGCTTTCTTGGATGTTAATAGATGGAAGAGAATTATCTCCTTCTTCGAATCCATATGTAAATTATTAATGATAAAAATAATTAGTAAATCTTTGTAAGTCAGCGACTACGATAATCTAGAGGGGGTGAATAGATTATCTCCATCTTTTCAATTTCGCCCTCTTTTTTTAATCGAATGCTCAAAGACAATAATAAAAATGCGGAATGTAAACAACACACGTCGATTTAAAGAGGTTCAACCCACCTAGGGCCTAATCCTCTACCACCCCAAAGTATATCAGGGATGGATTTCAAAAAGAAAAAGAATTTTATTAATTACCAAAATTAATACAAATTCAACTTACAACACCTTGAAGAGCACCACACTCTTCTTCAACACCACCTTTGAGATTACCACAATCTCTTCTTGAAGATTACCACAATCTTCAACGACACCTTGTGAAGATTACCACAATCTTCACCTTGAAGAGCACCACACTCTTCAACACCTCAACAAGAAGATTACCACAATCTTACACCTAACACCTAGTTCACCCAAGTGTGTTCTTACCACAAGAACACTCACAAGGATATCTTGTGTTGAATGATTACCCAAAAATTCAAGATTACAACTCGATAATGAATTATACAATTGAGTGCAAGTGTAATCAAGAATTGCCTAGACCTCAAGAATGTGAAAGTGAATAGCTAGGAAAATTACAACAAGAAATAAGACAATGTAAGAACAAGTGTATTCTTGAGTGTATCTTGTAGTGTTGTAGTTTTCTCTCTTGTTGTGTTGCTTCAATTCTTCCTCTATTTATAGAAGATGTCTTGTACATGATAGGCTCCTCTTGGCGACATGAATTCAGAAACATTGCAAGACAATTGAAGAAAAGAGTGTTAGAAATCAATCCCACAATTTAGGGAAAAATAATTTTCTTTGTCAAAGTCGTCACAAATAGACGTTTGAAAATGAGAAAACACATTTACACAGGCGGTGGTCAAGGTCGACCTATGTCCAAATGGTCGAGCAAAACCAAAAACGAAAATTTGAGAAAATGCTCCCGTGCACGGTCATTAGTCTACCACCCTGTTGAATGGGTCAACCAACCTTTTTCAAAGAAATAGCTTATTCACATTTTTTCACAACATTGGGTATGGGATGCCCTAACAAAGGCGACCGATTGGCCTAAACAAAAGTGTTGTCCAATTTTATATCGAAAATAAACTTCAAGAAATACTCCAAAAAATAGTAAAAATATTTTAGATTGATCGGGAATATTAGGACAATATTTTAGAACCATTGTTTTGGTGTAAAAACACATTAACACAAAATCATCAAAAGTGTTGTCCAATTTATATCGAAAATAAACTTGTAGAAATACTCAGAAAAATATTAAAACCATTTTAAATCATTTAGGAGCATTTGGACAACCTTTAAAAACATTGTTTTGGTACAAAAACAAAATCATCAAAATCATGATAAAACCATTTATCAAACAAATGCAACAAACCTCCAAACCAAAAGGAAAAAAAAACAAGTAATATATTGAAACAATTTACATGCAATGATAATAATTGAAAACTAGAAACAAAAGCAACTTATATTTAAGTTTAAAATATTTACACGCTTTCAAAGACAATCAATTGAGTGAATAATAGATCAACTAAAGGCTAGATAAATTGTCTTTTACAAAATGTAAGTCCATTAATTGAGTCAATTGAGTGAATAATAAGGCTTACATCACAAGTAATGATGATATATTTCCAAGTTCCTACAGTTCATTCTAGAAATTAAATTCTAGATAAATTGATGTAAGTTAATTAAAAATATAACATTGTAACAAACATGTAACGACAATGAAACAAATTAGATTTATAAATGAGGGTTGCAAGAAAAATTGTCTTTACAAAAAAAAACTCTAAAATATGAGAGAAGCGGGCGTGTAGGAAATAAATGAAAAAGAAGGGTCTAATGCCTAATGGAAACATACACACTGAATAGTGCTGAAGAATCATTTAATTGATAAAATTATGATAATGTAAGTATGTAATATATAGAAGGTTATAACCTCTAAAATTATTTTTTATCGCCGTCACAGAATCACAGCTCCATTTCCCCCTATTGCCTCTGCTGTTGTCACAAATTACCAGGATATGGCTTCTGATGATGTCACAAATTACCAAGATGAAGTCTAATTAGTTTAAGACTTGACAAAAAGAGATGCTGAGAGCAGGATTATGAACGGGAGAAGATGAAATGAAACTTGATATCTAATGGACTTAGAAGCGGCAAAAGAAAAGGGGAAACCCTAATGTGCATTTTATATATACTAATTAAATGGGTCGTGTATGGGTCGGGTCCGCCTGGACCGTTACCCACCCCATACCCATCCGGGTCTGAAAACATGTACCTATTATCTGCCCCATACCCATTTACTTGTCCCATACCCGCCCAAAATAAGGCGGGTCTAGGTCGGGTCTGGGTCTTACCCTACCCATTGACATCCTTATCTATATATTATCTGATTCACGGCTTGTGATAGGTGTGAGTTTTGCATGTATTTTGAGGTATAAAAATGACTAAAATGGTGATTAAACATGCAATAACGTGTATGAAATGGTATATATTCGCTCTTTGTGGAAAAAGATATTACGCTTTGCTTGTTTTGTAGGAATTTAACGATATTTGGAGTGATTTTGTGACAAATACGAGCATTGCTACCTAGAATCATCAAGAATCGAGCGATTACACCCAATTGGAAGCCAACTATATGGAGTCTAGAGTCATAGTGATGAGTCGTGTGTCAAAAGAAGCATGGATGATCAAACAACAAGGAGATTTATCTCAAGGAACATCCAAACGCGTATGGAATTTCCAAATGGCGTGGTTTAGTATTTTGGCCATAACTCTCTCTACAAAATTGATATTGAGGTGATTCAAGTGGATATGGAAATCTAAGAGAGAGGTCTACAACTCTTATGAAGACCCGCAAGCACATTCGGACGTTTGGGTGGCGCACGGGCAACCCGTGCGTGACGCTTACGACCCATGCGCCCTCGAGACCGGATTATTTCTCTGAGGATGGCGCACGGGTAACCCGTGCGTGGGCGCACGACCCGTGTTCCCCTCAGAGACTGGATGTTTTCCTACGGCTTTGAGGACGGGTAACCGTGCGTGGGCGCACGACCCGTGCGTGCTTGTAGAAAACTCCAAAAATGACAAATTGACTAGACTTCAAAAAGGGTATAAATACCACTTCTTGGGGCGCACACCAGGGGGGAAAGGTCGGAAAAGACCCAAGAACACAAGAAATAGCCCAACTTCATCAAGGAAGAATCAAGAGAAGAATCGGGTCGAATCGGAGCTTGAGGATTGAAGATAAATCGAGAGATTATCCATTTCCTAAGTTTTCTCATTCTTTGTGCTTTAATCTTTCATTTTAGCTTGTCATGAATATGAACAATTTGTCTATGAGTTGTTTATTTGTAATGAGTAGCTAAACATCTTGTGATTTCCGGGTTTTGGTAGTAGCTTAATTGAACTCTTGTTGAATGTTTTAATCTTGGTTGAAGTTATTATCTTGAAGCCTATTTGAGTACTTTGTTCTTATTCTTGTTTTATCACTTGGCCAATGATTTAACTTATTTGATATATTGATTCATAATTCGAGAGATGAGCTTCAATATTAGATATTCTATAAAAGTATTCTAAAAATAGGAATCTTCATCTATGTCCATCTTGATATAAGTATTAATAGGAATATTCACATATGAATTTTCTTCCATACCAAATTTCTTCATAAATCTCTAGTATATTTGGTTTGACTTATGAAAGTCCCATCCTCATTTGCTTGACTTGAGGGTTTAGGAAGAAAGTTAATTCCCCCATCATACTCATCTCAAACTTCCCTTGCATTAGATTTGAGAATTTGTCTCATAGCTCTTTGTTTATAGATCCAAAGATGATGTCATCCACATATATTTGAACAAACAAGATGCTCTCTCCATCTTGAATTCTAAAGAGTGTTTTGTCAACTTTTCCTTTGGTAAATCCATTGTCTATTAGGAATTGAGATAATGTATCATACCATGCTCTTGGTGCTTGTTTCAAACCATACAATGCCTTCCTGAGCTTGTATACTTTATCTCCAATATTTTTCTGCTCAAAATCTGGTGGTTGTTCCAAATAGACATCTTATTCTAAAAGTCCATTAAGAAATGCACTATTCGTATTGTGAAGTTTTTTTGTGCAGCATAGCAAGAAACATTCTTATTGCTTCCAATCTAGCAACAGGTGATGAGAAATGCACTCTTCATATTTATTTGATAGACTGTGAAGTTCTTGTGTGCAATATAAGCAAGAAACATTCTTATTGCTTCCACTCTGGCTATAGGTGCAATGGTCTCATCCAAATCTATACCTTCCTCTTCACAATACCCTTTGGCAACCATTCTTACTTTGTTTCTCACAACTGATCATTCCTCATTCATTTTGTTCCTGAATACCCACTTTGCACTAATGGCATTTTGGTTAGTAGGTATTTGAACCAAGTCCCAAACTTTATTCATTTCATTCTGATTCAGCTCTTTCTGCATATCTAGAATCCAGTGAGTGTCATCCAATGCTTGTGACACATCCTTTGGCTTCATGTTGAGTTCTTGATCTTGTTCTTGTCCTTACTCCTTCTCTGAAAGTTTCAATCACTAACTCAGGTGGATAGCCTCTCAGCCATCTCACATCTGGTTGGAGTAAGTCTGCTGGATTGTTTTTCTTGCAGATATGTTGTCTTGAACAACTTCTTCTTAATCATCTTTATTCAATTGCAAACCTTCATGTTGTCTTTGTGATTCAGCTAACTCGTCCTCATGAGGATCAATTCTTCTGAGATTTGCTTTAGCATAAGGACTCTTATGGATAGTTAGTTGATTCATCTTCTCAGCTAACTCATCAATGTCTACTCTATTCACATTAGGTTCATTAAAAACCACATGGATAGACTCTTATTTTACCATAGTCCTTTGTTCAGCACTCTGAATGCCTTACTCTCAGCCGAATATCCATGAAAGATACCTTCATCAGCTTTAGCATCGAAAGCTTTTAGATTATCTTTGCCCTTATTCTGAATGAAACACTTCCTTCCAAAAATGTAAAAATATCCAACATTAGGCTTTATTCCTATCCAAATTTCATAGGGGTTTTTGGACAGCTGCCTATTGATCATAAACCTATTCTGAGTGTAGCAAGCAGTGTTAATGGCTTCAGTCTAAAATCTCTTAGGCAATGCAGCTTCAGCTAACATGGTTCTCGCAGCTTCCTTGAGAGTTATATTCCTTCTTTCAGCTACTCCATTCTGTTGTGGAGTTCTTTCAGCTTATAACAAATAAGCAATACCATTTTCCATGCAACATTGAGTTAAAATATCATTGACAAACTCAGTTCTTGATAATGCTTTGACTTTTCTCATTTTGAACTCTCTTCATCAGCTGAGGAAGCTTTTGCAAAGTTTCTTTTTTCTTAGACATAAAAATGATTTGTGTGTATCTTGAAAAATCATCCACCACCACTAGGGTGTATTTCTTTCCACTTATGCTAGCTGGCTCAACCGGTCCAAACAAATCCATGCGCAGTAAGTGAAAAATCCTTGTTAAGAAGGACTTGACTTATCTTTGAAAGATGACTTGATCTTCTTTCCTTTCTGATATGCATCACATATGCTTTCCTTCTTGTAGACTGGGTCTGGCAATCCTTCAACTAAATGGCTTCTTGCAAGCTTGTTGATAGTTTAGAAATTCAGATGACTCAACTTCTTGTGCCATAGCCAGCTTAATTTAGCTGTGCTCTTTGCCAATCGACATGTACTTGGTGTAGCAGTAGACCAATCTATTACATACATATTTGTAAGTCCAAGCGGCTACGATAATCTAGAGGGGGGGTGAATAGATTATCTCCATCTTTTCGATTTCGCCCTCTTTTTCGAACCAAATGCTCAAAGACAATAACAAAGGTGCGGAATGTAAACAACACACGTCGATTTAAAAAGAAAAAAAAAAAAAGAAAAAAATCCGGGATGGATTTCAAAAAGAAAAAAAGATTTTATTAATTTACCAAAAATTAATACAACACCAACTTACAACAACACCTTGAAGAGCACCACACTCTTCTTCAACACCACATTTGAGATTACCACAATCTCACTTAAAGATTACCACAATCTCCTATGGCACCTTGTGAAGATTACCACAATCTTCAACCTTGAAGAATACCAAATTCTTCAACACCTCAACAAGAAGATTACCACAATCTTCTTACACCTAACACCTAGATCACCCAAGTATGTTCTTACCACAAGAACACTCACAAGGATATCTTGTGTTGAATGATTACCCAAAAATTCAAGATTACAACTCGATAATGAATTATACAATGAGTGCAAGTGTAATCAAGAATAGCCTAGACCTCAATGATGTGAAAGTGATAAGCTAGGCAAATTACAACAAGAAATAAGACAATGTAATAACAAGTGTATTCTTGAGTGCATCTTGTTGTGTTGTAGTTTTTCTCTCATATTGTGTTGCTTCAATTCTTCCTCTATTTATAGAAGATGTCTTGTACATGATAGGCTCCTCTTGGGGACATGAATTCTGTAAAAAATTGCAAGACAATTGAAGAAAAGAGCTGTTAGAAATCAATCCCACAAATTAAGGAAAAGCTGTCTGCAAACTCAACGGATAGTTTGCTGTCAAAAGAGGGGTTTGACCGGTCGCGCAGAGATAAGTTGAAATGAAAACTCTATAATTTTTACACAGGGGGACCGGTCGCAAGGGGGTGCGACCGGTCGCCCTATGTGTGACCGGTTGGAGGGAACAATTTTGATAAGCAAGATGAGTCTGTTCTTCAGGGGTACGTTCAGGTACCGGTCGCCCAAGGGGTCGATCGGTCGCCCCTACCGGTCGCCCCAAGGGCTGATCGGTCACCCTCCCTATTTTCCAAACCATCCCGTTTTCTGTTTCAATACTCAACTCAGGTACGGGTTGCCCTATGGGGCGACCGGTCGAGCCTGAAACAAATGTGTTGTCCAATTTTTTATTGAAAATAAATTCCAAGAAATACTCCGAAAAATAGTAAAAACATTTTAAACCGATCGGGAGTATTAGGACAACATTCAGGGACATTGTTTTGATGTAAAAACACATTGACATAAAATCATTAAAAGCGTTGTCCAATTTAGTCGAAAATAAACTTGAAGAAATACTCCGGGAAATATTAAAACCATTTTAAATCATTTAGGAGTATTTGGACAACCTTTAAAAGTATTGTTTTGGTATAAAAACAAAATCATCAAAATCATGATAAAACCATTTATCAAACAATCTCCCCCTTTTTGATGATTACAAACCAAAACAATTTTAACGAGGTCGATTTTGAAAACAAAGCAATTTTACCGGTAAAAAAGAAATATCCATTGAGAGCGACAACATTCCGCGCAATATAAACACAAGGATGTGAGTAGAGATATTCAAACACGTATAGCAAATGCTCCCCCTATCAACATGCACAACAAGAGTAATATAGAAGCAACTTCAACATAAGCTAAAATCTTAGCTTTTCGATATTGAGCTTAAGTATCAACAACTTAAAAGCTCCCCCTGTCAAAGAGACATCATTAGAAACATATATAAGTCCATACTACAACCAATGGACCAAGAATCATACATAACCATAATACATCAAGTGGACATAAATATGATCCCACAACATATGGCTTTTAAAAGCCAAAGCTTATAACTTCTTTTTCGTTTGAGCTTATCTTAGCTTCTTTGAGCTAAAGAGCTCATAACCTGTTTCTCCTCCTTTGGAATCATCAAAAAGAATGTTAGCACGATAAATACATCATATATTCATATCAAAGTGCGCAACTAAACCGATGTATCGAGCTATTTGAACATTGAAGCTTATAAACTAAATAGGAGGGAAAAGTCGAATCATACGACTTGTAGAAGCTAGTGAAAACTCATTTGATAAGCAAAACATGATCTCTATAAATGTATAAGTCTTTTGAAATCGAGAGAATCATGTAGGTGATGAATTTTTCATTAAACCATTTTATCGAACACTTGGCGGGCGTCAAAATTTGAGAAAGATATATATAGCCCTTGTAAATGAAATCAAGCCAAGTTTTTCATCACCAAATGCAATTTAACAAATATCATTCATCAACAATCAATAAGCTCATTACAAAAATATATGAATTGCATCAAAAAAATACATATAAGCCACAAACTCAAGGGTTCAACCCAATTGAGCTAAAGAGAGTGAAATTCTTACCATTCAATCGGTAAAGATGAGCATTAATGATGATAACCGAGCTAGGTAGTCTCCAAAATATATAATTCATGCATCAAAACTCATTTGAAGTGAATTGTGTGTGAAATTTGCAAAGGGGACGAAAAATGAACCAAAAAGCCAAAAATGCTAAGTCTGGAAAACAGAACCATTTTTAACCAAAAAATCCCTTAGGCCGACCGGTCCAAGGCATGGGCGATCGGTCGAGCTGGTGGACGACCGGTCGGCCCCTGCCCTGGCGGGCCACTATTTTGGTTCTGTTTGAAAAAATCTGAAGTTTGATCCAAAAATCCGATTTTTCGCCCCTAAGTTTTAAAAACGTACAAAATGCAAACGTAGACCTCATTCAATATACATTATGTCATAATCAAGCTCGAAATGAGATAAAATACTCGGCGGTAAATGAACAAATGTCCTCGAGTTAACTTTGAGACGGGATTTAAACACATCTCAAGTTTTTGTTAAAAACGCAATCCCTTAGAAAGTTTTTTCGAATCTCAATATGTTTAGTTCGATTATGACGAACTATATTTTGAATAATTTTCACCGGACTTGTAATCCCGAAAAATAAGAACGTTTTAAAGCTTTGGATACAACAAGTCATAAGAAGAAGTGCCTTTCAAATATTTGAAAATTTCTTTTAACGACACTTTAATGAGATTCGTTGGGATAATTTTTTAAGTCGAGCATATAGACATAAGGCATGTGGAATGTCGAGTCTATAGGAATAATACAAGAAAACATACCTCGAATTTATTTGTCAACCGACATGCCTTTCTCAACCTTTGTCAATCTCTTCATTGGTAGTCAAAGAGGTTGAGATGATTCTTCCTTCTTCAATGCCTAACTCCTTCAAGAGTTCTTTTGAAATATAACCATCTACTTGGCATTGAATAATTTGAAGTCAAGCAAGAAATTGAGCTCCCCCATCATGCTCATTTCAAGTACACCTTGCATCAACTTGGAAAAATATCTTGCACAAATATTCATTAGTAGTACCAAAAATATTCTCATAAATATGCACAAGTAAACAATCTTGCCCTTTTTCAAAAACAAAGAGAGTAGTATCAACTTTACCTCTTGTAAAATCATTTAGCAAAAATAGCTAAGTCTATCATACCATACATGGGGTGCTTGTTTTAAACCATACAAGGCCTTTTATAAAAATCATTTGGCCTAGAAAAATTTAAAGCCCCGGAGGTTGTTTTACATAGACTTCTTCTTGAATAAAACCATTGAGAAAATTGGATTTAACATCCATTTGGTAAAACTTGAAATTTTCTTAAAACAAGAATGAGCAAGTAAAATGCAAATAGCTACTAAATGTGCTATGAGTGCAAATGTTACATCAAAATCAATTACCTTCTTCTTGAAAATACCTTCGAGCTACTAACCTCGCCTTAGTTCGACCAATGTTGCCTTGGTCATCGAGTTTGTTGCCTTGGTCATTGAGTTTGTTCGGAATACCCTTTTTGTCTTCTTCATCACTATCATCATAGGGCATCCAATTGATCTAAGGTGTTCATAAAAGAACATTTACATCCAAATATTTTGAGGTAACTAATATTTGGAGTACTTCATTTCTTATATACACAACTTAACAAACTCATTACCGGCATCGCTTATATAAGCAAGAAAAAATAGCCCAAGTGTAAAAACATGCCTCAATCATCAATCACAAAATATCTTGCATAAGAGCATAGTAGAAATAGACACTGTATATATAGACCATGAAGCAAGAAACACATACTATGCATTTAGAAGATCATCAAAAGTCTAATAAATCATGCTAGTTCAAATAAGATTAAGAAAGCTACAAAGGTCTCTTTTGAAATTTGAAAATCCGATAGCATATAGTTGAGACCTCATTTAAAAGAAGTATTTGAACAAGAGTTGACAAAGTAAATATGTGCAATCAAATATCGAATAGTGCCTTTCAAAAAATCTAAAAATCTTCTTAATGACATTTGTATGAAATACTATGAAAAACAAGCACATATGCAGATGGCAATACTTATATCGAGTCTATTAGAGTAAGAATAACACAAGTAAACGTACCTCGATAATTTATGCCTTTCTTGTCAAGTAATAACATAAATGGTCATTTGTGAAAATATGTAAATCCTACACAATTCTTAAAACAAATCTAGCACAAGTCATAATGATAAAAGTGTAGGCTTAGAGATATCACAAGTAAAGTCATGCCATAAAAATCAATAAGAGATGATAATACACTTTAGTCTACAAAAATGCACAAGAGTTTTAAGAACATCATATAAGGTCTTCTTTTTCAAAAATATTTTAAAAGCACAAATATATATTGAAGACCTTAATTAAAAAATAAATACTTGAAAACTCATTTTGCAATTAAGACACAAATAAAAACATGCATAGATATAAAATAAAATGCATATTTAAATGGGGAGATACGGTTTACCAATTACGCCGTTTCCATGGGTTGTGTCTTTCCCATTGTTGATGATATCTTCCCCTTGAGAAGTCACTTTGTTGGTGATGGCTTCTTTGATTACTCCATTTCCAAGGTTTGTTACCTTCCCATTGTTGATGGTCTCTTCTTCTTTGAAAATCATCTTGTTGATGATCTCTTTGCCATTTCCAAGGATTGTGTTCTTCCCATTTTTGATTATATCCTCTTCTGGAATTGGCTTTGTCAAAAATAGTTTCTCCTTCTTTGATCAAATGAAACGGTCATTTGATGTCTTATTGGCGGTATAAATTTTCTTCGATCATTATTTCGCCGTGTACCTAATATGACATTGTTTTGTGGTACCCTCATGTGTTTGGGTCCTTTGGGATTAGTCTTGAGACTTTTAGGTCTCCAACAATAATTAGAGCTATTTCTAGCCCGACAAGTATTTACCGTATGACCCTTTTTACCGCAATAAAAGCATGTAATAATTCTAGGAGCATAATGACCAACGTTCTTAGAGACTTGATTCTTTTTCATGTGATTGACACCCTTAGGCTTATGATCAAGTTCTAGTTTCGAATTATCATAACAATCAACAATATTGGTCATTCTATCGCTACTCAAGTTGGATTTAGATAAATCATTTTTCAAGCAATTTATATCCTCAACAAGAGCACTATTTTATTTCTCAAGGTTTCTAACCTTGTCAAGAGTGGTGGTGTGAGCACATGATAGTGATTCATAGGAAGTAAATAAACTATCCTTATCATTCTTTAAAACAATGAATTCATTTTTCAAATATTTGTATTTAACAAGTAAGTTTTGGAATTCATCTTGTAGTTCATCAAAATCATTTTGCAAATCACTATAATCATTATCATAGGAAGTAGAGGGTTAGAACTTACCTCGTTTTCTTCTTCGATGCCTATGAGGCATTGTTCAACTTCTTCATCATGGGAGGTTGTAGAAGGCTCATCCCATGTTGTTGGATTTGATGTTGTATCCATTTGTGAAGTAGATGCTTTTGAGTTGCTCCTTTCATTTGCATACACTTCATAGATGGCTTCTAATTTTTGCCATACTTCATGTGCCGATCGAATTCCTACAATATGTTCATATTCCAAATTAGTAAATGAACAATACAAAATATTGAGAGCTTTACCGTTTAAGGAGATGATTTTCTTTTCTTCATCATTGAGCTCTTTGAAGCCTTTGGAGGTGTGTGGTGTATCTTTCATCGGAATGGATTCTCCATTTATGACGGTGTTCCAAATATAACGCCCTTACCCTTGTAACATATATATATATATATATCGTATAAAAATATAATTCATAGGCAGCACCGCTCCATTGTGCATGGGATTAATATATTAATCATTAGCTATAACCTTTTCGATTCAAGAGGAAGCATTTCCAAAACGATTTAAAACTCATTTTGTGCATTCATCCATATTACACAACATTAACGACCGTGTGGATCAAAATAAAACTCCTATATGATATGCAAATGATGAGGTGAGGGAGAAGGATGGGAATCAGTCGGTAGGCCTTTGATCTGTCACCCCTCACGGATGAACTTTTATCTACATCAACTAAAAATTGGCAACATTGCATTTGGTGAGTTGCAAGCTCAACAAGTATAATCCAATAACAAGTTATTTAACATCACACAAGCACATTATCACAATCAATTGATTATATTATTTATAAACATATAAATGCACGTGCTTGATCATTTTCTTTTTCTTTGTTTGAGCCAACTAATACCAAGAATAAATCGTGATCACGAAAATGGCCATGGCACTTTGTAATTCTTTATTTCACGTAGAGTTAATGAAAGACGGTACTCTGTAATCCGGAATTCGTGATTCAAGGTCATTAGTTGTCATAACTTGAGAATCCATTAATCTCGATGAAGTAATCACACATTTCCTTTCGTATCAATAACATCAAGAGAGATCGCATATCTCATTTTTCATACCAATAACATCATTGGAGATCACATATCTCAAATCCATTTCAATATCATCACATAGAGATCATATATCTCAATTTTATATCCATCTCATCACATAGAGATCATATATCTCAATTTCATCACAATATCATCATAGAGAATCATGAAATTCACGTTAGGGCACGATAAGCTACTAATCATCTTTGTAGCAAATAAGTAAACAATTCATTCCAACACATTAATCATATAATCACACAAGTCAAATAACAAGCTAAAAGATTATACTCACAAGTGATGTCCTTATTCGAGATTAAACTAATTGGCTTTATCTCGCTCCTTTATTAAGATTTAGACCTATTAGCATATAAAAATACATAACCAAATAGAAAATCACATTTAACAATAACAAAATTTTATTTGTAACATGTATAAGCAAGAGAATTTGAATCGCTTATAATTCCTAATTTAAGTGAAGGCATATCTCAATTTCCCATGTTTTCATCTACTCTTCTTTGGATATGGATTATTTCAGACTTGATTTAGAACGTTGAAGGTTTGAAAAAAAACTTTCACTTTCAGATTTTATTGCCTTTTTGTAATCTTCAACCAAATACATAGATAAATATTTGCAATTACCAGTATAACTACTACCCTTATCTTAATGGTCTAATCGGCACTTAATGAAAATAAAGAGTTAATTAGCAATTTTATAAGTGAAGAAGCTGGAACTTTTCCATTCATTTATTTCTTATCTTCCTAATCAAAATAAGAATTGTTATCTTAATATCATTAATCCGAAAACAATTCAAAGTCATTTGAAATTAGTTCCTAAGCCAAAACTAATTATTATCTTCATTTTTTTCTTTTCTATAAATTAAAACAATATATACACACATTTAAATTAGCTTAATGGTATCAAGACTACTAATTAAACAAGAAAGTAGAACTACAAGTTACCAGCTAATTCTCTTTGGACGTCTGCCCTTAGCTCCCGTACTTTCTCGTTCCTCCTATTTTGTCTGTGTGTTTATGTGTGTATATATCAATTATCCCTTTAATTACAGAAGGCGGTGGTGTGCGAGAATATATACTAGTTATATTTTTGCACACATATATAAGCGTCAAATTTGTGTTTGTGTAACTAACTTATAAAAATCCCAAACTTCCTAAATGTATATCTTTATCCATGTTCCACATGTTTATCCATTTTCTAGAATAGGTTAAGAGGGTAAGTGTCGTATTTATATATTTAATTACAATATATACATGTACTAATAATATATATATATATATATATATATATAATGACAGACCACATATACATATATATAATACATATGTTACTTAATATACACATTAGTAAAGAATCGGTGTCTATCATATTACTTCATAAGTATAGTTTATAATTTTTTTCTATTTATTATGATATCCTTTTTAATCTAATAGCAAATATTGTAATTCTAGTCTCATTTTCTTTTTTTGATACTTTATTATCATTATCATCATTCTTTAATAAAACTATTATCTTAACTATAATCTTGTATCTATATAAATTTAATATCAATATTTTTCATGTGTTTTAGTAAAATATTAATTCTCATATATGTTATCCGAGACATGTTGATGACACGAATCACATCTAAGTTTACCACGTGTAATTTTATGCTAAAACTTGAAATTTCACCACTTTATATGATTAATAATGTGAATGTGAAATACCAAAAAACAAAATGCATGTAATTATGCTAAAACTGGAAAAATTCATGATATTACATTCATTCTAATTTTGATATGCTAGAAGTGATGTTTATGAATAATTGACCATGATAATTTAGAAGTGCAAATGTTTGGGTTATGACACCAAATGTCGAAGCAACCTTGTAAATAACATTCCATTCTTTCTTTCCAAAAAGTAAAATTTTTGGAATCAAATAGTGGTGGCTTGGTGGTGGAGGTGTGCGGTAGGATGAGCTTTTCGTAGCCGACGATCGTTCCTCTTCACTCATGGTGTGAAACGAGCTTGCCAAAGAGTTTGGCTCGAATACCACTTGTAAGTCCAAGCGGATACGATTCAGATGGGGGTGAATAGATTATCTCCATCTTTTCGATTTCGCCCTCTTTTTGAACCGAATGCTCAAAGACAATAACAAAGGGACATGAATGTAAACAACACACGTCGATTTAAAGAGGTTCAACCCACCTAGGGCCTAATCCTCTACCACCTCAATACGGGATGGATTTCAAAAAAAAAAAAGATTTTATTAATTTACCAAAAATTAATACAACACCAACTTACAACAACACCTTGAAGAACACCACACTCTTCTTCAACACCACCTTTGAGATTACCACAATCTCACTTGAAGATTACCACAATCTCCTACGGCACCTTGTGAAGATTACCACAATCTTCAACCTTGAAGAATACCAAATTCTTCAACACCTCAACAAGAAGATTACCACAATCTTCTTACACCTAACACCTAGATCACCCAAGTATGTTCTTACCACAAGAACACTCACAAGGATATCTTGTGTTGAATGATTACCCAAAAATTCAAGATTACAACTCGATAATGAATTATACAATGAGTGCAAGTGTAATCAAGAATAGCCTAGACCTCAAGGATGTGAAAGTGATAAGCTAGGCAAATTACAACAAGAAATAAGATAATGTAAGAACAAGTGTATTCTTGAGTGTATCTTGTTGTGTTGTAGTTTTTCTCTCATATTGTGTTGCTTCAATTCTTCCTCTATTTATAGAAGATGTCTTGTACATGATAGGCTCCTCTTGGGGACATGAATTCTGTAAAAAATTGCAAGACAATTGAAGAAAAGAGCTGTTAGAAATCCATCCCACAAATTAAGGAAAAGTTGTCTGCAAACTCAACGGATAGTTTGCTGTCAAAAGAGGGGTTCGACCGGTCGCGCAGAGATAAGTTGAAATGAAAACTCTGCAATTTTTACACAGGGGGACCGGTCGCAGGGGGGTGCGACCGGTCGCCCTATGTGTGACCGGTTGGAGGGAACATTTTTGATAAGCAAGATGAGTCGTTTCTTTGGGGTGCGTTCGTCGTATGGGGTCGGTCGGGTCGCCAAGGGTCGCCCCAAGGGCTGACCGGTCACCCTCCCTATTTTCCAAACCGTCCCGTTTTCTGTTTCAATACTCAACTCAGGTACGGGTTGCCCTATGGGGCGACCGGTCGAGCCTGAAACAAATGTGTTGTCCAATTTTTTATTGAAAATAAACTCCAAGAAATACTCCAAAAAATAGTAAAAACATTTTAAACCGATCGGGAGTATTAGGACAACATTCAAGGACATTGTTTTGATGTAAAAACACATTGACATAAAATCATTAAAAGCGTTGTCCAATTTAGTCGAAAATAAACTTGAAGAAATACTCCGGGAAATACTAAAACCATTTTAAATCATTTAGGAGTATTTGGACAACCTTTAAAAGTATTGTTTTGGTATAAAAACAAAATCATCAAAATCATGATAAAACCATTTATCAAACAATATTCTTCTTCGTCATTCCAGATAGCACTACTTCATTGGTTTCAAGATCATTGATTTGACAAAAACCCATGTCGAATCCAATATTATAGCCTTTATCACAGAGTTAGCTCATACTCAGCATATTGAAATTCAACCCTTCAACATAAGCAATATATGTGATCTCTAGTCCATTTTTCTTGATGGATCCAATGCCTTTGATTTCCCATGGAGCTTCATTTCCTCCAAATATGACTTTGGCTCCTCTAGATTCCTTGAAATTTTATAAGTTCTGTTTGTTTCCTGTCATGTGTCTGGAACAACCACAATCCATGTACCAGGTTCCTTGGCACTCTGTTGTTCCCTAAAACTGCAATAAAGGAAATCAAGTTTTAGGTACCCATATCTGTCTGAATCCTGAGGGGTTAGCACTATAAGGTGACCCAACCAGCCTATAGCCAAATGATCTGACTCTATGGGATTACCACCAATAAGTTCCATAATCATAATGAATCTTAGCAAATTTCTCTGGGGCTTTAGGAACATATATTGTCTATTTTGTATGTATGCCTGTATATGTGTTTGTGCATTTGCCTTTCTAGGATATATGGAAACTTATGTGCCTGATAAGCATTGGGTGTGGGTGCATATGTGTGCTGATTGCTTTGCTTTGGGAATGACCTATGAGGAGTTTGAGATCTTTGCCACTTGAGCTTATATCTCATAAGACTTTGCTGATATTTCATTTGAGGGTTTCAATAAACATGTGTTGGGTAATTTCTACCATTCCCTTCATATGGTTTCTTTTGGTGAAACCTCTGGGGCTTTTGGTAGTTCTGTTATATTTCACAGAATATCTCATGCTGGGAATCTGTTGTTGAGCTTTTCTAAATTCAGTTGCAGTAGCTCTCTTAACAAGTTGGCTTCTTTCCTTTACCTTTATAACCAATGCCAATATGTGAGTGTTTGTGATTGTGTGTGGGTGCAATATATGGTGCTTTTGGCTTTTGGATTCCCTCATTGCTTGAGGGTCCTTTTTCCATAACCACTCTTGGTGTCTGTCCACTGACAAAGGAAGTGAAACCTAAGCCTGCTTAGTCTCCGATTTATTTTTGTATCATCTTAAACTCGTCCTATGTTTTAGATGACTTGCTAAGTGATGCTAATTCTTGCACTCTTTCTTTTTCAGGTAGGTCTACTTTGACTTTAGTTATCTCAACCTTTAACTCTTTATTCTCATCAGCTATGTGACTAAGAGTCCTCAGCTCTTCAGTCAGCTGTGAGTTTTGACATTTGAGTTGGATGTTTTCCTCATTTAGAAGTGTGTGTGAGGATTTGATGTGCTCAAAATCTTTCATCATTTTTCCTATTGAATCATAAAGATCTATGGGTGATGAAGTGTGTATATCATGATCACTGTCATCAGAATTTGAGCTAGATTAGTTAGAATTTTTCTCATCTTCTTGTTCCTTAGCCATGATACATATCAATGCCTTTTCTTCAGTGTCTGTCTGAGGAGTAGTCAGCTTCACTGTTATCTAACTCGGTTGTCTCCTTGCACTTGGTTGTTTCTGATTCTACAGCCATCATTGCTTTATTTCTTTTCTATTTTCATTCCCTGAATACCTTCTTATCCTCTTCATTCCTGTATTTGTTGACTGGTGCATATGGGCAGTCTACTGCAAAGTTACCTGACTATCTGCAATTCCAGGATAGATCTTCAACTTTCTTTTCACCTCTTTTGGGGGTTCTCCCTTCCTTTCCTTAGGAAGGAGCTGAGTGTCTTCTAGAGGATTCTCCTTTATTCCTCTTGTAGTTCTTGTTGAAAAACTTGTTGAATATTTTGTCCATTAGGGCAATCTCTTATTTATCTATGATGTCCTTCGATTCAGTTGCCTTTGATTCTCCAACCACCAGATCAGCTGTCTTTGGTACAACTATCTCATCTTTCTCTTTTCTCTTGAGTACGAATTCGTACGCTCTAAGATCTGAGAATAACTCATGGTTGGAGATTTTGGTCAAGTCCATTGAATGTCTGAGAGACATTACCTTCATTTCCCACTCAGCTGGGAGTGCCCTTAGAATCTTCATACACATTTTTTCTTTGTGTATATTCCTTGCCTAGAGCTGATAGCTCATTTGTGATTTCTGTAAATTTGGCATCTAGCTGATCCAGTGATTCACCAAACATCATCTTGAAGTTCTCAAACTTCGGCAATTCAGTAGTCAACTTATATTCTTTTATTTGCTCTGAACCTTCGCAAATGAGAGTCAGCTTCTCCCATATCTCTTTCACAGTCCTGCCAGATTTAACCTTGTTAAACATAGCTTTATCAAGAGTTTTATATAAAATATCCCTGGCCACATTGTCCAAGTTATATCTCTTTCTATCCTCGTTCTTATATTCGCTTCGTGGCTTTTCCACCTTAGTGATTTTAATGGGTCTATCTTTTATGACAAACCGTATTTCATCGTGTAAACCAGAAAGATGTATATGCATGCGAATCTTCCAATCATCAAACTCTTTGATAATAAACATGGGGATACGGGATAAATTCGGGTCCATGGTAGTAATTTTTTGACAGAAACTTTGAAAACTTCAGGTGTTGATGTTTTTTAAAAGATTGAGATCTGTTCACCAAAAATATTTTGGTTCATACAACTGCAAGTGTACAGTGTAGTTTATAGAATTATGGCAAGCAAGGTCGTATTCCTCAAGGATTGATATTCGAAAATCAAGTGTGTTTAATCTAAGAAAATCGAAAATAAAAGAAATAAATAAAAATTTTTTGAACCCCACAAGTATTTTCACCATCTATAGGAGCAACCTTAGGCACATAATCTTAACATGCTTCTTCAATATTGAATGCGAATAATGTTTTAAAAACCAATTCATGCAATTCTATGGGTTCAATTCCTAAGTTAGTCTACTCCCCCTTCCGGGCGGTGAATAAACAGTTGATTAATAACAATTGTAGGTCTCCCGACTCGTTACAATTCTTACTAACTCTCAAAAGATCTGTGAATTGAATGACTCCCCACAAACAGTTGTAGGTCCAACTCGTTACATTCGTTTATGTCTGAATAAAATTTCCGTCTTTGCTAGAACTCATCTCCCAAATTTTGCACTAACAAATATGCCATGCAATTTATTCCCGGAAAATAAAAGTAATTATAAATAACCACTCGAATTCATAAATGAGAAAGCATGAATTAATTTAGAAAACAAATAATCATATTTAAATATAAATCCACAGTTTCGATTATGCCCCTAAGATCGAAAGATATGCCAAACATTAATTACAAACTCATAGATAAATTCGAATCAATATTATGACATCATATAAGCACATACACGAGTTCTTAGACATAGAAAAAAAACTCCTTCTTGTCAGGATGGATTCCCCTCCTAAGCCTTCGAAGCTCTTGTGCTCCCTAGATGCGAAAGCCTTCTAGTGTTCTTCGCGACCTAGCCTTTTGCTCTCAGAAGCTCTTCGATTCCTTCGTTCCTGTGTTATTTTATGTGTTTTTGCTGTATGAAGTGATGTATGATGATTTATGATGATGAAAAACCGTTCAAGCCTTAGTCCCATTTATATATGTGCTTGGAGAGGTCACTTGTAGAGTTGGAATGGGAGAAAAACTCCAAGAAACGAGTCCGAGTAGCCGACTCTTGGAGGTTGGCCGATGGCACCACACGGCCGTGTGGTTTACAACCCTTTCCTACACGCCCGTGTGGGTTTCACACGGTCTGGCCGTGCGGGCCTGGTTCTGTCCCTTGTTTTCTTCCCTTCTTCACACGGTTGTGTCAATTTCACACCGGCATTTTCACACGGCCGTGTGATACCCCATATTCTGGCCGTGTGACGTGTTTTTGTTCGTGTTATTGTCCAAATTTGCTCCTGGGGTCTTCATGAAAGTTGTATCCCTTTCTGTTAGCGTTCCATAGCTACTTGAATCACCTAAATAGAAATTTTGTAGATAAAGTGATGGCCAAATTACTAAACCCTGACAGTGCTCGAAACTGTTAGCGCATTTGGACGTTTTTGAAGGAATATTCCTTTTGTTCGATCGTCCGTGCTTCTCTCCTTCACATATTTTCTCTTACCTTAGCTCTTGACCTATACTTTGGAACGTAATATCTCTTTTTATCCAATTTAGCTCCATTTCCTGTAAGAAGTTACAATAACACGCAGTATCACGCCCAACAAAGGAAACAAACCAAAACACACTGAATATGTGTGCAAATGCATCAAATATATATCATTTTAAGCCCTTAAATGCACGTATATTTTACACTCATCAAAATCCCCCAAAATTAAAGCATTGCTCGTCCTCGAGCAAATTAAGAAAATAATATAAAGGGGAAAGAAGAATACACAAGAACACTATGAACATTAAATAGCATTTGACTCCATACTTAAGAAAACCATGTAATTCATAAAAAAAAGTCATCATTCATAAACTCGGCATAATCAATACTCTCTTGGGTACTCGACATCGCGACTCACAAGAAGATAGTGTAGCACTTGACTCTCAGAAGTGTATGGATAGTGTTTACGCTCAAATTTAATTAAGTGAATGTAGAACTACCATAGGCTTGCAAATCGTCTAACATCTCTACCACTTTTGTGTGCACAATCTAAGAATCAAAAAGGACTTTTATTAGGTTGTAATGTAGGCTCTTTGGTAAGGGTAGGGAAATTTGGATTAATTGACTTGACTTGAGCAAATAGAATTTAAGCATACATACTTTCAATTCACCAACCCAATTTCAACATAATATCAGTTTTCTTTTTCAACTCAATTCCACCCTTATTTCTCCTTTTTCATTCTTAGGCCTTTTTTTGCTTTTTTTTTTTAGCTTCAAGCTCTCATTTTTTTTCAGATTTTTCTTTTCCTCGATTTTCTGTTCTTTTTCTGAGATATGTCTTTCTTTTACGAGCTTCATAGTTTTTTTTTCCATTTTAGCCAGACAATGCTCATCCCTCTTCCTTTTTTTCTTAGGATTGCCAACTTCCTCTTTTTTCATAAATTTTCACCACATCTCCCCCAAACTTATTCATTTTCTATAAGCTCAAGAAATTTCAGGGATAAAAACATGTTTAAATTTTAAAGGTCAATGTGGCTCAGAATAATAGTTTTGTCTCAAAATTGGCTAACTAGGGAATCATGAGTTCATAGGTAGGTTTTTTAGGCTAAGTAGGCTAAACAAAGATGGCCTTAGATCATTTTCAAAAATTGTACACACACATGGATTCAATGAAGATACCAGAGCAAGTTCTAGAGTTCTATCAATCATGAATCACACACTCAAGAAAAAAATAAGTCTGCATAATATAAAGCAGTTTAAGGCACAAAAGCTCACAAGCTTATTTTTTCGCAACATGCTCAAATACCCAATTTTCTTAACATATGCCAAGCAAATAAATAACTTTCCTTAAACATTTATTACATTATTCCCACAAGTATGTTATCCCATGCCATAAAATATCCATAGAAAAATCATACGGGAGATGGACATACAAACTGAATTAAAACCACGCACAAAAGTAATGAAACGTGCTAAAGCGGTAAATGTGCTAAAAACAAAATAACTAAAAATCAAAAATAAATAAACTAAAAATTGATTTTTTTTTTCAAAAATTATAATGCAAAGTGCTCTACGTGCAGTCCTAAATGCAACAGTACTAATTTACGCATTCTTGACAACCCCCCCAAACTTAAAATATGCTTCGTCCCGAACATATGAGGAAATTATCAAAAGAAAAGAGGAATGCAGAAAGAGTACTTACTTGGATTGTTCCGGTGAAGCCGAAAGCTTGTCCGTCAAATTGGAAACTGGAAGACCAAATCGCACGGTCGGGTCGTGTGCGTCCACACGCCCGTTTGCGTCTGTCTTTTTTTTTGTTTTTTTTTTTTTTTTGAACCCCGGGGTTTGTCGCGAAGTCTCTTGGGTTGCCTCCCACAAAGCGCTAAGTTTTACGTCTTAGCCAGACTTCAGATTTCTAACATCATTGTCGTTGAACCGTGTTAGTTGAAATCCTTGAGCCCTCATATTATGTACCATCCACCAGACGAATGGCTTTTCACTGTTTTCTCGGATTAAGTATCGCTTGAAATTTGCCCTTTAGATGTTGGCCTTCCACTGCAGTTGCGATTTGGGCTACTTGTGTCTCCAAAGATTTCAGTCTCGCACTCAACAAAAATGATGTTAGAAACGAAAAAAATAAATAAAAATCGGAAAAAGAAAAAAATTATTTACAAAAAATATTTCAATTAAGATTTAACTACTTATTACTATATCTAAGTAGAATATAATCAATCCCCAATAACGGTGCCAAAAACTTGTTCGCCAAAAATTTATTAGTTCATACAAATGCAAATGTACAGTGTAGTTTATAGAATAATGGCAAGCAAGGTCGTATTCCTCAAGGATTGATATTCGAAACACTTAGGCTATAATAACATCGTATTCCAATTTTATTGAAGTGACCGAAAATCAAGTGTGTTTAATCTAAGAAAATCGAAAATAAAAAAAATAAATAAAAATAAATTTTGAACCCCACAAGTATTTTCATCATCTATAGGAGCAACCTTAGGCACATAATCTCAACATACTTCTTCAATATTAAATGCGAATAACGTTTTAAAAACTAATTCATGCAATTCTATGGGTTCAATTCCTAAGTTAGTCTACTCCCCCTTCCTGACGGTGAATAAACAGTTGATTAATAACAATTGTAGGTCTCCCGACTCGTTACAATTATTACTAACTCTCAAAAGATCTGTGAATTGAATGACTCCCCACAAACAGTTGTAGGTCTCCTGACTCGTTATATCCGTTTATGTCTAAATTCGATTTCCCTCTTTTTAGAACTCATCTCCCAAATTTCGCACTAACAAATATGGCATGCAATTTATTTCCGGCAAATAAAAGCAACTATAAATAAGCACTCGAATTCATAAAATAGAAAGCATGAATTAATTTAGAAAACAAATAATCATATTTAATATAAATCCACAGTTTCGATTATGCCCCTAAGATTCAAAAGATATGCCAAACATTGATTACAAACTCATAGACAAATTGAATCAATATTATAACATCATATAAGCACATATAAGAGTTCTTAGACATAGAAATAAAACCTCTTCTTGTCAGGATGGATTCTCCTCCTAAGCATTCTTAGTGACCTAGTCTTTTGCTCTTAGAAGCTCTTTGATTCCTTCGTTCCTGTGTTATTTGGTGTGTTTTTGATGTATGAAGTGATGTATGATGATTTATGATGATGAAAAATCATCCAAGCCTTGGTCCCCTTTATATAGGTGCTTGGAGAGGTCACTTGTAGAGTTGCAATGGGAGAAAAACTCCAAAAAACGCGCCCGACAGAGTCCCACACGTCCTGGCCGTGTGGCACCACACGGCCGTGTGGTTTACAGCCCTTTCCCACATGCCCGTGTGGGTTTCACATGGTCTGGCCGTGCGGGCCTGGTTTCATCCCCTGTTTTCTTCCCTTCTTCTCATGGTTGTGTCACTTTCACACCGGCATTTTCACACGGCCGTGTGATACCACACGGTCCGACCGTGTGACGTGTTTTTGTTCATTTTATTGTCTGAATTTGTTTTGCGTGTCTTCATGAAGGTTGTCGCTGTTCTCTTAGCTTTCCATAGCCACTTGAAGCACATCAATATCAATTTTGTAGAGAGAGTTATGGCCAAATTACTAAAACCCTGACAGTGCAGGAAACTGTTAGCGCATTTGGACGTTTTTGAAGGAAATTTTCTTTTGTTCGATCGTCCGTGCTTCTCTCCTTCACATATTTGATCGTAGCTTAGATCTTGACCTATAATTTGGAATGTAATATCTCTTTTTATCCAATTTAGCTCCATTTCCTGTAAGAAGTTACAAGAATATGCAATATCACACCAACAAAGGAAACCAACCAAAACACACTGAATATGCGTGCAAATGCATCAAATATATATCATTTTAAGCCCTCAAATGCATGTATATTTTACACTCATCAAGATCTAGTTTAATAACCAGTGCGGAATGTTCTTTGAATCAACCGCTTTGATATCACTTGTATGTCCCAAGGGGTGTCAGTTAAGTCTAAAAGGGAGGGTTGAATAGACCTATCAGATTTTTTGATTTTAATAAACCTCAGAGTTTGTCGCAAGAAAGCAGCTATGTCTCTTTAGAGATGGCTGGATCAAACTTCAGCAGAAGATTTAACCACTCAACAAACTCCAAAGAGTTGTTGATAGAGTAACTAAGCTCAATGAAGTTAGCTTTTTATAAATTCAGCTTTATTGGTTTTTAATAGCGGAAGTCTAAACACCCTTTTTAAGATAGGTTATCAACACTTGTTTTAACTTTAGTTATCTCAGTTGGATAAGAAAATAAGCACAAGTAAATAAATGTGTAGAAAATAAATATGCTAAAGTAAATAACACAGATAATTTATAGTGGTTCGAGGATGGAGTAATTCCTCTACTCCACTCTATTCCTACTCCAGGAGTAATATACTAATGCAACTTAACTTTGTTACAAGAGTACAAATATAGCCCTAGCAAGTTTTAATCACAACTGGCTTCACTCTTGGGACTCAGCTCTTCGTAAGACAAGCTGTCTCACTACTTCAGTTCTTCAAATCTTTCGGACTTGATCATGTAGCAGACCCCTTGTTCTTTTGAAACAGTTTTCCCCTTCAACTTGAAGTATATCAGGTTCTAACTTGAACCTCACTCCACTTACTTCACATCGTGGATGTGCAGACCCCTTGTTCTTTTCAAACAGTTTTCCCCTTCAACTTGAAGTATATCTTCCCTCCTTCACTAGGTTGTGTTGGATAGAGTTACATCGAATTTTAGGCCTGAGGATTTGGAATTTTAGCTTAAGAGAGATTATTGCAGATGATTGCTTGAATGCTCAGATTTCTCTTGTGTGTCGTATTTCACTCTGAAAATTCCTCAGCCTTTTATAGTGTGAGTTTGAAATTTGTCCATTGAAGAGATAGACAAATTCAAACTTCACTTCTTATTTATTGGCTTGTCGTGTTCTGCAGCTTTTGATATTGACCCAACCTTAGCATTAACTACCTCCAGGTGCCTGAAATGTACCAGGGTTCTGCAAGTATTCTATTGGCTCCTGCTACTTGCACTTTTTCAGCAAGACAAACTTTTAAACTTGCAGGTACGCCTCTTACCAATTTGGGTAAGTCTTGACTTTTCTTTGCAATGGACTTCTTCAGCATTCTCTATGTAGGTCCCAAGGGGTGTGAGTGTAAGGTTTAGAAAGGGGGGGGGTTGAATAAACCTTACCAACTTTTCAATTTTAGTCCTTTTAAAATGGTTCAGAGTAAATTTCACAGCTAAGACCATTCCAACCCAACTCTAAAACCCACACCAAAACACCAAATATCTAAAAAACACTCTCCAACCCAACTCTAAACATCACACCAAATTTGGTGTAATGAATAGTGTTACACCAAATTTGGTGTAACACTATTCCTTTACACCAAATTTGGTGTAATACAAATATTCCCTCTTTGCCCTCCAATTTCTTCTACTTCAAACTTTTAATTCCTATTGTATCCTATATTTGATATATAATTCATTTGTAACATGGTTTTAGTTATTTAAATTTTGTATATAATTATTATTTTCGATGAACAATAGTTAATATTTACCAATAAACTATTATAAACTAAACTTAAAATTTTGATAAATTAAAATAATTAATAAACAAAATTATAATTTAATAAAAAAAGCATCAAAGAAAAAATTGCATAAACAAATAAATTAATTAATGTAATATTAGTTAAATATTAGTTAAATATAAGTTATATTGTGATATTAGTTATAATTTATTTATTGTGATATTAGTTGTAATATTAATTTTGCAATATAATTAATTAATGTAATATTAGTTAAATATAAGTTTTTATTTAGTTACATTAATAATAATAAAATATAAGCAAAAGAAATAATTGCATAAACAAATAAATTTGCTATTCCAAAATGAAAAGAAAATATTAAAATATTCATTTGGTGTAAGATTTAGTGTAGTGGGTTGGAGATGAGTTTTGCAAAATTACACCAAAACACCAAATTTGGTGTGATTTTGACACCAAATTTGGTGTTATGGGTTGGAGATGCCCTAAGTCCTTGATGGACAGCTAAGTTAGTTAACCAGCAGCGTTAGCCACTCAACAGACTCGACTGAGCTGTTGATAGAATAACTCAGCTGTTTAGTCTAATACTTAACCCGACTGTGATGAGATTTTCAGCGGAAGACTTAACACCCTTGAATTTGGTTTAAGTTTGTTTTAACACTTGGATTTAGCACTTTGTTAATTATCAGTTGGAATGCAAATTATCAGCAGATATAAAGTAATATGCAGAAATAAAATGCTGAAATGTAAATGACTCAATAAATTTTATAGAGGTTCGAAGATGGGGTAATTCTTCTAATCCTCTCTTCTCCAACTCCTGGAGGAATCCACTAAGTATTGATCAGAGTACAAAGTGGTTATCAATCCGATACAAGTCTTGATCACACACAGTGACTTGATCCTTTGGGACTCGATCTGGAGATGGCTTGGTCACACGGTGGCTTCTCGTCCGACTCGAACTTCTTCACAGGCCTTTGCTTGCTACTTGACTCACTTGCTCAAGCTTCTTGGATTTGATCACGAAGCCCTCCAATGACTTGAGATTGGTCCGACCTTGAACCTTTCTATAGTCCTCCTTGGAATGTAGACCCCTTTTGATTCTTCAAAAGTTTCCTCTTCAACAATTTGAAGTTGTCTTTTCTTCACAGCTTGGTGTTAGATTGATTTACTTTGAAATTTAGGCTTGAGGATTTGCTTGAATAACTTGAGAATATTTTTGCAGGTTACAGCTCGAATGATAACTTGAATGTTCGTGGTTCAGGTAACTTTTTCTCAAAGTGATTCCTCAGCCTTTTATAGTGAACTTTCAAAAATCTGCCCGTTGAAGAGATAGGTTGATTTCAAAAGTCACTTATGTTCGTTGGCTTGTCTTGTTGCAGTCCTTGATCTTGACATTTCCTCGTATTAAATGAACATTCAGCTTTTCAAAGTCTGACACAAAGTGCAGTGCTTCCCATTGATTTATCCCTTTTGCACGTGATAATGGTCTTTTTTATGCATGTTTTATGTGTATATTTGAGTAGAATTCGAGTTATTTTATTGTTAGTTTTGTAAATTTTTTATTGTACATAGTTCATATTACTCCGAGGTGCTTTTATTGATGTAGATTGACCATTCGTGGCTAATTTTGGTGAATTTGGGACCATGGATCCATGTCAAAACATACCGGGGAGTTTAAGGATGCAAAAACGCTCGAAATCCCAAGCCAAATGCGTCATTTCGGGGCCTTTTTGGTCCAACACGGGCAGGGGGTGTTGGGCAACACGGCCGTGTTCACGGAGCCAAAAACTCAAAAATTCGCACAAAACAGCCCCAACACGGCTTGGCCGTGTTGGCGCATACATGGCCATGTCGACAACATGGCCAGGGTGTGTTATGCGACATGGCCATGTCAGGGACTTCCTTTTGCAATTTTTCTATGAAAAACTCACCAACCAAGCTTTTTTTGACCACTTTTGTACACCTTTAACACCCAATTTTGCTCCACCATGTCTCCATATTCTCTCAATTGTCATGTGGATGATTCAACCAACTCAATCAATGATTCAACCAACTCAACCATTGACAAGGTTCAAAGAAAGGTATTGTCATGTGAATATAATGATTCAACCAACTCAACCATGAATGTGCACACAATGATTCAACCAACAACCATAGAAGTTGAGCATTTGTTAGCATTATTGATGTGTTCTTTCACAAAGATGGTGCCTATAAAAGCCAAGAGTTTGAGTTGGGAAAAGAATTCATGTAATATTCATTCATATAGAAATTCATTGTATATTCTAAGTTTCAAAGCAAAAAATATTGAGAGGATCCAACATTTTGAGTGGGAATCAAGGAGCTTTTGGAGGAGTATCTTGAGCACTTGGGGAGTAATCTTGTAGCAATATTGGAGAAGAAGGCTTGGATCAACAACATCTATCAAGGAAGAAGTCATTGAGATTTTGAGAAAGATAAGTACATCATGTCTACAATATTTAAATCTTCTTGTGTAATTTACTCTTTTATCAAAATCATGTGTAGCTAAAATTCTTAGTGTTTGAATGTAATGAACTTTTAGAATGGATTTTGATTAAGGTGTGTATCTTTTTTTTCTATGTCTTGTGTGATTCACTTATATCATGTTGCATTTCATTTGAATATTTCCGGTATATTAATTTGATATCTATTTTCGGTGTAATCGAGAGATTTATGGTGAGAAAGAACCTATATAAGTGAAAAGAGTTGCATGCAATCCTAGATGTTGTGCCTTCGACATAAATCTTATGGATTAGGGTCAAACCTAATATGGGAATTCATTTTTTGTTATAATGCCATTTTGGGGGTTTTATTTTTGAAATAAAATAAAAAAAATAAAAATAAATGAAAACAATTGCACACAAACATCGGGTTGCCTCCCGGGTAGCGCTTCTTTAACGCCCTATTGGACCATTTCAAATTTGAAGACCATCGGGCGGATTGTAACTTATGAAAATTTTTATTTTTGTTAATTTAATCATTTTTTTATTATTTATTTCAACATTTGACCTTCATGGTTCTATCTATTTTTGCATGTTATTCTCAAATAGGGATTTACACTTAAACTCTTTATTGAACATCACATACTTTCAAGGATTTATTAGAAGACATATCAAGCAAAGAATCATTTATCCTTCTCTCAATCAAGTTTATAGGAGAACAAGTATCATTTATACATTTCCACGAGGAATTTTAAAGATAACTTGTTCAAGGATCCAAATAAGCTTTGGATGAATCAACAAGAGATTTACGGTATGTAGTTGTGTGTTGCTTAACTTTTTTAGGTATGAAGATGACGTTGAAGGTCCAAAACAACCCAATGGTCGCTCAACACCGATTCCACTATTGTATAAGGTCATTCAATTTTTTTCCACCTCTTTTATATCATTCTAATTTCTTTGCTTTTTGAGTGTTTTGTGTGTGTTTGTCTATTTATTTCTTTCACATTGAGGACAATTGAATCTTAAAATTTGGGTACAATAACATTTTCAAAATCAATTGTGTGTTTGTTTTCAAGAGATGTGATTTTTTTAACAAATTAAATTTTGCTAGTCAATAACTCGGCCCAATTAACTATATTAACTTGTTAATTTGTGTTTTCAATGGGAAGCAATTGAATCTGGAACATCACGTGGATCTTTGGATAAATTTTGAAATATTTTCCAACTCCATAAATACTTGATGTGTTAAGAATGAAATATCTTCATTCACATCAAGAAGATGATTTAGTAGTGGTTAACTAGTTGTTAAACCAAGCTTGTGAATAAATATAAAAAGAGAAAGAAATTGTTGAAAAAAAAAAAAATGGTCTTCCTATTTGGATGCAAGTCAAACATTTTACAATGGGCTACTTCAACAAGCAAATGATTGATTCATGAGGGAATGTTTGAACAATAAAACACGAATATGAGTATGGAAAACCGATAGAGGATTTGGCCAGAAATTCAAAATATAAACCAGTGGAAGCATGCATTCGAAAGGTAAACCCCCAAAAAAAAAAAGGTGTTTATAATGCAGATCATTCCAATAAAGATCAAAGTTCAAAGCTTGGTTATATGACATGTGGGTTTTTGCTAACCAAAAGATCTACGATCTCGCGATTCCTAAACCACCACCACCGTATGTTTTATCTTGTGAAACTTGTGGAGGATTGCATAATCATCAGGACTGCCCACACACAATTCCTCACGCTGAACAGGCTAATTACGTTGGAAATCAAGGCAGAAATTACCCAGGTAATCCTTACAGCAACACATATAATCCTGGGTGGCGACAACATCCTAATTTCGGTTGGGGAAACCAAGGACAATTGAAAACAAATTGACAAGAAAAACAAGAAAACACAAAAAATCATCGGGTTGCCTCCCGGGTAGCGCTTCTTTTATCGTCGTGTAGTTGGACGTGTTTTACCTCTACTCGTGTGGTGTATTTTGGGGGTCGTTAAGACGGATGGAATCTCGATAACTATCATCGATGGTGCCCCCAAAATAAAGCTTCAGACGATGTCCGTTTACCTTGAATGTTTCCATTTCCTTGTGCGTGATTTCAATAGTCCCGTAAGGGAACACTTGAGTAACAGTGAATAGGTCGGACCACCGAGATTTTAACTTACCTAGGAATAGTCAGAGTCGGGAATTGAAGAGTAACACTTGATCACCAGGTTGAAATTCTCTTGTTTGCTTAATGCGTTTGTCATGCCATTGCTTTGTTCATTCTTTGTAAATTTTCGAGTTCTCGTATGCCGAATTTCGCCATTCTTCGAGTTCGTTAATCTGCAATAAACGGTTATCTCCTGCACTTGACAAATCATAATTAAGCATTTTAATAGCCCAAAAGGCCTTGTGTTCAAGCTCAACCGGTAAATGACATGCCTTACCATAAACGAGTCGGTGTGGAGTAGTCCCTATCGGCGTTTTGAAAGCCGTTCTATAACCCAAAGGGCATCGTCGAGTTTAAGGGACCAATCCTTGCGAGAGTGTCCAACTGTTTTTTCCAAAATTCGTTTTAATTTGTGGTTGGACACTTCGACTTGACCACTAGTTTGGGGGTGATAGGCGGTGGCAACTCGATGTGTGACGCCATAACGTTTTAGCACTTTGTCGAATTGGTTATTGCAGAAATGAGTGCCTCTATCACTAATGATGGCTCGTGGTGTACCGAATCGGGTGAAAAGGTTTTTTAGAAAATGTATCACCACTCGAGCATCATTTCTGGGTAAGGCTTGAGCCTCTACCCATTTAGACACGTAGTCAACGACCACTAAAATGTATTTATTGCCAAGCGATGTAGGAAAAGGTCCCATAAAATCAATACCCCAAACATCAAAAATTTCGCAAACAAGAATACCATTTTGGGGTATTTCATTTTTTCGAGAAATATTTCTTGCTCGTTGACAATTATCACAAGTTTCAACATACCGTTTTGCATCTTGGAAAAGTGTAGGCCAATAAAAACCCGACTCAAGGACCTTTCGTGCCGTGGTATTCGCTTGATAGTGCCCACCGGTGGGCCCCTTATGACAATGATGCAAAATGGAGATTGTTTCCGGAAGTGCGATACATCTTCGTATGATTTGATCCGCACAAACTCGAAAGAGGTGGGGATCGTCCCAAATATAGTATTTGAGGTCCGAAAATAATTTCTTCTTCTTATGATGGGTCATCCCTTTCGGTAGAACTTTTCCTGCAAGATAATTAGCAAAATATGCAAACCAAGGATTATCAATTGAATTGAGTTGAGGGAAAAGAGTTGCTCATCCGGGAAAGAATCGTTGATATGTCCTTTGTGTTGCTTGTCGGTGTCAGAGTGCTCAAGCCTTGATAGGTGATCGGCAACAAGATTTTCGGCACCCCATTTATCTTTGATATCCACATCGAATTCTTGGAGTAAGAGTACCCATCGAATTAGTCATGGCTTTACATCATTTTTGTCAAGCAAATAACGTAAGGCGGAGTGATCCGTATAGACAATGACATTTGATAGGATCAAATATGAGCGAAATTTGTCAAAGGCGAAAACTACCGCAAGTAACTCTTTTTCTGTAGTTGTATAATTGGACTGAGCGGGATTCAGAGTTTTACTTGCGTAGTAAATTGGTCGGAAATGCTTATCTTTTCATTGCCCGAGCACCGCACCTACCGCATAATCGCTGGCATCACACATGAGTTCGAATGGTTGAGACCAATCCGGAACTACCATGATGGGGGAAGTAGTGAGTTTTTCTTTCAAAGTATTGAATGCTTGAAGGCATTCATCATTGATATCAAAAACCGCATCCTTCTTGTTGGGAAATTAATTCTTAGATTTTGATGAATGCCATGTAAAACTTAGAATAGAAAGTTGGCACCCCATTTTTCTGTTGTAAATTGCATTGTAATAGATAGAGCTGGTCGAGCTGAGTCAAGTCAGATATGCCTGAACATGCAAGAAGACAACTGGATGTTTGATAAATGGTTTTATCATGATTTTGATGATTTTGTTGTTATACCAAAACAATGGTTTTAAAGGTTGTCCAAATACTCCTAAATGATTTAAAATGGTTTTAATATTTTCCGGAGTATTTCCTCAAGTTTATTTTCGATAATATTGGACAAACACTTTTAATGATTTTATGTAAATGGTTTATTTCTTTGAAACTATGTTTCTAAATGTTGTCCTAATACTCCCGATTGGTCTAAAATGTTTTTACGAATTTTTCGGAGTATTTATTGGAATTTATATCGGACAACACTTTTTGTATTAATGTGTTATTTCATTAAAACTATATTTCTAATGGTGTCCTAAATACTCCAGATCGGTTTAAAATATTTTTACGAATTTTTCGGAGTATTTCTTGAGGTATATTTTCGACAAAAATCGGACAACATTTCATTTTGGAGGTCGGTCGACTATTGGTCGACCAAGAAGGCGACTGCACCGGGAATGAATTTGAGAACAGAACTCACGGAACTCCCAAAATGGGTCGGGGACCGGTCACCATGGTGGGCGACCGGTCGCACCCTAGGGCGATCGGTCGACTCCCCCTTGGACCGGTCACCCCGTGTAAATTTTGCTGCGTTCTTTTCAAATCTTATTTCTGCGCGACCGATCGCCCTTAAGTTTGACAACAAAATTCTAACCGTTGTGCAGCATACAACTTTTCCTTAAATTGTGGAATTGATTTCTAATAGCTATAATCTTGATTTTAATTGCAATTTGTTTTGTAGAAATCAGATTCCAAGAGGAGCCTGTCAAGTATCAATCATCTCCTATAAATAGAGGAAGATTTGAAGCACAACAATAAGAGAGAAAACTACAACACAACAAGATACACTCAAGAATACACTTGTTCTTACATTGTCTTATTTCTTGTTGTAATTTGCCTAGCTATTCACTTTCACATTCTTGAGGTCTAGGCTTTTCTTGATTACACTTGCACTCTATTGTATTATTCATTATCGAGTTGTAATCTTGAATTTTTGGGTTATCATTCAACACAAGATATCCTTGTGAGTGTTCTTGTGGTAAGAACACACTTGGGTGATCTAGGTGTTAGGTGTGAGAAGATTGTGGTAATCTTCTTGTTGAGGTGTTGAAGAATTTGGTATTCTTCAAGGTTGAAGATTGTGGTAATCTTCACAAAGTGCCGTTGGAGATTGTGGTAATCTTCAAGAAGAGATTGTGGTAATCTCAATGGTGGTGTTGAAGAAGAGTGTGGTCCTCTTCTAGTTGTTGTTGTAAGTTGGTGTTGTATTAATTTTGGTAATTAATAAAATCTTTTTTCTTTTTGAAATCCATCCCGGATATACTGGGGTGGTAGAGGATTAGGCCCTAGGTGGGTTGAACCTCTTTAAATCGACGTGTGTTGTTTACATTCCGCACCTTTATTGTTGTCTTTGAGCATTCGGTTCGAAAAAGAGGGTAAAATCAAAAAGATGGAGATAATCTATTCACCCCCTCTAGATTATCGTAGCCGCTTGGACTTACAAGTGGTATCAGAGCCAAACTCTTTGGCAAGCTCGTTTCACATCGCGAGTGAAGAGAAACGATCGTCGGCTACGAACGAAGCTCACCTATCCGGCACCTCCACCACCAAGCCACCTCTATTTGATTCCAAAAACTTTATATTTTGGAAAGAAAGAATGGAATGTTATTTACAAGGTTGCGGGTTTGATATTTGGAACACCGTCATAAATGGAGAATCCATTCCAATGAAAGACACACCACACACCTCCAAAGGCTTCAAAAAGCTCAATGATGAAGAGAAGAAAATCATCTCCTTAAACGGTAAAGCTCTCAATATTTTGTATTGTTCACTTACTAATTTGGAATATGACCATATTGTAGGAATTCGATCGGCACATGAAGTATGGAAAAAATTAGAAGCCATCTATGGAGTATTTGCAAATGAAAGGAGTCAAACAAAAGCATCTACTTCTCAAAGAGATACAATCTCAAATCTAAGGAACAAGCCTATTACAACTTCCAACTATGAAGAAGTTGAACATTGTCTTATGGGCATCAAAGAAGAAAACGAGGTATGTCTTAAACCCTCTACTTCCTATGATATTGTTATTCAAAATGATTATAGTGATTTACAAAATGATTATGATGAACTTCAAAATGAATTCCAAAGCTTACTTGTTAAATACAAAAATTTGAAAAAGGAATTCAATGTTTTGAAAAATGATAAGGATAGTTTATTTACTTCCTATGAATCACTATCATGTGCTCACACAACCACACTTGACATGGTTAGAAACCTTAAAAAAGAAAATAGTACTCTTGTTGAGAATATTGATTGCATGAAAAAGGATTTATTAAAATCCAACTTGAGTACCAATAGAATGTCCAATATTGTTGATATTCAAAATTGTGATAAAGGACTTGATCATAAGCCTAATGTTGTTAATCATATGAAAAAGGATCAAGTCACTATGCATATTGGCCATTATGCTCCTAGAAGTATTACTTGTTTTTATTGCGGTAAAAAGGGTCATACGGTAAATACTTGTCGAGCAAGAAATAGCTCTAATTATTATTGGAGACCTAAAAATCTCAAAGCTAATCCTAAAGGACCCAAACACTTGAGGGTACCACAAAATAATGTCATATTAGGTACCCGGCGAAATAATGATCGAAGAAAATTCATACCGCCAAGAAGGCATCAAATGACCATTTCATTTGATCAAAGAAGGAGAAACTATTCTCAACAAAGACAATTTCCAAGAAGAGGGTACAATCAAAAATGGGAAGAACACAATCCTTGGAAATGGCAAAGACATCATCAACAAGATGATTTTCAAAGAAGAAGAGACTTTCAACAATGGGAAAGCAACAAACCTTGGAAATGGAGCAATCAAAGAAGTCATCATCAACAAAGTGACTTCTCAAGGGGAAGATATCATCAACAATGGGAAAGACACAACCCATGGAAACGGCGTAATTGGTAAATCGTATCTCCCCATTTATATATGCATTTTATTTTAATTCTATGCATGTTTTTATTTGTGTCTTAATTGCTAAATGAGTTTTCTAGTATTTATTTTTAATTTAGGTCTTCAATATATTTGTGAGTTTCAAATTTTTTTAAAAAAGAAGACCTTGCATGAAAATTCTAAAACTCTTGTGCATTAAATTAGACCTATGTGGTTTATTATGTATTCTCATAGCATAAGCATTTTTCTTGATATCTCCTATTACTTGCCTACACTTGTGCTTTTTGTGCAAATTTTGTTTAAGAATTGTGTAGGATATATATCTCATATTCATTGGCTATTTCGTCATCAAATTCCATAAATTATCAAGGTATGTTTACTTGTGTTATTCTTACTCTTATAGACTCGATATATGTATTGCCATGTGCCTATGTGCTTGTTTTTCATAGTATTTCATATAAGTGCCATTAAGAGGATTTTTTAGATTTTTTAAGGCACTATTCGATATTTGATTGCACATATTGTTCAAAAACTTCTTTTAAATGAGGTCTCAACTACATGCTATCGGATTTTCAAATTTCAAAAGAGACCTTTTGTAGCATTCTTAAGCCTATTTGAACTTGCATGATTTATTAGACTCTTGATGATCTTCTAAATGCATAATATGTGTTCTTGCTTCATGGTCTATATATATAGTGTCTATTTCTACTATGCTCTTATGCAAGATATTTTGTGATTGATGATTGAGGCATGTTTTTACACTTGGGCTATTTTTCTCTTGATTATATAAGCGTTGTCGTTAATGAGTTTGTTGAGTTGTGTAGATAAGAAATGAAATACTCCAAATATTAGTTACCTCAAAATATTTGGATGTAAATGTTCTTTTATGAACACCTTAGATCAATTGGATGCTATATGATGATAGTAATGAAGAAGACAAAAAGGGTATTCCGGAACAAACTCGATGACCAAGGCAACATTGGTCGAACTAAGGCGAGGTTAGTAGCTCGAAGGTATTTTCAAGAAGAAGGTAAATTAATTGTGATGTAACATTTGCACTCATAGCACATTTAGTAGCTATTTGCATCTCACTTGCTCATTCTTGTTTTAAGAAAACTTTAAGCTTTACCAAATGGATGTTAAATCCAACTTTCTAAATGGTTTTATTCAAATATAAGTCTATCGGAGTTTATAATTTTAGGCCAAATGATTTTTATAAAAAGTCCTTGTACGGTTGATAGACTTAGCTATTTTTGCAAAATAATTTTACAAAAGGTAAAGTTGATACTACACTTCTTGTTTTGAAAAAGGGCAAGGTTGTTTACTTGTGCAAATTTATGTTGATAATATTTATGGTGCTACTAATAAATATTTGTGCAATATATTTTTCCTAGTCAATGCAAGGTGAACCTAAGATGATCATGATGATGGTAGCTCAAATTTGATCATTGGAATTCAAATTACTCAATGCCAAGAAGATGGTTATATTTCAAAAGAACTCTTGAAGGAGTTAAGCATTGAAGAAAGAAGAACTATCTCAACCTCTATGGCTAAAGATTGACAAAGGTTGAGAAAGGCATATCGGCCGACAAACAAATTCGAGGTATGTTGTCTTGTATTACTTTTATAGACTCGACATTCCATATGCCTTATGTCTATATGATCGACTTCAAAAACTATCCCAACGAATCTCATTAAAAGTGCCGTTAAAAGAAATTTTCAAACATTTGAAAGGCACTTCTTATTATGACTTGTATATCCATAGTTTTAAAATGTTCTTAGTTTTCGGGATAACAAGTCCGATATTTATTATACGGTTTTCCGTATTCAAAATATAGTTCGTCATAATCGAAATAAACATATTGAGATTCGATATTTTTTTAAGGGATTGAGTTTTTAACAAAAACTTGAGATGTGTTTAATTCCGTCTCAAGGATAACTCGCGGACTTTTTAATCGTTAAACCGCCGAGTATTTTACCTCATTTCGAGCTTTGATTATGACATAATGTATATTGAATGAGGACTACGTTTGCATTTTGCACGTTTTTAAAACTTAGGGGCGAAAAATCGGATTTTTGGATCAAAATTCGGATTTTTAGATTACGATTGAAACTTGATGGGCTAGCGAGGCGGGGGCCGACCGGTCGCCCACTAGCTCGACCGGTCGCCCTGCCCCTGGACCGGTCGCCCTGATGAGGTTTTTGGTTAAAACTTGTTCTGTCCTCAGTTTTCTTATTTTCACGTTTTTCCTCTATATTTTGTCCCCTTTGACATTTTCACACACAATTCACGTCAAATGTGTTTTGATGCATGAATTATATATTTTGGGGACTATCTAGCTCGACTACCATCATCATTGCTCGATCGAATGGTAAGAATTTCACTCTCTTTAGCTCAATTGGATTGAACCCTTGAGTTTGTGGCTTATATGTATGTTTCTTGATGCAATTCATATATTTTTGTGATGAGCTTATTGATTGTTGATGAATAATAATTGTTTAATTGTATTTGGTGATGAAAAACTTGGCTTGATTACATTTACAAGGGCTATATATATCATTTTCTAATTTTGACGCCCACCAAGTGTTCGATAAAATGTTTCAATGAAAAATTCATCACCTACATGATTCTCTCGATTTCAAAAGTCTTATATATTTATATAGATCATGTTTTGCTTATCAAATGATATTTCACAAACTTCTACAAGTCGTATAATTTGACTTTTCCCTCCTATTTGGTTTAAAAGCTTCAATGTTCAAAATAGCTCGATACATCGATTTACTTGCGCACTTTGTTATGAATATATGATGTATTTATCATGCTAACATTCTTTTTGATGATTCCGAAGGGGGAGAAACAGGTTATAAGCTCTTTAGCTCAAAGAAGCTAAGATAAGCTTAACGAAAAGAAGCTATAAGCTATGGCTTCATAAAGCCATAAGTTGTGGATCATATTTAGTCCACTTGGTGCATTATGGTTATGTTTGAATCATGGTCCATTGGTTGTAGTATGGACTTATATACAGTTCTAATGATATATCCTTAACAGGGGGAGCTTTTAAGTTTTTGATACTTAAGCTCAATATCGAAAAGCTACGATTTTAGCTTATGTTGAAGTTGCTTCTATATTACTCTTGTTGTGCATGTTGATAGGGGGAGCATTTTCTATATGTGCTTGAATATCTCTACTCCCACCCTTGTGTTTATTGCACAGAATGTTGTCGCTCACAACGGATAATTCTCTTTAACCGGTAAAATTGTTTTGTTTTCAAAATCGACCTCGTTAAAATGGTTTTGGTTTGTAATCATCAAAAAGGGGGAGATTGTTTGATAAATGGTTTTATCATGATTTTGATGATTTTGTTTTTATACCAAAACAATGGTTTTAAAGGTTGTCCAAATACTCCTAAATGATTTAAAATGGTTTTAATATTTTCCGGAGTATTTCCTCAAGTTTATTTTCGATAATATTGGACAAACACTTTTAATGATTTTATGTAAATGGTTTATTTCTTTGAAACTATGTTTCTAAATGTTGTCCTAATACTCCCGATTGGTCTAAAATGTTTTTACGAATTTTTCAGAGTATTTATTGGAATTTATATCGGACAACACTTTTTGTATTAATGTGTTATTTCATCAAAACTATATTTCTAATGTTGTCCTAAATACTCCAGATCGGTTTAAAATATTTTTACGAATTTTTCGGAGTATTTCTTGAGGTTTATTTTCGACAAAAATCGGACAACATTTCATTTTGGAGGTCGACCGGTCGACCAAGAAGGCGACCGGTACCTGGGAATGAATTTTCAGAGAACAGAACTCATGGAACTCTCAATATGGGTAAGGAGGACCGGTCACCATGGTGGGCGACCGGTCGCACCCTAGGGCGATCGGTCGACCCCCCCTTGGACCGGTCACCCCGTGTAAATTTTGCTGCGTTCTTTTCAAATCTTATTTCTGCGCGACCGGTCGCCCTTAAGTTTGACAGCAAAATTCTAACCGTTGTGCAGCAGACAACTTTTCCTTAAATTGTGGAATTGATTTCTAACAACTATAATCTTGATTTTAATTGCAATTTTTTTGTAGAAATCAGATTCCAAGAGGAGCTATCAAGTATCAATCATCTCCTATAAATAGAGGAAGATTTGAAGCACAACAATAAGAGAGAAAACTACAACACAACAAGATACACTCAAGAATACACTTGTTCTTACATTGTCTTATTTCTTGTTGTAATTTGCCTAGCTATTCACTTTCACATTCTTGAGGTCTAGGCTTTTCTTGATTACATTACACTTGCACTCTATTGTATTATTCATTATCGAGTTGTAATCTTGAATTTTTGGGTTATCATTCAACACAAGATATCCTTGTGAGTGTTCTTGTGGTAAGAACACACTTGGGTGATCTAGGTATTAGGTGTGAGAAGATTGTGGTAATCTTCTTGTTGAGGTGTTGAAGAATTTGGTATTCTTCAAGGTTGAAGATTGTGGTAATCTTCACAACGTCGTTGGAGATTGTGGTAATCTTCAAGAAGAGATTGTGGTAATCTCAAATGGTGGTGTTGAAGAAGAGTGTGGTGCTCTTCTTGTTGTTGTAAGTTGGTGTTGTATTAATTTTGGTAATTAATAAAATATTTTTCTTTTTGAAATCCATCCCGGATATCTTTGGGGTGGTAGAGGATTAGGCCCTAGGTGGGTTGAACCTCTTTAAATCGACGTGTGTTGTTTACATTTCGCACCTTTATTGTTGTCTTTGAGCATTCGGTTTGAAAAAGAGGGTAAAATAAAAAAGATGGAGATAATCTATTCACCCCCCCTCTAGATTATCGTAGCCGCTTGGATTTACACTGGAGACTAGAAGGAAGACTCATTGTGAGGCGGTGAGTGTGGCAAAGAAGAGAAGACATGAACTCGATCAAGGAGCGGTGAGATGCGGTGAGTGAAGTATGAGTCAAGTCAACTCAAGATAGCCATGTCTCAAGTTGAAGTGACAGAAGAGTCATCTAATGATTGGAAGTTGACTCGAAGTCACCTGGGGAAATTTATTAAGAAAATGCAGTCAAGTCGAGATAACTGAAAGAGATCCGTTGCACAAAAATCAAGAGAATTACTTAAACAAGTAATACCTCCATACTACTTTTCTTGAAGTGCTCAGTCCTAGAAGCATGCAAAAGGAATAAACCAATGGGAAGCACTGCACCGTGTCAGAACTTTGAAAAGCTGAAGAATCGTTCATACGAGGAAACGTAAATTCCAAGGACTGCAACAAGACAAGCCAACGACCACAAGTGTCTTTTGAAAATTAGCCTATCTCTTCAACGGGCAAATTTTCAAAAAGAACACTATAAAAGGCTGAGGAGTTTATTTGAGAAAGGTTACCTTGACAACCTGAACCACGAACATTCAAGCTAACATTTGAACTGTAACCAAAAATATTCTCAAGTTATTCAAGATCAATCCTCAAGCCTACATTACGAAGGAAATCAATCCAACACTCACCTGTGAAGGAAAGACAACTTCAATCAGTTGAAGAGGAAACAATTTGAAGAATCAAGGGGTCTATATTCCACGGAGGATTGTAGAAAGGTTAAAGGTCGAACCAGTCTCAAGTTTTGGAGGGCTTCGTGATCAAATCCAAGGAGCTTCAGCAAGTGGGCTGTAGTAGCAAAGCATTTGCCCCTGTGAAGAAGCCGAGTCGTCACGAGAAGCCAACTGTGTGACCAAGGCATCTCAGAATCGAGTCCCAAGATCAAGTTAGATGTGTGATTAAGACTTGTATACGGGATTGTTAACCACTCGTATATTGATCAATACTTAGTGGATTCCTCCGGGAGTTGGAGAAGAGAGGAGTAGAAGAATTACCCCATCTTGAACCTCTATAAAAACTTATTGTGTCATTTACATTTCAAAGACTTTAATTTCTCGCATATTACTTTCATATCTCTGTGACATATTTGCTATCCAATTGATAATTAACTAAGTGCTAAAACCAAGTATTAAAACAAACTTAACCAAATTCAAGGGTGTTAAGTCTTCCACTGAAAACATATCACAGTCGAGTTAAGTCTTTAGTCAAAACATCTGAGTTATTCTATCAACAACTCGGTCGAGAGTCCATTGAGTGACTAACTCGATGATTAACTAACTTAGTTGTCCTTCAAGAACTCGGTTTGTGAAATATTAACTCTGAACTTTTTAAAAGGACTAAATTCGAAAAGTTGGTAAGGTTTATTCAACCCCCCCTTCTAAACCTTACACTCACACCCCTTGGGACCTACAAGTGGTATCAGAGCGGTTGGTTCATTGAGCCTTCCGTGACCAGTTCTTGAACTAGATCTCCAAATTTTTCAAAGCTTGTTTTAGTACTCAATCTTTCAAAACTCTTTTATTCAGCAAAGTTATTATCATGGAAGCAAATTTGACACGCATCCCTATGTTCACAATTGAAGAATTTGATGATTGGAAAATTCGTATGCGAGGCTCATCTATCAAAGATTACACGATGAGATGTGGATAGTGATAGAAGATGGGCCACTCCAAATCTTAAAAGTGAACACAGTTGCAAGGAGAGCTGCAACTGAAGGAGAAGAAGATGCTGCTCCCAGACCAGCGATGGTTGAAAAACCAAGAGCTGAATGGACAAATGATGACAAGAAAAGATATAACTTGGACAATGTGGCCAAGGACATTCTTTACAAAACTTTAGACAAAGCCATGTTCAACAAAGTCAAATCATGCAAAACGGCAAAAGAAATCTGGGACAAGCTAACCTTGATTTGCGAGGCTCAGAGCAAATCAAAGAAAATAAACTATCTGTGGTTGTACAAAAATTTGAAAACTTGGATCAGCTGGATGCTCGGTTCACAGAAATCACCAATGAACTGTCTGCACTTGGAAAAGAATATACACAAAAGGAAATGTGTATGAAGATTCTAAGAAGTCTCCCAACTGAGTGGGATATGAAGGTCATGGCCATGAGACATTCCATGGACCTATCAAAAACATCCAACCATGAGCTATTCTCAGATCTTAAAGCCTACGAATTTGAGCTGAGAAGAAAAGACCAAGAAGAGACAATCGTGCCCAAAAGAGCTGCTCTAATTGTTAAGGATGGCAAGAGAGCTGAGGTCAAAGAAGTCATTGACCAAGAGGAGATTGCCCTGATGGTTAAAAGGTTCAACAAGTTCTTCAATAAGAACTACAAATGAAGCAAAGGTGAATCCTCCAGAAGACACTCAGCTCCCTCCAAGTCAAGGGAAGAAAGACCACCCAAGAGAACAAAGCATCAAAAAGTTGAATATCAAAGAGCTGACAATCCAAGGATGGAAAGAACTGATCAAAAAGTTGAAAATCTATGCTGGAACTACAGGCAACCTGGTCACTGTGCCATTGAATGCCCATATCCTGTAGTCAACAAATACACGAATGAAGAGAAAAAAAAAGTCTTCAGAGAAAGAAGACAAGAAAAGAGAAAGGCAATGTTGGCTGCAGAGACTGCTGATACAGTCAAGTCAAAAGACACAGCAGACTCGGAGAGTAGTGAAGCTAACTACTCAAGTGACTCTGAAGAAGAAGCCTTGAACTGTCTAATTGCTAAAGAACAAAACCAACCTAACCAAGAAGATGAGGTACACTCTAACTCATCACACTCAGATACTAGTGATAGTGATTGTGACACACACACTTCATCACCCATTAATCTTTATGATTCATTAGGCAAAATGATGAAATATTTTGAACATATTAAATCCTCACACACACTACTAAATGAGGAAAAGAGCCTACTCAAGAGCCAAAACTCACAACTGACTAAGGAGCTGAGTACTCTAAGTCAAATAGCCGATGAGAATAAAAGTCTAAAAATTTGAAAATGCTAAGTTAATAGCAGAGATAGCTGCTATAGAAAAGAGGGAGAATGACCTCAAAAATGTGATAGCCTCATTCACTAAGGCATCCAAATCATTGGATGTTCTTATTATGAGTCAAAGAGAATGTGGAGACAAGAGAGACTTATGATTTAATTCCTCTATGCCATGTCAAGTTCCAAAAGTGATTTTGGAAAAGGGATCTTCAAGCAATGAAGTATCTCTAATATCCAAAACTCCAAATGATGCACACACACTTATTCCAAAGCACAATCACAAGCAAACTGCCCTTGGTTATAAAGGAAAAAGAAAACAGCCAGTTAAGTATGCTGAGAGGACAGCTGAGAAGAAATCCAATAGAGTTCCTCAGCAAACTCCAAACAGGAAATACTCTGTAAAGAAGAAACAGAGCTACCAAAAGCCCCAGAAATTCTATAAAAGAAACACATATGATGGGAATGGTAGAAAAAATCCAAGCCAAGCTGATTGGAACAATGTGAACTATCAGCAAAGACCTATGGAATATAAGCCTAAGTGGCAAAGGCCTAGAACTCAGCAAAGGCCATTCCAAAGGCATAAGAGCTTTCATCAGCACACATATGCACCTAGGCACTACACTCAGAGATATCACAACTACCCAAAGAAGAGGCAATTGCTAAAACACATACACAGACATACAGACAAAAGAGATAGTTGTATGAACCTAGAACCCCCAAGCAATTTGCCAAAATTAATTATGATTATGGCACTGATAGATGACAACCCCTTAGAGTCAAATCATTTGGCTATAGGTTGGTTGGATCATCTAACAATACTAACCCCTCAGGACCCAGACAAGTATGGGTACCTAAAACCTAATTTCCTTGATTGCGAGGTTCAAGGAAGCGGAGTGCCAAGGAACTTGGTATATGGATAGTGGCATTCCCGGACACATGACAGAAACAAAAAAAATTTATCAAAATTCAAGGATGTTAGAGGTGCAAAAGTCATATTTGGAGGGAATGAAGCTCCAGGAGTAATAAGAGGCATTGAATCCATCAAGAAAAATGGATTAGAAATTATAGATGTTGCATATGTTGAAGGCCTCAATTTCAACTTGCTAAGCATAAGTCAACTCTGCGACAAAGGCTACAATGTTGGATTCAATATGGGTGTATGCCAAATCAAGGATCTTTGAAACTAATGAAATAGTGTTGCAAGGATGCGGACAAAAAGAATATGTATGCGGTAGATTGGTCAATTTGCAACACCAAACACTTGTCTTCTAGCAAAAGCAGCACAAATTGAATCAAGTTGGTTGTGGCTCAAAAGAAGCCGAGTCACCTAAATTTCAAAACTATTAACAAACTTGCAAGAAGTAATCTTGTGGAAGGACTTCGGACTCGAGTATACAAGAAGGAAAGTATATGTGATGCATGTCGAGGAAGGAAAATAGATCAAATCATCATTCAAAGAAAAGACATGTTCATCTTCAACAAGAATATTGCACTGCTACATATGGATCTATTTGGTCCGATTGAACCAACCAACATAAGTGGGAAGAAATACACCTTGGTGGTAGTAGATGACTACTCAAGATATACATGGACAATATTCATGTGTAAGAAGAAAGAAACTCTCGAGAAACTACCCACGGTTGATGAAGAGAATCCAAAATGAGAAGAGTCAAACCATTATCAAAATAAGATCGAGAGAGGAACCGAGTTTGTCAATGGAATAATAACTCAAGAATGTATTGAAAATGGTATTAGTCATGAATTATCTGCGACAAGGACTCCACAATGAGAATGGAGTTGCAGAAAGAAGGAATAGAACTCTCAAAGAAGCAGCAAGGATTATGTTAGCTGAAGCAGGGTTGCCTAAAAGATTTTGGGCTGAAGCAATAACAACATCATGCTATACTCAAAATAGATGCATGATAAACAGACAGCTGACAAAGACTCCCTATGAGATTTGGATAGGGAGAAATCCAAATGTTGCATACTTTAGAATATTTGGATGCAAATGCTTCATCCATAACAATGGCAAAGATAATTTAAAGGCTTTTGATGCTATAGCTGATGAAGGTATCTTCTTAGGATACTCAGCTGAAAGCAAAGCCTACAGAGTGCTCAACAAGAGGACAATGGTTACAGAAGAATCCATCCAAGTGGTGTTTGATGAACCAAATGTAAATGGAGAAAACATTGAAGAGTCGGTGATAAAGTTGAATCAACCAACCATGCGAGAAGAGTCCTATGTTGAAGTGAAGCTGGAATTATAAATCCAGATGAAGATGAGATAGTTGAGTCTCAAAGACAGCTAGAAAAACTGCAGTTAAGTGATGATGAGAGAGCTGATCAAAATAACACAATCGCAAGACGATTGAATCAACTAACTTACTCAACCGATATTAAGATGGCCGAGACACCATCCACGAGAACTAATCATTGGAGATGTAAGAGAATGTGTGAAAACTAGATCCAAAACTCAACAAGAAGTAATGTTTACTTGCTTCATCTCACAAAAAGAGCCAAAAGATGTGTCACAAGCATTGGATGACACATATTGGATTCAAGCTATGCAAGAAGAGCTGAATCAATAAAGTGTGGGAATTGGTTCAAAGACCTACCCATCAAAAGGTTATTGGCACTAAATGGGTGTTCAGAAACAAGATGAATGAGGAAGGTTCTGTGGTGAGAAACAAAGCAAGATTGGTAGCCAAAGGGTATTGCCAAGAAGAAGGAATAGATTTTGATGAAACTTTTTCTCCTGTGGCAAGATTGGAAGTAATAAGAATGTTTCTTGCCTATGCAGCTCACAAGAACTTTATTGTATATCAAATGGATGTAAAGAGTGCATTCCTTAATGGGTTATTAGAAGAAGAAGTATATGTTGAACAACCTCCAGGATTTGAGCAGAAGACTCTTGGAGATAAGGTATACAAACTCAAGAAAGTTTTATATGGATTGAAACAGGCACCCAAAGCATGGTATGATACATTATCACAATTTCTAACTGAGAACGGATTCACAAAAGGCAAAGTGGATAGAACACTCTTGAGAATTCAAGATGAGAAGAGTATCGCTTGTTCAAATATATGTGGATGACATCATCTTTGGATCCACAAACAAAGAGTTGTGTGATAAATTCTCAAATCTCATGGAAAGCAAATTCTAAATGAGCATGATGGGAACATTCTTCCTGGACTCCAAGTGAAAATGAAGGATGGAACCTTCATAAGTGACAAAATACACGAGAGATTTAATGAAGAAATTTTTCATGGAAGAGAAGTCTTCTCGTGAAAATACCAATGAACACATCATCAAAATGGATATGGATGCGGATGGCAAGCTCTCAGATCAAACAAGATACATAGCACTTATTGGATCATTGCTCTATCTCACAAAGCAGGCGGACATCACCTTTGTTTAGGTGTATGCGCAAGATTTCAATCTGCTCCAAAAGAAAGCCACATGATGCATGCCAAGAGAATCTTGAAATATTTAAAAAGAAGCAAAGAAGTTGGCTTATGGTATCCTAAGGAAGGTGGATTCAAGCTAATTGGCTATTCCGGACTACGACTATCTTTGGATGTAGAGTTGTGGGAAGAGTACCTCGGACACATGTCAAATGCTTGAAATAGGCTAATTTCCTGATTTAGCAAGAAGCAAAATTCAATAACCACCTCTCTGGTGAAGCGAGAATACGTAGTCTGCGGGCAAATTTGTTGTGCCCAAGTCTTATAGATGAGACATCGGTGAGAGACTATGAGGTTGAGGAAAAGGAAATTCCAATTATGTGTGATAACACAAGTGCAATTGCAATCACTCAAAATCCTGTGTTGCATTCAAGAACAAAGCACATTGATGTCAGATATCACTTCATAAGAGATCATGTTGAAAAGAAGGACATCACCGTGGAATATATCTCAACTGATAAGCAATTAGCTAACATATTCACAAAACCATAATGTGAATCAAGATTTGAAGAACTCAAACATGAATTGGGGTTAATTGAACTGAGTTGACACTCAGAAGACTCAAAGAAAAGAGATGAAACACGAAAGGACGAAAAAGAGCTGAACTTTTAAATCAGCTATGTGAATCAGCCATATCGGAAAATCAACTGCATCGAGTTAGCTGACAGCTGAGTATTTATGTGCAAAGAGAGAAGAGTTAAATCAGCTAAGGAATAAGCTCAGTCATTTATGAGCAAAGTGACAAAAACGCAGTCTTTTTTGCTAAGCGGGAATGTTTTTAAGAATGACATCAGCATAATTATGACGTGTACAGTCAAAAGCTGCACACAAAGCTTATGATTGGATATAAATGCTGCCGCATTAAATACGAGAGATTAAAGGTTAATCGGCGTGCAAAATCTAAGCCGTTGATTTTGATCAAATTTCAAAAACCACCCGCACGTCCTTTCATGACCCATACTTAAACCATTTCGTCCGTTTTTCTCTCACTTTACCAAAACTGTTCATCTCTCTCAAGGCAAAAGAAAGAAACTTCTCTCTCAAAACCCTACAAACCCTCAAGATCATTTTCTAAGTTTCATTCGATAAAACATCTAGAAATGGCACCTACTCATGATTTTGTCAAGCTAGGAAAGCAAATCCACACTAGGTCTACTGTGGATTTCGACGGCATGCTTAAACAGGGATCCGACAGCACTCTCGTGAAGAAAATTGTTGAGAAGCTGGAAAAATCTGGATTAAAACCATTTTTGACGATGGAGTTCCCAATGACCTACGTGGAAGAGGTCGCACAATTCTACGTGAACACTGAAGTTCACGATGAGGGCATCAAGTCCTCTGTAAACGAAAAAGAGTTCACCATCATCCGAGGATCGCGAGAACACGCTTGTTGCCGCGGAAGGAGTGCCGAGAGATTTATGAGGCCGATATTGACTGGCATTTCTTTGCTTGGAATGAAGTAGCCAAGTCTCGATCTGTGAGAAAGTGGTCTATCTGACTAACAAGAAGCTCTTGAAAGAGGACTACCACAAATTGCTGGACATTGTTGCCAAATGCATAGACATCAAATTTGGCAGCTTTGACCAGTTGTCCAAAGCTAAATTTTTCGTAATGGCTGCGATCATTGAAGAAAAGAAGGTGAGCTGGGCTGAGTTTGTATACAGCAGACTCTGCCAGAATGTTGGGAATAAATCATTCAAGGAGGATGGTACGTTTGGAGGTTCCCTGGGATACGGCCTGGTGATTGGCTGGCTGATGGAAGTAAATGGAGTCCCTCTTCGACATGGAAAGGCGTTCCATGTAAACAAGAGGATGTTTCGATCAAATCTCTCTGGCGCACAGAAGAGAGCTTACGCCAAGAGGGCTGATACGAGTGAGGGGGAATCATTGACCTCGAAGATCTGGTGTCTCCCCTCCTCCTAAAAATATTGTTGCCCCTGCAAAGAAAGAAAAACAAATATGCACACTGCCCTGCGGCCGAGTCTCGCCTCCGCGGCCGTGTCTCATGCCCTCGGCCCTTGATGGAGAAGAAACCATTAATCCCTTCTCCAGTGATCAAGAAGAAGAGGACTGCCACAACAAGAAGGGCAGCTGCCTCTAAGACAACTGTGAAGGTTCTTACCTTCAACGAACCAGAGGAAGTGGAACCAGATGTTCCTCTGGTGAAAACAAAAAAAAAAAGAAGACTTTCCAAGCTCTCCGAGCTTGAGAAGACCGCTGAGTCTGCTACTCAGCTGGAAAAGATACCCGAGTCTGCTGGAGAAGTAGAGTCTCCGGAAGTTATTAATGAAACGGCCAAGTTTGCTGATGCCGATTAGCAGAGGCAACTCGAAGACCCAGTTGTAGACAAAACAGCTGAGGAACAAGGAATGGCCGAGACAACCGAATCACCTATTGACAGGGTTGTGTCTCCTTTATGTGAATGAGGCTACCGAGAATGTCGGCAAAGCAAAGTTTGCTACCCTCAATCCCCGAGCAAGAGGACATCGGGAAGACGATGATAATGATGATGATGTGATGATCCTATCCCCACCATACCCGGACATTCAAAATTGTCTGCGAGAATGGAGGAAATGGAAGTTGAGTCGATCAAGGAACAGTTCCAAAGACCGAATTTATTGAAAAGAAGAGGAATTGTTGAACTTTCGGATTGACCAATATGGTCCAAGCACATCGACGAAGAAAATCGCACGCAGATATCTTGCGAGATCTTCAAGGACAAGGAGAAGGAGAGACGCGCGAGAGGAAGGCGAGGCTCGTGAAAAGGCCGATATTTGTCCCTTTACTTGGAACCACCGATCATACACATCCTCACCTTGACGCCCTATCGCAGGCGGTGAAGAGGATCGAACCCCCTGCCGCCACGAAAGAGTTGCAAATGCAGCAAGCAATGCAAGAATCCAAAATCCTACATGAGCAAAGGATGATGGAGGGACCAGGGAGTCCTCCACATCACAAGTGAGATTGATCCTATGGGAGTGGTGCAAAGATATTGCCACCTTTGTTGTCGCTGCCACCACTTCCCCACTCATTCGGAGGAAGGTATTAAGGAGCTGGCGATGAAACCGGGATTGTGGGGACCCAAAGTCCGAGCCAACCCCTAATGAAGGTGTCTTACCACCGCCCCAACGGCTGAATACTCAAAGGAAACAACCAAGAGTCCGGAGACTAGTGACCCCATTCCAAGTCACTCACGGTGGTGAGCTAGCCGAGGGGAAACTCCCTCCACTGCGGCAAGGTCGGAGGATGATGCGGTGACTCCACAACGAATCTCGGAGGCGAAGTGGAGAAGGAACAACAATCGAATGCACAACAAGTTGTCACTCACGAGGCTCGACGATTAAGACTATCTCGGTGAAGTGCCAATCGCTCGCTCTCTGCAGCCAATGACGCTGATGTTGATGCGATCGAGGGCACAGGAAGGAAGCGCCTGGCGATCCAGTGGATGCCACCTCGGAAGATCCTAAGACAGTGACGACACAAGTCGAAGGGGATGTCCAAGGCCTCATTGCGTAGTTGAGACTGCGGCAGGAGGTAATGAAGGCCAACGGGAGGTTGAGACTTCCCGGGGTAAAGAATCGAGGCACAAAACATCCCTCCCGCTATCATTGATCCATAGAAAAGGAGATAAGTGCCCTTCACGATTCCCAAGATAATCGATGTAACTTTTCTCGGGATCCGAAGGTGAAGATGAAGCTGAGTCATCCCCTATTGCCGATCCAAAAGACTCAGCTGAGGATGTTCCAACCATGAGTAAGTCTGACCTCAAGACTACTCGCCAAATATTCAACTTTGATGATGAGCCACCCATGGGAATCTCATCATCGTCCGATGACGCTCGATAAGGCCGAGGACCAGTTAACTCATGTGGAAAAACCACCGAGACCGAAGAAGCTGTTAAGACATTGAGGCTCAACAAGTGGGTAACTTCACAATGCAGGACCAAGTGAAACAGTCAGTCAAGCTGCGCAGCTCCCAAGTGCCGCAGCAGATCGACTCCACCGGAGACTTCACGAGCACAAGTTGTCATTGAGCGATTCCGATTGCCCGTGATGATCCTTTTGTAGAATCATTTCTTCTTCTCTCTGGAGGTACTTGACCTCCCGAAGAATCGCCTAGAGATCGAGAGCGCTTCCATAAACTCCGATCTGTTATTCCCACAAACACCATTGTTCCAGCAGACTATGACTTTGACGCGCTTGTCTTGTCCGCCGGTGAGACAAAATGGTGAGGTTCGGGAAGTTTTCAAATCCCTATTTCTTTGAGATTGAAAAGATGGAGAGGCACCAGGCCTCACCGGACATGAGGATGGATAACGACGACGCCAACCTTATCGCCGATCTGCGAGGCATAATAGTCGGAGGATCCGGGAATGGTGGCAACAAAGAAGAGACAATGCACATGGAACAAGCTCGATATTTCAGACATTGTTCAACAAGTTGCTAGTCTAGCGGGTTGAGAATGCTTGATGCAAAGACAAAAATGCAAGAGCACATCGAACAAATGCATGAATCTCACACCACAGAGATAAAGCTGCTGCGTGAATATAATTAAAAAGAGCTCCTGCGCGTAGAGGAGAACATGGATCGAAAGTTCAGCCTTCTCATGGCTGAGATAAAGTTGGTAGTGATTGAATCCAACGCCACCCGCTCACGAATTCCGTGCAACATACTCCGCAAAGATTAGTAGAATGCTATCACCGCTTAGACTTCATGCTTTCTAGCTTGTTTCTAGGGGTTCCTCTCTCCTTTGATGATGCAAAAAAGGGGGAAGAGGAATACCTAAAGGCGCTGAAGGGATCTGAAGCTGAGAAGGAAGACGCAGCTGTGAAGGGAAAGACAATCGAGGAAGTAATAAGAGAGAAGAAAGGAAAATGTTGAGGGGGAAGGCTCGAAAGATGTGACCTTGATGATTGTTAAAACCCCCAACAAGGTCTTGTCACGGTGATATTATCAAAGCAAACTCCCGATGACTCGCTGCCACTTCAACACTCTGCAGTACCTATGGATAAAAAGAAAAGAGTTGAAGTAGGGATGAAGGAAGTGGAAGGAAAGATGGATGCCAAAGTTATGAACATTTCGAAACAACATGGAGGCATTCCAACAGACGAGAGACACTTATGCCATTTCGATGCAGGAACCGAGCAAGATTGTTGATGAATTCAAGATGCTCGCATCTCGAAGGTTACTTCGCAAATATGTCCATGGCTCAAAGCTTGGGATTTGTCTTGGGAAAAAGGTCTCAAACTATGTGAAGAAGAAGCGACAGTGCGGCAGAGACCATCGGCAAATCGCTCTGCTGGTCACTCGCTAGTCACTCAACGGGGAAAAAGAAGGCCCCAAGATACAATACACGCCCCAGGAAGAGGAGGAAGAAGCGATGGTGGAGGAAGAGGTTTTGACCTAGATCTCTCGCCCAAAAACATTGAGTACATAGATCCAGGCAAGAAATGAGGGATCTATTCTGGATTTGACAAAGTAACCAACCTGCAAGTGGCTAAGAACAATGTTGAGTATGTGAAGAGAATTGAAGAGGAAAATAAAAGACAAACTCAGCTATGGGAGGAAAGACAAGAAAGACTGAGAAGAGATGAAGCTGCTCAGAAAGGCGTATGAGAAAAATAAGGCGGCTGAAGATGAGAAAAAGAGAAAAAGGTCAGAAGATGACAGAGCTGAAGAAGATAAAAGAAGGAGACATCGAAGGAGATGAAGTGTTGTTGTCCACCCCTTCATGTATTTTACTATGTAAATACATTTTATGTAAGTCTTCTGTACATCGAATAAAATCGTACAATTTCTATACTTGTGTAGATATAGAACAACATAGTTACTTTAAGTTCCATTTAAGCTCTGATACACCTTGTAAACAGCTGTGTAAAGAACAAGAATGTTATAAACAATAAAAGATTGATTCTACGCTTACATTCTGTGATTCTGCATTGTCTGTACGTATCTTTGTTGTTACTTTATTGTATGAATGTTTTAAGTTTTGGCATCATCAAAAAGGGGAAAATTGTTGGGAAATTAATTCTTTGATTTTGATGAATGCCATGTAAAACTTAGAATAGAAAGTTGGCACCCCATTTTTCTGTTGTAAATTGCATTGTAATAGATAGGGTTGGTCGAGCTGAGTCAAGTCAACTATGCTTGAACATGCAAGAAGACAACTGGAGACTAGAAGGAAGACTCACTTGTGAGGCGGTGAGTGTGGCAAAGAAGAGAAGACATGAACTCGACTGAAGGAGCAGCTGAGATGCAGCTGAGTGAAGTATCAGTCAAGTCAACTCAAGATAGCCATGTCTCAAGTTGAAGTGCCAGAAGAGTCATCTGGGGAAATTAAGAAAATGCAGTCAAGTCGAGATAACTGAAAGAGATCCGTTGCACATAAATCAAGAGAATTACTTAAACAAGTAATACCTCCATACTACCTTTCTTGAAGTGCTCAGTCCTAGAAGCATGCAAAAGGAATAAACCAATGGGAAGCATCGCACCGTGTCGAACTACGGAAAGTCAAGAATCATTCATATGAGTAAACGTAAATTCCAAGGACTGCAACAAGACAAGCCAACGACCACAAGTGTCTTTTGAAAATAAGCCTATCTCTTCAACGGGCAAATTTTCAAAAAGAACACTATAAAAGGCTGAGGAGTTTATTTGAGAAAGGTTACCTTGACAACCTGAACCACGAACATTCAAGCTAACATTTGAATCAGTAACCAAAAATATTCTCAAGTTATTCAAGATCAATCCTCAAGCCTACATTACGAAGAAAATTAATCCAACACTCACCTGTGAAGGAAAGACAACTTCAATTAGTTTAAGAGGAAACAATTTGAAGAATCAAGGGGTCTACATTCCACGGAGGATTATAGGAAGGTTCAAGGTCGAACTAGTCTCAAGTTTTGGAGGGCTTCATGATCAAATCCAAGGAGCTTGAGCAAGTGGTTGTAGTAGCAAGCGGCGATTTGCCCCTGTGAAGAAACCGAGTCGCACGAGAAGCCAAATTTGTGTGACCAAGGCATCTCGGATCGAGTCCCAAAGGATCAAGTGTTTGTGTGATCAAGACTTGTATTTGGACCGTTAACCACTCTGTATATTGATCAATACTTAGTGGATTCCTCCAGGAGTTGGAGAAGAGAGGAGTAGAAGAATTACCCCATCTTCGAACCTCTATAAAAACTTATTGTGTCATTTACATTTCAGCACTTTAATTTCTGCATATTACTTTCATATCTGCTGACATATTTGCTATCCAATTGATAATTAACTAAGTGCTAAAACCAAGTATTAAAACAAACTTAACCAAATTCAAGGGTGTTAAGTCTTCCGTTGAAAACATATCACAGTCGAGTTAAGTCTTTAGTCAAAACAGATGAGTTATTCTATCAACAACTCAGTAGAGTCTGTTGAGTGACTAACTCTGCTGATTAACTAACTTAGCTGTCCGTCAAGGACTCAGTTGTGAAATATTAACTCTGAACTTTTTAAAAGGACTAAATTCGAAAAGTTGGTAAGGTTTATTCAACCCCCCCTTCTAAACCTTACACTCACACCCCTTGGGACCTACACTTCTCCAAGAGGCGAGTGAGTGGCCGGGCAATTTTTGAAAAATCTTTGATGAATCGCCTATAGAACCCGGCGTGCCCCAAAAAGCTGCGGATTGCCTTCACCGTGGTGGGTGGAGGCAATTTGGAAATTGTCTCAACCTTCGCCTTGTCAACTTCAATGCCCCTGCAAGAAATTTTATGTCCCAAAACAATACCTTCTTGTACCATGAAATGACATTTTTCCCAGTTAAGAACCAGGTTAGTCTCTTCGCAACGAATGAGGACTTTTTTAAGATTTGCAAGACAAAGATCAAAGGAGTCCCCAAAAACCGAGAAGTCATCCATGAAGACTTCCATGATATCTTCTACAAGTTCGTCGAAGATAGAAAGCATGCACCATTGAAAGGTTGCCGGTGCATTGCACAACCTGAAAGGCATGCGTCGATAGGCAAAAGTACCGTAGGGAAAAGTGAAAGTGGTTTTCTCTTGGTCCTCCGGTGCTATCGGGATCTGAAAATAACCTGACATGCCATTAAGGAACCAATAATACAAGTGACCAGATAATCTTTCAAGCATTTGAATAATAAAAGGTAAAGGAAAATGGTCCTCGCGAGTAGCATCATTGAGTCGTCGGTAATCGATGCAAACTCACCAACCTGTTACCGTTCGCATTGGAATAAGTTCATTCTTTTCATTTGGTACCTCCGTCATCCCACCTTTCTTTGGAACCACTTGAACTGGACTCACCCAATTACTGTCAGAGATTGGATAGATGAGCCCAGCATCAAGTAATTTGATTACCTCCGCCTTGACTACCTCTTTCATGTTTGGATTTAAGCGACGCTGAGGTAGAATTTTGTGAGTGCAAAAGGAAGGATTGATCCCTTGAATATCAGAGATTTTCCAAGCGATGGCCTTTTTATGTTCCCGTAATATTGCCAACAATCTATCCTTTTTGATGAGAAGATAAATCGGAGGAAATTATTACGGGAAGTTTGGCGTTCTCGGCTAGAAATGCATATTCCAAGTGTTCGGGTAGCTCTTTCAGCTCCAACAGCGGTGGGTCCTCAATGGACGGTTTGTTATGCCCTACCTGCAAATTTTCAATTTTTTCGAACTCTTTCTGTCGTTATGTTGGTGCATTTTCCTCTAATGCGAGTACAGATTCCCTAAGAAAGGGATTTTCATCCGCTATACCTGCACTTTGAACAATACAAGTCTCCAAGAATTCGTTAGAAATCATGCTTGGTAAGGAATTGGTTATCTCCATATCGATAAGATCAATAGCAAAATAGGAGTCATCTTTATCTATCATATTTTTCATTGATGTAGTGATTTTAAAAATGACTTGTTCATCTTCGACTCTTAAAATCAGTTTGCCATCATGCATGTCAATGATTGCTTTAGCAGTAGCTAAAAATGGACGTCCTAGAATCAAGGGGACTTCGACATCTGTATGCATGTCAAGAATTACAAAATCGACAGGAAATATAAACTTATCGACTTTGACCAAAACATCCTCAACAATGCCTCTAGGATATTTAATGGACCTGTCAGCTAATTGTAAGCTCATCCTAGTTGGTTTCGGTTCCCTAGACCCATTTGTTTAAACAATTTATACGGCATCAAATTAATACTAGCCCCTAGATCGCCAATGCCCGATCACATCAAATTACCGACATGACAAGGAATAGTAAAACTCCCGGATCTTTGATTTTTGTGGTAACTTATTTTGCAAAATTGCCGAGCATTCCTCATTTAATTGCACCATGGAAATTTCTTCGAGCTTCTTCTTATTTGAAAGGAGATCTTTTAGGAACTTGCCATATTTTGGCATCTGTGAAAGGGCTTCAACAAAAGGAATATTGATGTCTAACTGTTTAAACAAATCCAAAAACTTACCAAATTGGTCATCATGCTTATCCTTACGCAATCGGCTTGAATACGGGATAGGTGGTTGGAATTCCGGTACCATTTTCTTCGTCTCCTTGATTACCTGTTCATCTTTTTGTTGTATGGGGGTGGGTTCATCCTCCGGCATCCGTACCTCGTCTAGCTTTGTTCCACTCCTTAGAGTGATTGCTTTTACTTGCTCTCTAGGATTCGGTTCGGTATTGCTAGGTAAGCTCCCTTGAGGCCTTTCGGAGATCATTTTGGCTATTTGACCAATTTGATTTTTCAAGTTGCGAATGGATGCTTCTTGGTTCCTTAAGGATGTTTCGGTGGCCGTGAAACGGGTTTCCGTTGTTTGGACGAATTTGGACAGTAAGTCCTCCAAACCTAGTTTTCGCGGTTGGAAACAGGGAGGTGCAGACGAACTGGGGAGTGCGTTTGGATTAGGCTTCTGTTGAACTTGATTTCCCCAACTAAAGTTTGGGTGCTGACGCCAACCTGGATTATAGGTGTTACTGAAAGGATTATTTTGAAAGGGTCGAGATTGATTACCTAGATAATCCACTTGTTCATGCGGTGGTATCGCGTGAGGGCAATCTTGGTGGTTGCGTGATCCTCCACAAGTCTCGCATGAGAAGGCTTGTTGTGGTGGTGGTTTTGGAGCTGCCAACCCATTAATTTTCTGAGTCAGAGCTTCGACCTGTGCGGCTAGTGTAACCAACGCATCTGCATTGTATACACCTAATGTCCTGTTGGTCTTACCTCGTACAGATTGCCATTGATAGCCATTCATGGCCATCCCTTCTATGAGATCTTGGGCGGATTCGGGTTTTTTATTGTTCAATGTCCCCCCCGCCGCCGCATCAATCATTTGCCTCGTCGATGAGAGTAGCCCGTTGTAAAACGTTTGGACTTGCATCCAAATAGGGAGGCCATGATGTGGGCATTTTTGCAGCAATTCTTTGAATCTCTCCCAAGTGTCGTACAAGGTCTCATCGTCCTCTTGAGTGAATGAAGAGATTTCATTCCTCAATCGTGCGGTTTTGGCGGGTGGAAAATACTTTAAAAGAAACTTTTCCGCCATAATGCTCCATGTTGTGATTGTTCCCTTTGGTAAAGTGTTTAGCCATTGTTTAGCCCGTCCCCGAAGAGTAAATGGGAACAGGCGTAAACGGATGGCATCGTCGGAGACTCCATTTATTTTAAAGGTATCGCAAATTTCGAGGAAATTCGCGATATGATTATTTGGATCTTCGTCCGGTAGGCCGTCGAATTGAACAAATTGTTGCACCATTTGAATGACATTCGGTTTGATTTCAAAATTATTGGCTGCAATAGCGGGCCTTACGATACTAGACGACGTACCGTCCATAGATGGTTTGGCATAGTCGTACATGGTTCTTTATTGTTCGTCTGCCAAGGCGAAATCCTTGCTTTCGTTAATATCTTCTTCGTGGTTCGTATTAGTACTTTCCTCTGTGTTGCTCCTGGCGGTATCACGCTTCCAAATTCGACGTCGAGTAGGCATGCACTGCGGTATACAAAGAGGGTAAGTGTAATCCAAGACTTTCAAAGATAGATAAAAAGAAAGATGATGGTAAAATAAAAATAATAAAAAAATATGATTAAATTAACAAAAATAAAGCATTCTTAATATTACAATCCCCGGCAACGGCGCCAAAAACTTGACGCTTTTGGGACTGAGCACTTTAAGACATGGCAGCATGGAAGTATTACTTGTTTAGGTAATATTCTTGACTTCTGTGCAACGGATTCTTTTCAGTTGTCTTGTCTTGACTTGCCTTTCCTTAACATCCCCAGGTGACTTCGAGTCAGCTCCCAATCATTGGATGACTCATCTGTCACTTCAACTTGAGACTTGGCTATCTTGAGTTGACTTGACCGACACTTCAGACCGTCTGTTGTATCATAGTTGCTACTCCTTGATCGAGTTCTTGTCTTCTTTTCCTTGCTACACTCACCGCTTCACAAGTGAGTCTTCATCCGATCTTGAGTTGACTTCTTGTATATCCAGCCATAGCCGACTTGACTCAGCTCGTACAACCCTATCCATTTTAATGCAAATTACAACGAAAATGGGGTGCCAACTTTCTAGTCTAAGTTTTACATGGCATTCATCAAAATCTAATAAGTAAATTTCCCAACACTCTATATTCTTCAGTTGCTTTACCCCTTTAGTTGAGTCTTCTCCTTGATCTTTGGATGACTCTGCTGTAGATCTACTGAAAGATACAACTACTTGACTTGACAGAACTTCTTTTTGGCTACTCAGTTGGGACATAACGGAATCTTCTATGCACTTCTTCAGCAAGTCTTCTGCATCTTCAACTTGGCTGCTCAATTACTCAACTCATATTCTAACTATTACAAAGTTGAAATACATACATAAAATGGGTTGCCAACTTTCTAATCTAAGTTTTCTAAGCATCATCAAAATCTATACAAAAAAAATTCCTAACACATGCAGTCTTTCTGGAAAGTGGAAACACCATGGTTTTCCACAGAAAAGGTTGTTGTGTTCCTTTTTTCTGGACTTGGGCATTTGACACATTCACCTTAAATGGCCATTTCTTTCCTTTTCATTTCTTTCCTCTGACTTTCTTACTAGCTCCTTAGTTGGTTTTGAGATGAACAAATGAGTCCCCTGATTCTTAGTCTGGGTTTCCTTCTGAACTAGCATACCATGAAGTTCATTCCCATCCCATTTGTCCTTCATGTGTTATAGTTCATTTGGTACGGACCATACTCAAAGGCAATCGCGGATCCAAGGAGGGCAGGTGGGGGCTGTTGCCTCCCCTCTCAAAAAAATTCCGTATTTTTCTTCTTGTTTAATTTATTTACTATTTATCTATATTTATATATAAGTTATGAGAAGAAATACATTCGCCCCTCCAAAAGTTTGAGAAAAAATCTTTAAATTGTATTCAAAATAGGTTTCGCCTCCCCCAAAGTCTCAATTCCTGCTTCCGCCACTGCTCAGAGGGGGTGAATTTAAGATAAACTGCACGAGAAAGTTATCATCCACGTCCGTCCTTAAGGAATTAAGTCTTGTTGCAATGTAAGTTATTTCAATGATATGCTCATGCATGCTACGAGAAACATCAAACTTCATGGTAGTCAAAGTAATCATTAAAGTCCCAACACTAATTTCATGAATTCTTTAGCACTTTCAGTGTGAGGAATGGTAGATTTGATGTTGTTTACTATACTTATTAGCATAAATATCAGGCTTAGTTTGTTCTCAACATTGAAACAGACATCATGGATTGATTTCTCAACATCGTTGCTAGTATCAGTAATACTAACAGGTTTCTCAACTTGAAGTGTTAAATCAAGATCCAAAACACCAAGGACAAATTGCATTTATTCGCACCATTCAGAGAAATAAAGTCTATCATATATTGGAACAGGCAAAGCATGCTAATGAAGAGAAATGTTAGGAAATTTATCTTGTAGATTTTGGTGATACCATGTAAAACTTAAACTAGAAAGTTGGCACCCCATTTTCCTTGTAATTTTTTATTGTAATAGATAGGGCTGGAAAAGTTGAGTCAAGTCAGCTATGCCTAGAAATACAAGAAGTCAACTGAAGACTGAAGTGGAGACTCCACTGCAAGACAGCTGAGTATGGCAAAGAAGGAAAGTCAAGAACTCGACTGAAGGTGTATCAGTTGTGAATCAGCTGTGTGAAGAGTCAGTCAAGTCAACCCAAGAAGCCAAGTCTCAAGTTGAAGTGACAGATGAGTCATCCAAAGATTAGAAGCTAACTCAAGTCACCTGGGGAATAAAAGACTGCAGTCAAGTCAAGACAACTGAACGAGATTCGTTGATGAAAGTCAAGAATGTTACTCAGAATGGTAACATGTTAAAGTTGTCAGAGATAAAGTGTTAGTTCCAGTTGTGTGCAAAAGGAACAAACCAATGGGAAGCACTGCGCCAAGTGTCAGAAACGATTCAATGCTGCAAGACATTAAATACGAGGAAATGTCAATATCATGAACTGCAACAAGACAAGCCAACGAACACAAGTGACTTTTGAAATTAGCCTATCTCTTCAACGGACAAAATTTGAAAAATTCACTATAAAAGGCTGAGGAAACTCATTGAGAAAAGGTTACCTTGACTACCTGAACCACGAACAAGCAAGCATTATTCAAGCATTTAACCTGAAATATTCTCAAGTATATTCAAGCAAATCCTCAAGCCTAAAACTCGAAGGAAATCGATCCAACACAAGCTGTGAAGGAAAGACAACTTCAAATCTGTTTAAGAGGAAACTTTTGAAGAATCAAAAGGGTCTATTTTCCAAGGAGGATTGTAGGAAGGTTCAAGGTTGAACCAGTATCAAGTTATTGGAAGGCTTCGTGATCAAATCCAAGATCTTGAGAAAGTGAGCTGAAGTAGCAAGGCAGCTGCCCTGTGAAGAAGCTGAGTCGCAAGAGAAGCCAGCTGTGTGACCAAGGTTGTCTCTAAACTATTCACCACGTTGTAAACTGATCTGTTACATAGTGAATTCCTCCAGGAGTTTGGAGAAGAGAGGATTAGAAGAATTACCCCATCTTCGAACCTCTATAAAAATTAACTATGTCATTTATTTTTCAGCACATTTATACTTCTGCATATTTATATCATATCTGTTGATAAACTTATATTTGTTATCCAACTTATTAATAACCAAGTGCTAAAATCAAGTGTTAAAACAAGCTTAAAACAATTGAAAGGGTGTTAAGTCTTCCACTGATAAAACCAACACATTCAAGTTAAAGTTCAGGTTAAACAACCGAGTTATTCTATCAACAGCTCTATCGAGTCTATTGAGTGGCTAACTTAGCTGAATAACCAACTTAGCTATAACTCAAGGACACAACTGTTTGAGTTAACTCTGTTATAATTTTAAAAGGACTAAAATCGAAAAGTTGGTTAGGTTTATTCAACCCCCCCTTCTAAACCTTACTCACACCCCTTGGGACCTAAAAGTGGTATCAGAGCGGTTGGTTCATTGAGCCTTCCGCACGGTTTACTGAACTAGACCTTTATCTTTTCAAAAAGGCTTTAAACACTTGCATTTTCAAAATCTTTCATTTTTAGCAAAGTTATAATCATGGAAGCAAATTTGACACACATTCCTATGTTCACTGCTGAAGAATTTGATGATTGGAAAATCGTATGCAGGTTCATATATCTGCTCTACACGATGAAATGTGGCTTGTGATAGAGGATGGGCCACTGCAAATATTGAAAGCGAACATGGATGCAATAAGAGCAGCTGCAGCTGAAGGAGAAGAAGTTGCTGCTGAAGCAAGACCAACCATGGTTGAAAAACCAAGGACTGAGTGGACAAATGAAGATAGGAAGAGATACAATTTGGACAATGTGGCCAAGGACATACTTTACAAGACTTTGGACAAAGCAATGTTCAATAAAGTCAAATCTTGCAAATTTGCGAAAGAAATATGGAATAAACTGACTTTAATTTTTGAAGGATCAGAACAAATTAAAGAAAATAAATTGTCTGTTGCTGTTCAAAAATATGAAAATTTCAAAATGCTTGCAGGTGAAACCATGGATCAGCTGGATGCTAGATTGACTGAAATCACAAATGATCTTTCAGCTCTTGGGAAGGAATATACACAAAAGGAAATGTGTATGAAGATCCTAAGAAGCCTCCCAGCTGAATGGGAAATGAAGACTATGGCTCTGAGACATTCAATGGACCTCTCAAGAACATCTAACCATGAGCTATTCTCAGACCTCAAAGCCTATGAGTTTAAGCTGAGAAGAAAAGAGCAAGAGGAGATAACTGTACCCAAGACAGATGCACTGGTAGTCAAGGATGGAAAGAGAGCTGAACCCAATGAAGCCATAGACCAGGAGGAGATTGCCATGATGGTTAAAAGATTCAACAAGTTCTTCAATAAGAACTATAAAAGAAATAAGGGTGAAACCTCCAAGAGACATTCAACTCCCTCTAAGTCAAGGGAGGATAGGCCACCCAAAAGAGCTGAGCATCAAAGGGTTGAATATTAGAGAGCTGATAACCCAAGAACAGAAAGAGCTGATCAAAGAGCTGAGAACCTGTGTTGGAACTGCAGACAACTAGGACATTTTACAGTGGATTGTTCCTATCCACCAGCCCACAAATATAGGAATGAAGAAGAAAGAAAAGTCTTTAGAGAAAGAAAACAGGAAAAGAAGAAAGCCATGTTGGCTGCTGAGACAGCTAAGTCTAAAGAAGCAGCAGACTCGGAGAGTAGTGAAGCTAACTACTCAAGTGACCCTGAAGAAGAGGCCACGATCTGCCTTATGGCTAAAGAACAAGATCAACCAGACCAAGAAGATGAGGTACACTCTAACTCATCTCATTGATTCAAGTGATAGTGATTGTGTTACACACACTTCATCACTTCGATCTTTATGATTCATTAGGCAAAATAATGAAAGATTTTGAGCATATTAAATCCTCACACACACTTCTAAATGAGGAAAACAACCAGCTCAAAAGCCAAAACTCACAGCTGACTAAGGAGTTGAGTACTCTAAATCACATATCTGATGAGAACACACAGCTGAAGGCTGAGAATGCCAAAATGATAGCAGAGATAGCTGCTATAGAAAAGAGGGAAAAAGACCTCAAAAATGTGATTGCCTCATTTACAAAAGCATCCAAATCATTGGGTGATCTTATCATGAGTAAAAAAGAATGTGGAGATAAGATAAGCATATGATTCACTTCATTTGTGCACAGTCAAACTCCAAGAGTGATTTTGGAAAAAGGATCTTCAAGCAATGAAGCATCTCAAAAATCCAAAACACCAAATGTTGCACCCACATTCACTCCTACCACAATCAACAACAAACTGGCCTTGGATATAAAGGGAAAGAAAAACAACCAGTTGAGAATGCTGAGAGGATAGCTGAGAAGAAAACCAGCAGAGTTCCTCAGCAAACTCGAAACAGAGCTTCCAAAAACCCAGAAATTTCATCAGAGAAATACATATGATGGGAATGGTAGAAACTATCCAAACCAAGCTGATTGGAACAATGTGAAATATCAGCAAGCAACGACCAATGGAATACAAGCCTAAATGGCAAAGACCTAAACCTCAACAAAGGTTATTCCAAAGGGAAAAGAGCTATTATCAGCACACATATGCACCCAAGCACTACACTCAGAAATACCACAACTACCCCAAGAAAGCAATTGCTAAAACACACACACATGCATACAGACAAAAGAGACAGTTGTATGAACCTAAAACCCCCAAGCAATTTACTAATGCGCACTATGATTATGGCACTGATAGATGGCAACCTCTTAGAGTCAAGTCCTTTGGCTATAGGTTGGTTGGATCATCTTAAAACACTAACCCCTCAGGACCCAGGCAAGTATGTGTACCTAAAAACTAATTTCCTTGATTACAGGTTCAAGGAATAGATGAGTGCCAAGGAACCTGATGTTTGATACATGTTTTTATCTTAATTTTGATGATTTTATTTTGTCACCAAAACAATGTTTTTAAAGGTTGTCCAAATACTCCTAAATGATTTAAAATGGTTTTAATATTTTCCGGAGTATTTCCTCAAGTTTATTTTTGATAATAATGGACAACACTTTTAATGATTTTATATCAATGGGTTTTTACTCCTATAACAAGATTTCTAAATGTTGTCTAAATACTCCCGATTGGTTTAAAATGTTTTTACTGAATTTTTGGAGTATTTCTTGAGTTTTATTTTCGACAAAAATTGGACAACATTTATGTCTCGTGGTCGACCGGTCGCCCTATAGGGCAACCCGTACCTGAAGATGATTTTTGAAACAGAAAATGAGACGGAAGAAAAATCAGGCAGGTCGACCGGTCGCCCAGGGGTCGACCGGTACCTGCAAGTTGGTGTTGAAACAGAACTAAAACCTTGCATTTTTGAAATGAGGAGGACCGGTTGAAACAGGGGTCGACCGGTCGAAGCCTATGTCGACCGGTCGCCCTGTTGAAATTTTCAAAGTGTTCTTAATTCTCTTATTTCTGTGCGACCGGTCGCCCTATGTATTGACAGCAAAAATATGACCGTTTGACAGCAGACACATTTCCTTAAATTGTGAGATTGATTTCTAACAGCTATATTCTTGATTTTAATTTTATTTTTCTGTAGATTTTCAATCCCCAAGAGGAGCCTATACTTGATCAATCATCTCCTATAAATAGAGGAAGTTTTGGAGCAACCATTACAACAATTGAGATACAACACAACAAGATACACTTCAAGAAAATACTTGGTCTTTCATTGTTATTATTCTTGTTGTAAATTTGCCTAGCTTATCACTTTCCCATCTTTGAGGTCTAGGTTATTCTTGATTACACTTTGCACTCAAATTGTATTATTCATTATTGAGTTGTAATCTTGATTTTTGGTTATCATTCAAACACAAGATATCCTTGTGAGTGCTCTTGTGGTAAAAACACACTTGGATGATCTAGGTGATAGGTGAAGAAGATTGTGGTGATCTTCTTATTGAGGTGTTGAAGAATTTGGTATTCTTCAAGGTTGAAGATTGTGGTAATCTTCACAAGGTGCCGTTCGAGATTGTGGTAATCTTCAAGAAGAGATTGTGGTAATCTCAAAGGTGGTGTTGAAGAAGAGTGTGGTGCTCTTCAAGGTGTTGTAAGTTGAATTTGTATTAATTTTGGTAATTAATAAAATTCTTTTTCTTTTTGAAATCCATCCCGGATATACTGAGGTGGTAGAGGATTAGGCCCTAGGTGGGTTGAACCTCTTTAAATCGACGTGTGTTGTTTACATTCCGCACCTTTATTATTGTGTTTGAGCATTTGATTATAAAAAGAGGGTGAAATCGAAAAGATGGAGATAATCTATTCACCTCCCCCCTCTAGATTATCGTAGCCGCTTGGACTTACAAGTGGTATCAAAGCCAAACTCTTTGGCATGCTCGTTTCACATCGCGAGTGAAGAGAAACGATCGTCGGCTACGAACGAAGCTCATTTATCCGGCACCTCCACCACCAAGCCACCACTATTTGATTCCAAAAATTTTAATTTTTGGAAAGAAAGAATGGAATGCTATCTACAAGGTTGCGGGTTCGACATTTGGAACACCGTCATTAATGGAGAATCCATTCCGATGAAAGATACACCACACACCTCAAAAGGCTTCAAAAAGCTCAATGATGAAGACAAGAAAATCATCTCCTTAAACGGTAAGGCTTTAAATATTTTGTATTGTTCATTTACTAATATAGAATATGAACATATTATAGGAATAAAATCGGCACATGAAGTATGGCAAAAATTAGAAGCCATCTATGGAGTATTTGTAAATGAAAGGAGTCAAACAAAAGCATCTACTTCTCAAGGTCATACAAGCTCAAATCTAAGGAACAAGCCTCCTACAACTTCCAACTATGAAGAAGTTGAATATTGTTTTATGGGCATCGAAGAAGAAAATGAGGTTTGTCTTAAACCCTCTACTTCCTATGATATTGTCATTCAAAATGATTATAGTGATTTGCAAAATGATTATGATGAACTTCAAAATGAATTCCAAAGCTTACTTGTTAAATACAAAAATTTGAAAAAGGAATTCAATATTTTGAAAAATGATAAGGATAGTTTACTTACTTCCTATGAATCACTATCATGTGCTCACACCACCACACTTGACAAGGTTAGAAACCTTGAAAAAGAAAATAGTACTCTTGTTGAGGATATAAATTGCTAGAAAAATGACTTATCTAAATCCAACTTGAGTACCGATAAAATGACCAAGATTGTTGATTGTTCGAAACTAGAACTTGATCATAAGCCTAAGGGTGTCAATCACATGAAAAAGAATAAAGTCTCTAAGCATGTTGGTCATTATGCTCCTAGAATTATTACATGTTTCTATTGCGGTAAAAAGGGTCATACGACTAATTTTTATCGAGCTAGAAATAGCTCTAATTATTGTTGGAGACCTAAAAGTCTCAAGACTAATCCCAAAGGACCCAAACACATGAGGGTACCACAAAATAATGTCATATTAGGTACCCGGAAAAACAATGATCGAAGAAAATTCCTACCGCCAAGAAGACATCAAATGACCGTTTCATTTGATCAAAGGAGGAGAAACTATTTTCGACAAAGCCAATCTTCAAGAAGAGGATATAATCAAAATTGGGAAAAACATAATTCTTGGAAATGGCAAAGACATCATCAACAAGATGATTCTCAAAGAAGAAGAGACCATCAACAACGGGAAGGTAACAAACCTTGGAAATGGAGTAATCAAAGAAGTCATCATCAACAAAGTGACTTCTCAATGGGAAGATATCATCAACAATGGGAAAAACACAACCTATGGAAACGGCGAAATTGGTAAACCGTATCTCCCCATTCATATATGCATTTTATTTTAATTCTATGCATGTTTTTAAATTGTGTCTTAATTGCAAAATGAGTCTTCAAGTATTTATTTTTAATGTAGGTCCTTTATATATTTGTGAGTTTCAAAATTTTTTAAAAAGAAGACCTTGCATGATTTTCTAAAACTCTTGAGCATTTAACTTATGTGGCTTATTATCTCTTATGAAATATTATAGCATAAGCTTTTTTTTTATATCTCCTATTACGTGCCTACACTTGTGTTTTTGTGCAAATTTTGTCTAAGAATTGTGTAGGATACATATCTCATACTCATTGGCTTTTACGTCATCAAGTTCCTTAAACTATCGAGGTACGTTCACTCGTATTTTTTCTTAGGACTCGATATTATGCTTATGCACATATCTTTCAAGATATTTCATTTTAACCCCTTAAGTGCCCCTAAATGTTTTTGCAAATATTATCTTAAAAGGGCACTACTTGTTAAGTCTCGATTTTCTCGAATATATGTTTTCCCTAAACCCATATTTGTTGGAGATAGCCCAAAATTATCTTTGTGCAAAGTTTTAAAACTTTTGGGGGTGAAAAATCGAATTTTTGAAAATTCTGGGGAAAGAGAAATTACCTGGGACGGTCAAAGCAGGGGCGACGGCCGCCCGCACGTCGGCCGACCGGCCGCCTGTGCTATTTTTACACTTAAAAACGTTCTGTCTTGAGTTCTCAAAACAGACGCAGGAAATCTCTTAAACCCTTGGCACGATTTTTTCATCCCCTTTTCTCTAGAATCTTCAATTCTTCATCATTTTTCACGATTCTTGTTGCTAATCTTCTTATTTTCACTAGAATCTTACATATATGGCACCTCCAAGAAATTCTACCGAACAAAATCCTCAAAAGAGGAGAAGGAGGCAAAGGGGAGAATCTTCTTCCAATCCCCAACATGATGATATTCTACAAGGAGACTATCAAAATCGGCTTACGGAAGAGGAGATTGTCGAATTAAGAGCCGGGGTTTCAAAATCGAGCATTCATTGGGACTCTAGTAAGTTATCACTCCTCTACGAGCCTCCCTCTAGAGCTAATAGATTTCGATTTTTAAATAAACTTGCGGAGGAACATTATGAGAATATTGGATTGAATGATAAGAAAATTGCGTGCACTCGTATGTTTCGTTTTCAAGCATTTCATGATGAATTTCCGGATATTAGAGCTTATTTCGAAATTCAAGGATGGGTTTCACTTTGGGATTATCCGTGTTTGCATTATGATGACGAACTTATAAAACTTTTTTATGCAAATATGTGGATTGTTGATGCTACGGTAGATAATCCATTGGAACTTCACACATTTGTTAATGGTAGGCATTTTTCATGGACATTGGCCGATATTTGCAATCATTTTAATGTGCCAAATGATGGAGTAGTCAATGTGATAACATTTTCGGTGTTTCACTAGATGATGTGAAAACCTTTTTAGGAGTGTATCCCGAAGTGACATACTTGGCAATGCCGCCTAACTATCGGATTATATCTATCATTTGCTCCTATTGTGTTTGTGGAAAGGAAATAAAACTTCCGAGTAATCTCGAACTCTTTCTCACCTATAAGATTGTTCGAGGAGAAAGAGTAAATCATGGGGCAATTTTTGTATATTGCTTGTTGGAATCTAGAAAGCTTACCAAGAAAAAATATACCTTGGGTAATTTGATTTGCCGACTCTTATACTTATCGGGATACCCGGAAAATGAAAAGAATACCGAAATTCGTCACAATGATTTTGATAATGCCAACATTCTACAAATGGTAAGAATGCGATGACATTTACCACGGGTTCCTACCAAAGCCGCTAGGGGACGTGCCCGACATCAACAACAACATCGGGATGATTTCTTTAATGACAATGAGGTTGAAAATATTGGAAGAGGTGAGTTTGACGAACAAAGAAATGATGAAGAAGAGAATGTGGGGAATGAAGAGGAAAATGAAGAAGAGAATGTGGGAAATGAACAAGAAATTAGGGAGGAAGGAGATGAAGACGAGTCGGATGTTGAAGATCTAAATCTCAAAGAGAGAATGGCCAAAGTGGAAAGAGAAACATTTATAGATGTGGCCTCTCTTAGAAAAGAGCTCCGGGTTGTGAAAAAGGAAAATTCTAGTTTGAAAAAGTCAATCGGCAAATTGAAGAAATTTATCAAAGATCTGATTCCCGGAACTTGCTTCTCTTCGGACGAAGATTGATGTCCCTCCCTTCCTTTACTTTCTAACATTTTCATTAATGTTGCTTTGTACTTTTATGAACTTTTGTAAAACTCTTTTGTACTAATGATATTTGCTTGTTGTCTTAAAAGGGTAAAAATTGCAATTTGATAATGACTTGTGGATGATCATGGTATTGGTGGAGTATTCGATGGTAAAAATGCTCTAATTTAAGCATTGTTTGATAAATTGGTATGAAGTACTTGATGGTAAAAGTGCTTTTTTTAATACTTTGATCATTATGCTTAGTTGGATATGTTGGGACATTTGATATATCATACATGTATTGTTTAAGGCATGACTTATATTACTTGATGGATGCTCTAATTGTTGGCATTTGAAATGCTTTGATCCTTCTTAGCTTATATTATCTCAATTGGGTTGAACCCTTGAGAATCTACCTTGTTGAGCCTCTTATTTGATGAACAAATACTGCATATGTTGCATATGATCTTATTGAGCTTTGGAATGAGGTTGATTGATGATGTTATGAAAATTTTTGGCTTGAAACTTTTACAAGGACTATATACAACCTTTTTTATTTTTCACGCACACAAGGTGTTCGATGAAATGTCGCTATGAAACTTTCAACTTCTACATGATTCTCTTGCTTCAAAATGTCTTAAAATCTTTTTGAAATCATGTTTTTAGCTAACTTATGAGCTTATGGATCTCTTATGTTATAATTCTCCCATTTTCCTTGGACTTTAAGTATAAATTGCTCGATGGTTGATAAACCGTCTCGTTTGCGCACTTTGATATTTTTGTATGTTATTTTTATCATCCTAACATACTTTTTGATGATTCCAAAGGGGGAGAAACAGGATATTCGCTCATTAGCTCAAAGAAGCTAATAAAAGCTTGTCATAAAAGCTATAAGCTATGGCTCACAAAAGCCATAAGTTGTGATTCGTTTTTAGTCCAATTGTTGCTTGATGGACTTTTATAATTGTTTAATGATGTTTTGTGACAGGGGGAGCTTATAAGCTCTTGAACAATTTGTAAAAGCTAAAGCTTTTAGCTTATGAAAAATTTGCTTTTACATTATTCTTGATATGCTTGTTGATAGGGGGAGCTTGTGCTTATTATTGAATATATTTACTCCCTACTTGGTTGCTTTAATATTTTTGGAAATTTTGGTTGCTTCCAAACGGTCAAATGTTTTTACCGGAAAATCATTTCTAAAATTGCTCTCTTAGTTGGTGTAAAAATTGTTTTGGTTTGTAATCATCAAAAAGGGGGAGATTGTTTGATACATGTTTTTATCTTAATTTTGATGATTTTATTTTGTCACCAAAACAATGTTTTTAAAGGTTGTCCAAATACTCCTAAATGATTTAAAATGGTTTTAATATTTTCCGGAGTATTTCCTCAAGTTTATTTTTGATAATAATGGACAACACTTTTAATGATTTTATATCAATGGGTTTTTACTTCTATAACAAGATTTCTAAATATTGTCTAAATACTCCCGATTGGTTTAAAATGTTTTTACTGAATTTTCGGAGTATTTCTTGAGTTTTATTTTCGACAAAAATTGGACAACATTTTTGTCTCGTGGTCGACGGTCGCCCCTATAGGGCAACCCGTACCTGAAGATGATTTTTGAAACAGAAAATGAGACGGAAGGATAATCAGGCAGGTCGACCGGTCGCCCTAGGCATCGACCGGTCCGGTCGCCCAGGGGTCGACCGGTACCTGCAAGTTGGTGTTGAAACAGAACTAAAACCTTGCATTTTTGAAATGAGGAGGACCGGTTGAAACATGGGTCGACCGGTCGAAGCCTATGTCGACCGGTCGCCCTGTTGAAATTTTCAAAGTGTTCTTAATTCTCTTATTTCGTATGCGACCGTCGCCTGTGTATGACAAAGAAAAATATGACCGTTTGACAGCAGACACATTTCCTTAAATTGTGGGATTGATTTCTAACAACTATATTCTTGATTTTAATTGTATTTTTCTGTAGATTTTCAATCCCCAAGAGGAGCCTATGTTTGATCAATCATCTCCTATAAATAGAGGAAGTTTTGGAGCAACCATTACAACAATTGAGATACAACACAACAAGATACACTTCAAGCAAATACTTGGTCTTTCATTGTTATTATTCTTGTTGTAAATTTGCCTAGCTTATCACTTTCACATCTTTGAGGTCTAGGCTATTCTTGATTACACTTTGCACTCAAATTGTATTATTCATTATTGAGTTGTAATCTTGATTTTTGGTTATCATTCAAACACAAGATATCCTTGTGAGTTCTCTTGTGGTAAGAACACACTTGGATGATCTAGGTGATAGGTGAAGAAGATTGTGGTGATCTTCTTATTGAGGTGTTGAAGAATTTGGTATTCTTCAAGGTTGAAGATTGTGGTAATCTTCACAAGGTGCCGTTGGAGATTGTGGTAATCTTCAAGAAGAGATTGTGGTAATCTCAAAGGTGGTGTTGAAGAAGAGTGTGGTGCTCTTCAAGGTGTTGTAAGTTGAATTTGTATTAATTTTGGTAATTAATAAAATTCTTTTTCTTTTTGAAATCCCACCCGGATATACTGGGGTGGTAGAGGATTAGGCCCTAGGTGGGTTGAACCTCTTTAAATCGACGTGTGTTGTTTACATTCCGCACCTTTATTATTGTGTTTGAGCATTCAATTATAAAAAGAGGGCGAAATCGAAAAGATGGAGATAATCTATTCACCCCCCCTCTAGATTATCGTAGCCGCTTGGACTTACACCTGATACATGGATAGTTGCTGTTCCAGACATATGACAGGAAATAAGAAAAGCTTGTCAAGATTCAAGGAGATTAGAGGTGCAAAAGTCATATTTGGAGGAAATGAAGCTCCAAGGAAAATCAAAGGCACAGGATCTATCAAGAAGAATGGATTGGAAATCACGGATGTTGCTTACGTTGAAGGCCTCAACTTCAACCTGTTAAGCATCAGTCCACTCTGTGACAAGGGCTACAATGTTGGATTCCATATGGGAGTGTGCCAGATCAAAGATGCTGAATCAAATGAAATAGTGCTGCAAGGATCAAGACAGAAAAATATGTATGTGGTAGATTGGTCTACTACTACACCAAGCACTTGTCTGTTACCAAAGAGCATAGCCGAATCAAGTTGGTTGTAACACAAGAAGCTGAGTCATCTGAATTTCAAGACAATCAACAAACTTGCAAGGAGTCATCTTGTGGAAGGATTGCCAGACTCAGTGTACAAGACGGAAAGTGTATGTGATGCATGCCATATGGGAAAGCAAATAAAATCTTCATTCAAGGACAATCCAAGTCCTTCTCCAACCAGGATATTACATCTGTTGCATATGGATGTATTTGGTTCAGTTGAACCAGCCAGCATAAGTGGAAAGAAATACACCTTAGTGGTGGTAGATGATTATTCAAGATATACATGGACAATCTTCATATGCAAAAAGAAGAAAATGAAAAGAGCCAAACCATTATAAAGATAAGGTGCGATAGAGGAACCGAGTTTGTCAATGGGATAATTACTCGAGATTGTGTTGAAAATGGTATTGCTCATGAGTTATCTCTGACAAGAACTCCACAATGAGAATGAAGTAGTATTGAAAGAAGGGAACAGAACTCTCAAGGAAGTTTGCAAGGACCATGTTAGTCAAGCTTGATTACCTAAGAGATTTTGGGCTGAAGCCATTAACACATCATGCTATACTCGAAATAGATGCATGATCAACAGGCAATTAACCAAGACTCCCTATGAGATTCAGACAGGGAGAAAGCCAAATGTTGGGTACTTCAAGATATTTGGATGCAAATGCTTCATCCATAACAATGGCAAGGATAATTTGAAGGCTTTTGATGCTAAAGCTGATGAAGGTATCTTTTTGGGATACTCAGCTGAAAGCAAAGCCTATAGAGTGTTGAACAAGAGGACTATGGTCATAAAAGAGTCTATCCATGTGGTTTTTCATTAACCTAATGTGAATGGATAAGACATTGAAGAGTTAGCTGACAAGATGAATCAGCCAACTGTGCAGAAGAGTCCTTATGTTGAAGCTGAAGTAAGAGCAATCAACCCAGATGAAGATCAGATAGTTGAATCTCAAAGACAACTGGAAAGTCTACAGCTGAATGAAAATGAAAGAGCTGTTCAAGATAACTTAGCTGCGAGATGGCTGAATCCAGCTGACTTGCTCTAACCTGATTTGAGATGGCTGAGAGACCGTCCACTAGAGTTAGTAATTGAAGATGTTAGAGATGGCATAAGAACCAGATCTAGAGCACAACATGAAGCAATGTTCACTTGTTTTATTTCCCAGATACAGACTAAAGATGTATCTCAAGCATTGGAGGATACACATTGGATTCAAGCCATGCAAGAAGAGCTGAATTAATTTGAAAGAAACAAAGTATGGGAATTGGTGCAGAGGCCAACCCATCAAAATGTTATTGGCACAAAATGGGTTTTCAGGAACAAGATGAATGAGGAAGGATCTGTGGTGAGAAACAAAGCAAGATTGGTAGCCAAAGGGTATTTCCAAGAAGAGGGTACAAATTTTGATGAAACCTTTGCTCATGTAGCAAGATTGGAAGCAATAAGGATGTTTGTTGTCTATGCTTCACACTAGAACTTCACTGTGTATCAAATGGATGTTAAGAGTGCATTTCTAAATGGACTGCTAAAGGAAGAAGTCTATGTTGAACAACCTTCAGGTTTTGAGCAGAAAACTATTGGAGATAAGGTGTACAATCTCAAGAAAGCATTATATGGATTGAAACAGACACCAAGAGCATGGTATGATACATTGTTCCAATTTCTAACTGACAATGGATTCACCAAAGGCAAAGTAGATAGAACACTCTTCAGAATTCTAGATGGAGAGAGTATACTGCTTGTTCAAATATATGTCGATGACATCATTTTTGGATCCACAAACAAGGAGCTGTGTGATAAGTTCTCAAACCTCATGCAAGGTAAATTTGAGATGAACATGATGGGAGAGCTGACTTTCTTCCTAGGACTTCAAGTCAAACAATTAAAGGATGGAACCTTCATAAGTCAAACAGAATACACCAGAGATTTAATGAAGAAATTTAGTATGGAAGAGAAGTCTTCTGTGAAAATTCCAATGAACACATCAGTCAAGATGGACATGGATGTAGATGGCAAGGTTGTAGATCAAACCAGATATAGAGTACTTATTGGATCATTGCTCTACTTAACAACCAACAAGCCAGACATCACCTTTGCAGTAGGTGTAAGTGCAAGATTTCAATCTACACCAAAGGAGAGCCACATGACTGCAGCTAAGAGAATTATAAGATATTTGAAGGGATGCCAGAAAGTTGGCTTATGGTATCCAATGGAAGGTGGATTCAAGCTTATTAGTTACTCAGACTCAGACTATGCTGGATGTTGAGTTGACAGGAAAAGTACTTCAGGTACATGTCAAATGCTTGGAAACAGATTGGTTTCCTGGTTTAGCAAGAAGAAAAATTGAACAGCGACATCCACAGCTGAAGCAGAGTACATAGCTGCGGGTAGTTGTTGTGCCCAAGTCTTATGGATGAGACAGCAACTGAGACACTACGAGATTGAAGAAAAAGAGATTCCAATTATGTGTGATAACACTAGTGCTATTGTAATCACTCAGAATCATGTGTTGCATTTAAGAACAAAGCAAATTGAGCTAGGGTTAATTGAGTTGGGTTAACACTCAGAAGACTCAATCAGCAGAGATAGAAGATGAGAAAATGAGAAAAGAGCAAGTTTCACACCTCAGCCAAGTGAAACAACCATATCGGGAAGTCAGCTGTATCGATTTAGCTGACAGATGAGTCACTTAATGAAAAGAGAGAAGCATAGTTAAGTCATATTTGATATAAGCTGAGTCATTTATGAACTATGTTAAAAAAACACAGTCGTTTTAATTGAGCAGGAATGTTTTTAAGGATGACATCAGCGTAATAATGACGGGTATAGTAAAAAGTTGCACAGTAAGCATATGATTGGATATAAATACTGCCGCATTAAATGCGAGGAATTAAATGCGGTTTGACGTCTTAATCTGAACCGTTGATCTCGATCAAAAATTCGAAATCCGAAGACATGTCCTTTCATAACCCTTATATACGGTTTTTAATCCTCTCTCTCATTTACGGAAAATGTTCATCTTCAAAGCAAAAGCAAAGCAAGTTCCTTTCTCTCTCGAAAACCCTAAGTACACTCAAGCAAGTTCATCAGTTTTCGATCGATAAAAATCACTGAAAATGGCACCAAAGTTCGACTACGTTAAGCTCTCTAAGTAAATCCATTTAGGATCGTCAGTAGACTTCGAAGGAATGGTGAAGCAGGGTTCTGATAAAACCCTTGTTCTAAAAATCGCTGAGATACTAGACAAGTTAGGTCTCAAGGATTTTCTAACCATGGAATATTGCCACACCTACCTAGAGGAGGTAGCGATGTTCTATGTCAACGCGGAGGTGCAGGACGAAGGAATCAAGTCTTCTGACCACCGCAAGGACATCAAAGTAAGTGCTAAGGACCTTGTTGAGCACTGCTTATTGCCTTCTGAAGGGCTAGAGGAGATACATGAAGCTGATGTAGACTTGGCTGCTGAATGGAAAGATGTAGCCAAACAAGAGTGTGCTACTAAGGTGGTCTACACAGCTGACAAGAAACTGCTGAAGGACGACTATCTTAAGCTGATGGATGTTGTCTCCAAATGTGTAGATATGAAGTTTGGCAGCTTCAACCAGCTGTCAAAGACTAAGCTGATCGTCATGGCTGCGATCATGCAGGGCAAGAAGGTTAACTGGGCTGAGTTCGTCTATAGCAGACTCTGCTATAATGTTTTGAACAAGACCTTCAAGGAAGATGGTTCCTTTGGATGTTCTCTTGGATATGGCCTTGTGATTGGCCATCTACTGGAAGTGAAGGGTATTGCTCTTCGTCATGGAAAACCCTTCCATGTGAACAAAAAGATGTTTAGGGCAAACCTCTCAGGTGCCCAGAAGAGAGCCCATGCCAAGAGGACTAATACAAGTGAGGGGGAATCAGCTGACCCCGAAGACACAGCTGCTACCCCTTCTCCAAAGAAGAAAGCTGCCCCTGCAGCTCAGAAGAAGAAGGTTGCCCCTGCAGCTAAGAAAGAGGATGCACCTGCCCCTGCAGCCGAGACTCCTGCCCCTGCAGCAGAGGCTGAAAAAGAGCCTCAAATACCTTCTCCAGCCATAAGGAAGAAGAGGACTGCCAAGACGCGAAAGGCAGCTGCCTCTAAGAAAAACCCAACAACGTTCACTGTTGACGAACCAGAGGATATTGAACCAGAAGTTCCTCTGAGGAAGAAGAGATTGTTCAAGCGATCTGAGCTTGAGAAGAAGAAGGCTGAATCTTCTACCGAGCTAGCAAAAGAAGTTGAGACTGCCGACACTCAGGAAGAGCAGTCTGCTAAAGTAATCGATGAAACGACTATGTCTGCTGATGATGTGCAGCAGATACCATCCGAAGATACAGCTGTACGAGAGACAACTGAGGGAACTAATGCAGCAGAGACAACTGAACCTACAGTTGAAAAAATTCTCTCCACCTACTACTGATGCTGCTGAAGGCGAGGAGGAGCAGAGTCTCTTGCCTTCAATTCCTGAAAAAAGAGGACAAGAAGACGAGGATGATGATGACGATATAATCATGTACTCTCCACTGTATCCAGACATCCAGCGACGCCTACGAGAGTGGTGGGCATGGAAACTTGATCACTCAAGGGTACAATTCACAAACCCTGAGTTTATTGATGAAGAAGAGGAATTGCTGCAATTTCTCGGCGTAGATACGGTGCGACAGGCCCTTGATGAAGAAAATTGCATGGATATTCTTTGAATCATCAAGGAGGAAGAAAAAGAAAAAGCAGCCGAGGAAGCCCGTGCTCTAGAGAAGTCGAATATGTGCATGTTCAATGGTTCTCACGAACATACCCATGAACATCTTGTTGAGTACTCTGAAATTGATGAAGATATGGATCCCATTGCTGCAACAGAGAAGTCAGATATGCAGCAGGCTCTGAGGGAATCTAGGCAAATGTAAGAGCAACAATTGTTTGAAGGGCCAGGGGAGTCGTCTCAATCTCTCCTGCAGACCGATCCTCTGGGAGTGGCACAGCACATTGCCTCAGTAGTTGTTGCAGCCACGTCCCCTGTACAGGATGGATCCAAGGGCACTGGCGATGACACTAGGATTTTGGGCACCCAAGTTGAGCCAACCCCTGAAGAAGGTATTTTACCACCTACCCCAGCGGCTGAGCACTCAAAGGAAAAGTCCGCGAGTCAGGAGCAGAGTGACCCCACTGTTAGTCACTCAGCTAGTATACCAACTGAGGGGGAAGCTCTCTCCACCACAACAGGGTTGGAGGATGTTGTGGAAGACTCAAACTTGCAGAAAGGAGGTAAAGTGGAAACGGAAAAAGAACCGCAACATAGTGACATTGGCGAAGCTCGGACAGTTGAGTTTGACCTAGCTGAAGTGTCAACTACTTTGTAGGATAATGACATTGTTCTTACAGTCGAGGCACAGGATGGAGATGCCCAGGAGTTAACACTCTGGGCAGTGAAAGTGCAATCCAAGGAGTTGAGACTCATATAGATGCTATGGTCGAAGACCCTAAGACATCTGCGACTGTCGAAGGGAATATGGAAGAACCTAAGATAGTTAAGACTGTCGAAGGGAACGTTGAAGGCCTCGCAGCAGTTGAGTCTTCTGGAGGTATTGAAGGCCTATGGGAGGTTGAGACTTCCCTGGGTAAAGGTCAAGAGATACAGAACATTCATCTAGTTCAAAGCGCTGAAATAGAAAAAGAGATAAGTGCACTTCATGGATCCCAAGAGAACTTAAATATATCATTTCTGGGGTCAGAAGATGAAGCTGAGTCCACTCCGGTTGTAGATCCTAAGGACCCAGCTGAGCATGTTCTCAAAACAAAGAGCCAGCTAAGTGACAAAGCGGCTCGTACAAAATTTAACTTCAATGATGAGCCAAGCCCACAGGTCTCATCATCATCCGATGACGCTGATGATGCAGCAGAGGACCAGGTAATTCATTTAGAAAAATCCACTGAGACCGAAGAAGCTGTTAAGACAGATGAGGCTCAGTCAGCTGGGCAACGCAATCCAAAAACCCCAGCGAAAACCGAGTCAACTTCGCAGGCTCCCACAACTACAGCAGTAACGACTACACTAGCTCCGTCACAGCTCCCCAAGCCTATGAACGTTTGATAAAGCTATATTTTGGTGAGGCAAATAGAGCTCAGTCATCACAGGCACAAACCTCGCAAACCATCCCATACGTGCACGATGATGCCTTTCAGGAGATGTTTCCTTTCACAAAGATCCTACCAGAGTTAGAAGAAGAGACCGCTGCTGAACAACGAAGATTCACTGTAAGAGAAGATCCAATCATCCCTACTGACACCATTGTTCCAGCCGATTTCGACTTTGATGAAGAGTGGCCTGCAGCTGAATCAAGTGAGACAGCTGAGATTCGTGAGATCTTCAAGAAAATCTGTCAAGAGATTGAGAAGATTGAAAGACATCAGGCCTCACTAGACTTAAGACTAGACAACAGGGATGCTACCCTCACAGCCGACTTGAGAGGGATAGTGGAACGGATCAGGGAATGGTCTCAATAGCAAACTGCCATGCGACTCGAACAAGTTCGTTATTTCAAAGCAACGGGGATGCTGACAACGCTGATATCAAACAAGGGATGCGGGCTTACAACGAAAGGCTACACGAGTCTCACAAGACTGAAATGGAGCTACTGCAAGAATTCCAGAGAAAATAAATTATCCGCCTTGAGAACACATTGAATGAAAAATTCAGCCTGCTCTTAGCTGAAATGAAGTTGGTGACAGCCGAGTCCAGGGCAACTCGCTCAGAATTTCGAACAGCTTATGCAACAGCTGACTCCAAACATAATTCAGCTCTAAGCAGACTCGATTTCATGCTCGCAGGCATGTTCCCTGGGATTCGTCTTTCCTTTTATTATGCCAAAAAGGGGGAAGAGGAGTCCCTAAGGAAATTAAAAGAAGAAAAGCTAAAAGAAACTGCAGCTGAGAAGAAGGGAAAAGCAGCTGAGGGGGAAAGTTTGAAAGATCTTACCATGATGATAGCTGAAACCCCCCAGCAGGGTCATGTTACTGCCTCTATCCCGAGCGAACTCCTCAGAATCGTACCCATTGAGCACTTTCTTTGTGCCAATGTCGGAGAAAAGAAAAATCAATGAAGCGAGGGATTGAGGAGTTTTCTAAAAAGTAGGATGCTCGCATTCAAGAAGTCTGTTGAAATAATATGTTGGTATTCCAGCAGGGAAGGATCAAGATGCTGACCCTAACAATAGATCTGAGCCTAGATCAATTGAAGAATTCAAAACGCTCGAATCCAAAAAGCTATTTCAAGGAATGACACTAGCCAAAGCCTTGGATCATCTTCGGGAGAAATGTCTTGCATTGTGTGAAGAAGGAAAAGAGACTTCCAAGTAGTCATTCAATTTGGTAAGCGAAGACTCTCGGCAAGACACACCCGAGGAGGAAGAGGAAGAAGTGGTGGTGGAAGAGGTTCCCAACCTCGACCAAAACCCAAGAATATTGAATATGTAGATCCTGGGAAGAAAGGAAGGATCTACTAGGCTGGGTATGATGAAGTGGCCAATCTGGAAGTCGCAAGAAAGAACGCAGAGGCGGTAAGAAGACAAGAAGAGGAGAACCAAAGGCAAACCCAACAATGGCTCGAGAGAAAGCAAAGGGATGATGCCTCAAAACGAGCTTATGGAAAGAAGCACAGAGCTGCAGAAGAAGAAAGAAAAAGAAAGAGAGCTGATGACTTCGACAGAGCTGAAGAAGAAAGAAGGAGGCAGCGAAGGCGTTGAAGTGTTGTTGCGAACCCCTTCATGTATATTACTTATGTAAATACATTTTTGTAAGTCATCTGTAATACTTAAAGATTTTGCCTATAGCTTTTCACTTTGTATTTACTCTTGTATATTAGCATATATATGTGTGTTTTGCTTTGATAAAAAATGTTATGATACCAAATGTAAACAGCTACGTAAAGGACAAGAATGTTATGATCAATAAAACGATCTATTTCAAGTATACATTCTTTGTTACTGCATTGTTTGTATGTATCTTTGCTGTTTATATTTTTGTTGAATGTTTTAAGTTTTGGCATCATCAGAAAGGGGGAAATTGTTAGGAAATTTATCTTGTAGATTTTGATGATACCATGTAAAACTTAAACTAGAAAGTTGGCACCCCATTTTCCTTGTAAATTTGTATTGTAATAGATAAATTTGGAAAAGTGAGTCAAGTCACTATGCCTAGAAATACAAGAAATCAATCAAGATCAAGTGAAGACTCACTGCAAAGATCGTTGAGAAATTTATTTTTATATTTTGATGAATGCCATGTAAAACTTAGACTAGAAAGTTGGCACCCCATTTTCTTTGTAATTTGTATTGTAATAGATAGGGCTGCTCAAGCTGAGTTAAGTCAGCTATACCTAAATATGCAAGAAGTCAACAGGAGACTAGAATGAAGACTCCGCTGTGAGGCAGCTGAGTATGGCAAGGAAGAGAAGACAAGAACTCGACTGGAGAAGTATCAGCTGAGATGCAGCTGTGTGAAGTGTCAATCAAGTCAAGATAGCCAAGTCTCAAGTTGAAGTGACAGATGAGTCATCCAACGATTGGAAGCTCACTCGAAGTCACCTGAGGAAGTTAAGGAACTGCAGTCAAGTCAAGGCAACTGAAAAGGATCCGTTGCACAGAAGTCAAGAAAGTTACTTAAATAAGTAATACTTCCATGCTGCAATATTCTAAAGTGCTCAGTCCCAGAAGCGTGCAATAGGAATAAACCAATGGGAAGCACTGCACCTGTGTCAGAACTCTGAAAAGCTGAAGAATCATTTAATACGAGGAAATGACAATTTCAAGGACTGCAATAAGACAAGCCAACGACCACAAATGTCTTTTGAAAATTAGCATATCTCTTCAACGGACATATTTTCAAAAGAACACTATAAAAGGCCGAAAAATCAATTTGAGAAGGGGTTACCTTGACTAATCAAAACCACGAACATTCAAGCTATCATTTGAGCTGTAACCTACAGAAAAATTCTCAAAATCATTCAAGCTTATTCCACAAGCCAAAACTTCGAAGGAAATCAATCCAACACTTACCTGTGAAGGAAAGACGACTTTAATGAGTTGAAGAGGAAACATTTAAAGAATCAAAGGGGTCTACATTCCACAGAAGATTGTAGAAAGATTCAAGGTCGAACCAGTCTCAAGCTATTGGAGGGCTTCGTGATCAAATCCAAGAAACTTGAGCAAGTAAGTAGTAGTAGCTCAAGCTCTATAAAATTTATAGTCATTTACATTTCAGTGAAGAAGATAGTCGGACGAGAAGCCGGTTGTGTGACCAAGGCATCTAAAACAAACTTAAGTCCCAAAGGATCAAGTCGGCTATGTGATGAAGACTTGTAAACGGACTGATAACCACTTTGTACTCGTCAATACTTAGTGGATTCCTCCGGGAGTTGGAGAAGAGAGGATTAGAAGAAAATTACCCCATCTTGAACCTCTATAAAATTTATTGTGTCATTTACATTTCAACACTTTAATTAATTCGCATATTATTTTATATATCAATAAATAAATTTGCTATCCAATTGACATTCAACAAAGTGTTAAAACCAAGTGTTAAAACAAACTTAAACCAAATTCAAAAAGTGGTATTAAGTCTTCCATATTAAATCATATCACAGTTGAGTTAAGCTTTAGACTAAGCGGTGAGTTATTCTATCACAGCTTGAATTGTTTTAGATGCAGTTCATTGGTCTGCTCAATGGCTAACTCTCTTTGGTTAACTAACTTAGTTGTCCATCAAGGACTTAGTGTGAAGAATTAACTCTGAACTATTTTAAAAAGGACTAAATCGAAAAGTTGGTAAGGTTTATTCAACCCCCCCTTCTAAACCTTACACTCACACCCCTTGGGACCTACAAAGACAGTTGAGTATGGCAAAGAAGGAAAGTCAAGAACTCGACTGAAGGTGTATCAACTGTGAATCAGCTGTGTGAAGAGTCAGTCAAGTCAAGTCTCAAGTTGAAGTGACAGATGAGTCATCCAAAGATAGGAAGCTAACTCAAGTCACCTGGGGAATAAAAGACTGCAGTCAAGTCAAGACAATTGAACGAGATCCGTTGATGAAAGTCAAGAATGTTACTCAGAATGGTAACATGTTAAAGTTGTCAGAGATAAAGTGTTAGTTCCAGTTGTGTGCAAAAGGAACAAACCAATGGGAAGCACTGCGCCAAGTGTCAGAAACGCCGCAATGGTGCAAGACATTAAATATGAGGAAATATCAACATCAAGGACTGCAACAAGACAAGCCAACGAACACAAGTGACTTTTGAATTTAGCCTATCTCTTCAACGGGCGAAATTTCAAAAGTTCACTATAAAAGGCTGAGGAAACTCATTGAGAAAATGTAACCTTGACTACCTGAACCACGAACAAGCAAACATTATTCAAGCATTTAACCTGAAATATTCTCAAGTATATTCAAGCAAATCCTTAAGCCTGAAACTCGAAGGAAATCGATCCAACACAAGCTGTGAAGGAAAGACAACTTCAAATCTGTTGAAGACATTCTGAAGAATCAAAAGTGGTCACTTTCCAAGGAGGGTTGTAGGAAGGTTTGAGGTCGAACTAGTATCAAGTTATTGGAGGGATTCATGATCAAATACAAGAGCTTGAGAAAGTGAGCTGAAGTAGCAAGACACATCCGCCTGTGAAGAAGTCGAGTCGCAAAAAGAAGCCATTTGTGTGACCAAGGCTGTCTCTAGACTGTTCACCATGTTGTAAACTGGTCTGTTACATAGTGGATTCTTCCAGGAGTTGGAGAAGAGCGGATTAGATGAATTACCCCATCTTCAAACCTCTATAAAAATTAACAGTGTCATTTATTTTTCAGCACATTTATACTTCTGCATATTTATATCATATCTGCTGATAAACTTATATTTGCTATCCAACTGATTAATAACCAAGTGCTAAAATCAAGTGTTAAAACAAGCTTAAAACAATTCAAAGGGTGTTAAGTCTTCTGCTGATAAAACCAACACAGCCAAGTTAAAGTTCAGGTTAAAAAGCCGAGTTATTCTATCAACAACTCTATCGAGTTTGTTGAGTAGCTAACTTAGTTGTCCCTCAAGGACATAGTTGTTTGAGTTAACTCTGTTATAATTTTAAAAGGACTAAAATCGAAAAGTTGGTAAGATTTATTCAACCCCCCCTTCTAAACCTCACTCACACCCCTTGGGACCTACAAGAAACAATTACAAATATTGTAATTAAAAGTGTTTGATTGATACATTAATGCTTTGAGATCATAGAAAATAGATTCGTAAATAATAGCGTAAGTGTACATTGAAGTTATCATTTGGGTGATCTAATAATGTACTACATTAAATGTAATTGATGCTAAAATTTAAATCACATAATTGGTAATTAAATATACTTTAGCTTGACATGTTTGCTATCTTTGTATATATTAATCACATCTAATCAAGTATATCAATTAACCACAATCATGTCTTGATTATAAAATAATTCATCAATATTTGGGCACTCGTAAATATTTTATAATCAATTAACTTCAATATACCTACTATAAAATATCATCATGTCATTTCGATTAGTAGCATCTCATAATCATGAGTAATTGAAATTTTATTTAATTTTAACATCTTATTACAACTCAGGTTCTAATGACATATAGATGGCGAATCAAAACCTCCTCTTAACTGACCATAAAACTTATTTGATAAACTTATTTATTTAAACTATAAGACTAAATATTTAAAACTTATTATTTAAATATGAAATCCTTAACTATTTGCACGTGGGCCACATAATCCATTTACATCTGACCCCTAGTATTGTATAACTATGTAAACTTAGGTTATATAAAGTCTCAATTTGGGCCTTAAGCTTGTGAATTCTTATAACTCGATCCTCTAAATGACAAATGTGAGTTTTACCCTTCTAATTTGAACTACTTAAGTTGGATTTTCACAAATAATGTTATCAACTTAAAACCATCAACTTCTAATTTAAATAAATTAGGCCTAAAAAATAATAGGTCCTTAATGCTCTATCTAACCACATAACTAAGTCGCATTAAATTAAATACCATACGATGATACTTAAATTATTTTGATCATAAAATCTATATATATATATATATATATAATTGCAGAAGTTCAAAACAAAAATTTTCCTGCTCATTTTACTTCTTTTATTCGAAAATATTTAATTGTACAATCCTAACTGTTGATCTTGATTTGTTCAAAGATTTTGTATATAAATTGGGAAAATATTATAAATAGTTTTCTTACTTTATACGAAAAACATTATAAATGATATTTCTACTTTATATGTATATAAATTAAGAAAATATAATAATGGTATTTCTACTTTATGTCAAAAGTGATTATGTACCATCAATTCTATCTATATATATTATTCATATTATAATTAATATGAATAATATATACAGTATTTGATTATAATTAATTAATATTATAAATTGCATTATTATTATTATTATTATTATTATTATTATTATTATTATTATGTACAATCATTCCTATTTATATATTATTCATATTTAAAAAAATAGTCTTTGTTTCAATAGTAAATTTTAAAGTACTAATTATTTATTTCCAAGTAACTATTTAAACTTTTCTAAACTGCTCAATGGATAATTATTTGTTTTATTCTATTCGGCAGAATAATTAAAGCAAGATGCCCGTAAAATCTTCGTATCTTTTACCATTGAATTAACAATTGATTTTGTTGAGAGATTTTTAGCAACTTATTATTTATGCTAAATCTTCTTATATTTATACTACTTAAATTGCTTTAGAGAGACACTTTGATATTATTGATCCTGAATTCAAAGCATAATAACCACCAAATATGGCTTCATCTTCACGTTCCCCATATTACCGTCTTCTGCACTAAACAAGAATTTCTATATAAACTATATTGTAGGTCTGTATGGATATTTTTTGGTGAGTATAATAAAAAAATATTTGTTTCATTATGATTATTCCTAATATTTTTATTTTATTTTTTTAAGTTATATTTTCAATTAACTTTTTTTTAATTATTCCTGATACTGACTCTTTGATGATGATTTATATTATTAGGTGATGATTCAGATTGGAGAACTTTTTAGCTTATTATATTTTTATAATAGAAATTCATTACGAAGCTTATGGATAAAAATATGTCTCTTTAATTAATTTTTAATTTTAGTTAACTAAATATGTTGTCATGTTATAAATTCTTCAAATTGAAATTACATTAATTTTTCTTGAGTCACATCTTCGATCCAAACTCGGACATCGTTTTAATAGTTTACACGGGCACACTTGAACAGTCAGATTGATCAACCGCTATGACATATTCTATTTTACGGATGGATGGGCCTAATTCGTCCATGGTAATATGATTTCAGATGATAAATTATTGGTTTTCACTTATCGTGCCAATCAAGTTTTTGATGTGTCAATATTTTCTGATGATGATGCATGTGACCGAATCGATGTGTATCCGACTGTACGTATTTTTATATCAGTTCAGGTAATTTATTACAGTTTAAATCATATGTGGATGATATTTTTGTTTAATTATAAATTGATTGATTGATTTAAATAATACGCGTGCAACAAGCAACGATGAATCGATGATGATGATGATGATGACATTGGGGCGGAGGCTGTTGAGAATCCGACTTTTCAATTGGTTCTCTCAAAGTCACATATAGAGAAACCTCTCTTGGTGAGTATTTACTCTTTTCATATATATATTTGTAAGTTCACAATTACTTATGTTTATTTAGCGATGAGATTTTTTTGTTAATTGTTTTTTAATCAACAACCTATACCTATGATGTTTTGGAACAATTTTATTAAGGGTACACAAAAACAAAATCATGCAATTGTAAGATATAATAGAAGACAGTGTTGTGTCGGATTAAAGAAAAAAAATCTTGGATTTTCATGCAACGTGGTTGCAAAACATCTCTGGAAGAAAACAACTTCGGCGAAGGATGCACTTGTGTGTTTGAGTTGATTGACTTCGAGTCGTTGATTTTTCATATTAATGTTTTAACCTAACAATATTTTTTTGTTTTACCAATATGTTTAGTCATCATGCTATTATCATTAGTTTTTTGAAATGTACGAACATTTTTATTCAATTATTTTCATTATTATTTCATAAGAGATGTATTTTTCTTTCCAAAACATACTTGGCTTAGAAGACAAACAAACTTGAACTTTGGTAATCTTGAAAGAAAATGCTACAAAATCATAAAATATAACTATATATACCTAAAGAAAATGATTAATGAGCAAATTGTTTAGTACAACTATCTAATTCTTAGAAATAAATGGTCAATCCAAACTATGTACAACTAAAAACAATATGGACATCTATTTATGACGTTAATAAAATAAATTCTTATTTTAATATTTTTCTATTGGATGAGGAAGCCACTAGATGTGTAATACATCCACCTAAATCGAATTCTAAAAAGATTTTTAAATTTTGTATTATATTGCACATATGTATTAAATGGATATATATAGTGTATATATAGATTAAGTATTTGATTACTATCTTACCAAGGTTAAAAAATAATTGTTTCATTTTTTCCTTTTTACCAACATAAGTTGAAATTTTAAATTATTATTTTAATTAAATTCACTATTATAAATATGGATGAAATATATAATTTTTCCAAACCATGTATCATCATTAGAATATATATATATATATATATATATATATATGGATATATAATTTTAATTAATTATATATATATATATATATGGATACCTTAATAAAAATAATCTTTGACAACATTTACCCATTGGAATGGATGAGGAAAGATGTGTTACATGTCCACTTACCACATATATATAATTTAAATATAAATTAAAATAATTGTGTGATTACCATGACAAGCGTGCTTGAAGATAAAACAATTTACAATATCAATTTATATTTTTAATCAAATTATTAAGTGATATTCGATCGGATAATTGGCTAGAAATTTAGGAAAAATGATAAAATCTTACATTAAGATTAAAAATTTAAAAATGTATTATTAAAAAGAAAACAAAATTATGAATAAGATATAACTTTTTCAAACCATGTATTATCATTAACAAATATATGTACATCTATTTATTACTTTAATAAAAAAATATTTGACAATATTTTTCCATTGGATTGGATGAGGAAAGATGTGTTACACGTCCGCTTACCACCTTAATAAAGATTTTTTGAATTTTGACTTATCTTAAATTGATATATATAAAATAAGTATATATGTATAATTTAAATATAAATAATTGTGTGATTACCATAACAAGCGTGCTTGGAGAATTAAAAAATCTCCAATATTTATTTATATTTTTACGAATTATTTAGTGATATGTGATCGGATAATGGGCTAGATATTATGAAAAAATTGAGAAAATCTTACCTTAAGATTAAAAATTTAATAATCTATAAATTTATTATCTTAAAAGAAAACAAAATTGTGAATAAGATATAATTTTTCCAAACCATGTATCATCATCAGAAAATATACGTGCATCTATTTATTACCTTTATAATCAAAACAATCTTTAACAATATCTATACATTGGTTTGATTTGATGATGAAAAATGTGTTACACGTACACTTACCACATTAATAAAGAATTTTTTATTTTTAATAATATTAAATTGATATATACGTATATATATATATAAATTAAGTATACGTATATTTTATATATAAATAATTATGTAATAACTATCTTACCAAGATTAAAAAATAATTATTTTTTTCTCCTTTTAGCAAAAGTTATATTCTATATTTAGATATAAATCTTATTTAAAAATAGATGATTGAAATACTTACAGAATTCAAATGGTAACAAATATTTTACTACTTGAAATCATCCATATATATACACATATATTGATTGTTCCTTAATACGCCACAATGTTTAAAATTTAATCAAAGCTAAAGTAATATTCTTGTGTTTGGTTTATTAACAAAACTTCATTGTATGGGGATTGAACATATGAATTATTTTAACAATGTTATATTTTTTAATTTATAGATAGATTTAGAGTGAATGATTTATGTTTTTTTTTATTAAACCTTTCAGGTCTAGGAATGGCACTGATACTCAATATGGTCAAGGATGTAAATCCTTTAAAAACACTTTGGGCACTTAAGCTTCGTTTGATAAGGGCTTACGATGTGCCTTTTAGTGGAAAAAGAAATGAAATTTTCAATTTTAACTACATTTTCATAGATCATAATGTAAGTATAATATATTTCTTTAAATGTGTCTGTAAAAGAAATATATTCTTATATTATATTATATTCTTATATTTTAAAATAAAACGTGTGTGGCAAACACCTTCTGCAGCCATAAGGTCTAGGGGTGGAATTGTTCTGAATGTAGTGTCTAGCGGCATAGCTTCTCTTCTTCTGCCAAATGCAAGAACTGGTCTCGAGATTTAAATTTTTGTTCAATCGTAAAGAAGACTCAACGTGCACAATCTCTCCAGGGAGTCCGCTTACAGAACTAATAGTACATGCACAACTGATAATTTGAGATGAAGCCCCATGATGCATAAATATTATTTTGAAGCTTTGGATAAATCATTAAAAGATATTATGAGATAAACAAATCCAAATAGCTTAGATCAACAATTTTGAGGTAAAATAGTAGTGCTCGGTGGAGATTTTTGCCAAATCTTATCTGGGATTCCAGAAGGCACCAGACAAGATATAGTTCGTGTGACGATCAATTCTTTGCATTTATAGAGATATTGCACGGTTTTGAGATTGATCAAGACCATGAGGCTACAAAATCTAAATCCAGATTCGGAGTGTGTTGAATTGAAGAAATTTTCAGATTGGATCGCGAGCGTAGGAGATGGATCAGTTGGAGGTCCAAATAATGGTATTGTTGATATTGAAATTCCAGATGATATATTATTGAAAAGTGATGGGGACTCTGTTGCGACAATTGTGGAAAGTACATATCCACAGTTTGGTAAAACTGTTGAATGCTCAATTTATTTGGAGGGTTGAGTCGTCCTTGCACCAACACTTGATGTGGTCGATTCTATAAACGAATATATGACGTCATTGAATGACGGAGAATGTAAGATATATTTAAGCTCTGACAGCGCGTGCAAATCAGATTCAAATATTGACCTATTGTAGAATGTGTACGAACCAGAGCTTTTGAACACAAATAGGTGTTCTGGAGTGCCAAATCATTAGTTAAAGTTGAAAGTTGGAACTTCAATGATGTTTTTGAGGAACATAGACCATTCATTTGGTTTGTGCAGTGGCACTAGGTTGGCTATTACAAAACTTGGTGATCATGTTTTGGAGACAAAAATTCTTGCAGGAAACAATGAGGGTCAAAAGGTATTAATTCCTCGAATGACAGTGACTCCATCCGATCCGAGGTTGCCGTTAAAGTCCCAACAAAGATAAATTTTCTTTGATCATTTCATATGCCATGACGATCAACAAAAGTCAAGGACCACCTCTCTCCTATTGGGCTTCTTTTAAAAAAATCGTATTCATTCATACGTTGTTGTAAGGGTGATTTTAAGGTTTAAAAATCCTAATTTTTGCGGATGAGAATAAATGTAGCAACAAACTAGAAATGTTGTATATAATAAAAATTTTCGTAATTTGTAAAGTACATTCATTCATTAACAAAGTTAGTATATTTATTAATACATTTTTGTGAAGAAAATATTTGATTAATAATGTCAAGTATTAATTTTATTATCAATAAGAGTTCAATACGAAAATACATGTCTCACAGGTATATATGAATTCTTTTATAGAGATGTAGAGTATGTGTGAGAAAGAGAGTGACATATATAATATCAATATAGAAATATGCATATATTTAGAGGTAAATATAAACAAGCTGAATTTGACATTTAAGTCTATAATTAAAAATATAAATTTGATATACAAATATTTATTTTTATTTACTTTATATGTATTATTATTAAAATAAAGTAATAAATACCAGCTCATTGTTATTAGATAGTTTCATTTCATATTAAAATAACATGTTATTAAAATAAAGTAATATATACACGTGCAACACACGGGTGGGATTACTAATTTATGAAATAACATGTAGATGTGATTTGTCGGGGTTCCACAATCATCATCCAAAGTTTTAGACTTTTGATCTTCAAATAGAAAATCATACATGTTTTCATATTCTATAAATTGTTCAAATTCACTCTCAATAGAAGAAATAGATTGTTCTAGTATATATAGAAAATAATGAATATGAAAATAATATTCAATTAAACGTGTGATCTCTTCACTAACATCTTCACCAAAATCATGTATGATGGTTAACTGGCAAACGTAAAGAATGACATCTTTAAAAAACAAGTCAAGATTTGCAATTGATTTGGTTTGTTATTGTATTCCGTGGTGAATCCCTGGATTTGCCTTTTTTCATTTATTCTTAATAGGATGAAATATTTTTGCTGGTAAAACAAAATTTCAATTTTTCGTCAATCATAAACTTTTGTACTTGCAATCATAATGTTAGAACTTGGATTTATGCATACACACAGACACACTAATATATATATATATATATATATATATATATATATATATAATATATATAGGGTTTGGATCAAATGAGTTCAACATCTGTGTGAGTACGTGAGGATAAATCTGGACTATTATTTTTTATTTTTAATTAATTATAAGGGTAATCTAGTAACTTTTATCATTATTTAGATTAGTCATTAGGGAATCATAGTAATTTGATTTACACAATTTCGGGCAAACACTTAAATCTTTTGGTAACTGGATTTTATGAGAATCTTAAGGGAGGATTTTTCGCTATTCATATAGAAACCTCTTTGTTTTTTTCTCTCTCAAATCGTTTCACTTCGTTTGCTTGGGTTGGAATCTTTTTATTTTTGCTTCTGCAAATTTCAACAATAACTGCGGGCGTCGGAATTGAAGGAGAGTGTTCTAAGCGGCTTGGGTTTGTGTAGAGGTATGTGTTTCTTTTTTATTAAAGTTTTTAACTCTAGTTTTTTCAGTTTAGTTTTTTCATCTATAATTATTATAACATAGTTTATTATGTGAATCATGTGTCAATGTTCTTTGAAAGGTTTGAAGAATAATGAATTTTTACATTCCACAATGGTAGTGTGATTGTTTTTTTCGAAATTCTTCTGCACTAGTGTCGAAACTGGACAAATTATGAGCAGTTCTTTTATTTGAACTTTATTGTTAATTATGTGGTGAATTTTTTCCAAATTATTTTATTCGAAGTAGTGATAAACTGGGCAGAACCTTCATTTTTTTCAGTATTGTTTTTCGAAATCTTGGATGGTAGTCGAACTAGTGGATAAATAGTCGAACGAGTCTTTTATTGATTATTTTGTTTAAAATTGCTACTCAGTTTAGTAATTTTTATTGCCTACTTAGTACTAGTTGGTTGCTTCTTTAGTATATCATTTTGCATATTTAAAATCATATGAATGGATATTTAATCATATTTTTGTTGCTCATATAGTTAGAATTGCTTGCAGGTTTAGTTTTTTTATTTCATAATTAATATGAGTTTATTGCATCTTTAGTACATGATGGTTGCATATTTAGTTCTTATAGCTTACATTATTTGATATCTGCATAGTCAGCTTTTTATTTGAATTCGTCATTGAGTTATGTTTTTGTTGCTTATGTTGTATTTTATATTGCACATATAGTGCTAATTTGTTGCGTTTTTGAAATTCAGAAATTTTTAAATTTGTTTGATCATCTCCATAACCACCCCGCCTCCCCAACGAGAAAGAAAATGATATGTAATGTCTGGTCATCTCCATAACCACCCCTACTGAATCCCATAATTTGCATCTTCTTAGTTAATTATGTGGTACATGTTCGTCGTACAAATTCTATTAGTTGATTCACATAGTCTGTAATGTAGTTTATTGTGTTTACTTTTTAGTACTTTTTATTGTACGGTTAATATTATTTTGTTGTTTTTTTGTACATAGTTTACGCATATTTGACTTTTTTTGCGTTGTTTGTTTGTTTGCTTTTGTAATACTTTTTATTGCACAGTTAGTATCAGTTTGTTGCTTTATCATATAGAATGTTTGCATGCTTGACTTTCTTTGCGTAGTTTTTTTGTTTGTATTTCTATTATTTTTTATTGCACGGCAAGTATAGGTTGTTGCTCTTTAGTATAGAATTTCTCCAAATTTGAATGTTATTGTTGTTGTTTGAGTACAATAGAGGTGCTCACGGTGTATTTCTGCGTTGTTTTCTAGTTGTTGGTTGCATGATGATTAATTTTAAAGCTTTGTTTGGTTTTTTTTTTTTGTTATTTTTATTTTACACATTTAGTTGTATTATATGGTATAGGGACTATATAATATTTGCTTATGTTATTGGATGTGTAGTTTAAACATAAATATTGCTTAGTTAGTTTTGTATAATCGCAAATTTAGTTTACAGATATTGCATTTTTTTTGTTCTCAAATTTAGTTTGTTTAGTAAAATTGCAATTTTTGGTAGATACTTTGTTTCATTTGTGCAGTTTTACTATCGCGTTTGTTGATTGTTATTTTCGTAGTGAGCTTTTTTCGTGGTATTTGAAGTCCAAAGATTGTACGAGCCATAGTTTATATCTTGAACAATCGTCAATTGCAAGATTGATGATGGCGTGAAGGGACAAGTGAGAACTAGATCGGCGTATTGCAAAGCGTGGCGTATTTGCAATGCGCCATATGGAGACTTATATGAGGGTCGGTACTCGAAACTGGGATAGTGGGTTTCAAAAGGACAACTTTTCTTAAGTTCTATCTTTGTCGATGAAGTATTGTGTTGCTGTTGTTCTTGATAATACAAACGAATTGAGACTCAAGAATATTGAAGAGTAAAAAAAATTTTGATAGAAAGAAAAATAGCTGTTGGCACTTCAAGTGGATAAAGAGTGTATTTTCTGATGTTTTAAATGTGACATTATTTATTTGGGTAGCAAAACCAACACTCAAGGCCTATTTTTTTTTCAAGTGTCACTAATATATTTGTGTGATTTTCGGTACAAGTCTTGAACATGATTCTAGGTTTGTTTGTGTGATGTATGCTTCTGTTTCCTTTTTATTTTTGTGGTTAGTTAACATGCGAAAATCTTAGATGCAAATATGTTATCTTAAATAAGCAAAAAATAAATTAGGGGTGGTAATTCGGGTCATCAGGTCGGGTTCGTATTTGGTCTCGAGTTAATTATGCATAAAATACACCAAAATTAATTAAAATATAAAATAACTTCGTTTTAGACAAATTGGTAAAATCTTGTCAGATTCGTGTCGGTCGTGTTCGAGTTCAGGTCCCTCGTGTTCGGGTTCAGGTTTTTCTCAGTAACTTCGGGTCGGGTTCGTATCGGATTGTCGTGTCGTGTCAAGAATTACCACCCCTTAACAAAATAGTTGTAAGTTAGCAATAAAAAATAACAAACTGGGACTTATAAACTAAATAAGCAACAAAATTTTAACTAATATGCAATAATGTGCAATGTCTTAAGCATCAAAAGATTTTGGTGACTGAGAGTATATATCAGGGTATCTATGTGTTTCAAGCAAGGAAAAGAGAGTTTCAAGCAAGGACTCTGTAATTTTGTTTTTTAAAGTTAATGGTAGGCTATTGCATTAAGGATGCATTCATTCATGAGATTACTTGTTGAGTTTCCTTAAGCTCATTTACATGAATGTGTGAATGTTTTCGGATGAGTTATGTATTCTAGTAAATTGTAAACATACAAACATGTACTAAATGAGCAAGAATCAAAAACTAAGTTAGCAATAGAAAAATATAAAAGACCCAGTAACAATTATAAACCAATAAGCAACAATCACTAATGAAAAATTCAATAATTTGTAACTAAATAAGTATCAAACAAAAACATTGTCAAGTTCATTTTTGTTTTTCTTACTAATAGTTCTATAGTATAAAAAAGTCGAAATCGCTTGGAGTGTTCAAAACATATTTCACAACTATTTGATGCATGTCTTACTGTTGTGAGTACCAACTTCTCCATACGTGCCACACCGTCTCTTTAATTTCTTGTTTGCCTTTATATAACTTTTTCTTTTTGAATTCGAATTCGACTTTTTATCTGACTCCCGCTCCCTTTGTTCTTTGCTTGTTTCGGGGGTAATACTAAAACATTCATTGGTTCACTACTTAGAAGTGCCACTTTGGATGATCTACATGTTTGGCACAAGAGGCTGGGGCACTTCATTTACTTGTTTACAACACATTAATTTTCTAAAGCCTTTATGTAATAAGGATACATTAGGTGTCTGCACCACTTGTCATGAGGCTAAGCAATGTAGATTGTCATTCCCTATGAGTTCTATTTAGACTAAACAATGTTTTGAGTTGATTCATGTAGACATTTGGGGTCCTTACCATGATCGTTCTGTGACAAATATTGCTTATATGCTTACCATTGTGGATGATTATACTAGAGCAACTTGGATTTATCTCATGAAACATAAATCAGAGGCCACTTCACATCATGAAAATTTTGTTACATTTGTGCATAATCAATTTCAAAGACCAGTGCAGAAGGTGAGGAGTGATAATGGAGCAGAATTTTTGAAAAATCATACACAAGCATTATTTTCAGAGAAGGGAATATTACATCAAATGTCTTGCCCTTACTCTCCACAACAAAATGGAGTTGTCGAGAGAAAGCATAGACATATTTGGAGATTGCTAGATCTTTACTGTTTCAGTCCAAGGTTCCAAAGAGATTCTGGCCTTATACCTTATTGGCAGCTGTACATATCTTAAATTATTTGCCAAGTGTAGTTTTACAGTGGAAGTCACCCTTTGAATTGTTATATAAGGAGCCACCTAAATATAATAGGTTCAAGGTGTTTGGTTGTCTTTGTTATGCTTCTGCAACAGGACCACACAGGGGGAAGTTTGAACCCAGGGCAAAAACTTGTGTTTTCCTTGGCTATATTACAGGAGTTAAAGGTTATAGACTCTATAATCTTGACACCAAGGAGATTTTTGTGTCAAGAGATGTCATTTTTTATGAGTCCTATTTTCCATTCCACGCTGATTTTTCTTCTAATGAGGACATACCTCTACCTATTCAAATTCCTGAACTTGAGGATGAGAATATTTTTTTGGGATAAATACCTTTAACCCCCAAAACTATTCGAACTTTTACACTTTGCCATACGAACTTTAAAACGTTACACTTAACCCCCTCAACTTCGCGAAATTTTGCACTTTGCCTAAAATTCCGAATTTACCCTAGTTTCATGATAGTTGGTTTTCAGTTTACCCTCTAAACTTTAAAGTTGTTGCACTTTACCACCTAGACTATAAATTTTATTGCAATTTCTATTTTTACTCCTCATGGTCTTGCGATCCACGAAAATGGTATCAGAGCCCAGGTTTATTAAGAACTTTTAGTTATATTTATTATATTGTAATTAACAATTGGTGAGGAGAATTTTCTTCAAGAATATGGATCTGGACAATTGTCCAAGATGTACACCCTACAGGAGATATCGTCAAATTCTGACGATGTATGCACAAGAACACCAGGATAAGATCGCATATTGGAATCACCAATATGAGATAAAAGAACGCGCAGGAGCCGATAGGGAAGCCTTGAGGCAATGTGAAATGCGAGCAAAGATATCATATGAGTTTACGGGCGATAAGAAACTGGACCTTATATGTAGATCTAATGAATCGCCAAGAAGCAGTTCATGAGAATTCCCATCAGAACAATGATTCCTGATGGAGTACCAGAATGGAACGAAATACTTCCAGATAAATCTAAGTTCTCCGAAGATCTTAGAGAAGTCCAGAAGACGGTGCAAAATTATGGCAACCGCCATATTTTCTACCAAAGACAAGTTCATCGAGATCGAACTGATGGACACGATGGTGAAATATTGAGAAACGAGTCAAGAACCTGGAGGACGGGCCGAGTTCTTGAGGAGGAAAAAGCATATAGATTTCGGGACAGTACCCTATTTACACCAAAAAAGGAAACCAACCGAAGTTATATGAAAAATGACAGATGAGGAGAAGCTCATTGCTCTAATCAAAGGAAAATCCATCAAAAATTAAAAAAGATGGATATGGAAAAGATGAATATTAAAGATCTACATGACCTTGCAGAATCATTCGCAGGATTAGGAATTGTAGATTTAAAGATGAACACAGGAGATGGAACATTGGTCACCTATGATCCAGCAGGAAGACCAATTCCACCACCACCACCAGTTAATCCTAACGTCAAAGGAAGTACGGGTTCGAATCATGGAGATCGGAATGAGAGGATGCCACACGCTGGGGATTTCACGATCGGGAGTGATCCACTTTCAGGGACAGGAGGTCAAAATCCTCTTGCGGGAACTAGACAACCTACTGGAAGGCCGAATATTTATCGGACGCCTTATGGAAGATCGCACCTCAACCCAATACATCCATATGGGTTGATGTTAAATCTGGACATCCCAGATTTTAAAAATAGAGAAGTTCTCATTGATGAATGGGCTTGACTATGAGAATTTCAAAGTGAGAACCCTCGATCTTACAAAGGATTCATTCATTTTCTCCTTGAAATGAGTCTTGAAGGATCGGTGAAGATTGCAGGATATGACCGATGCTAGTACAAAAGGTTCGGTCACATCGGGAGAATCACTTAAAAGAATTGTCGATGATATGGCAAAAATATTCAAAATCCAGTTCATCGGCACACGAGGTTATTTCGAGGGATTAGAGGATGAAAAAGGAAAGAGATATAAACAAGCCCTCTATAGCCTTGAGTTATATGATATTTGTCATATTGACGAATATATCAAGTTGTTCACCGAATACGGTGGAAATCCAAGATTGAAGAAAAGGAAGCTGCATGCCTATTCTTTGCCAAGATTCCGAGTCCCCCGGAGAGAAATGTTGATCAGGGAATACAAGGATGGAGCGGAAGTAGAAAGCGTGGGGAAAAATGTCTTTCCTAAAGGCCAAGTTATCTGAATGGTGTTACCAAGCAGCTGTGTACAGGAATTACAAGAGATTAAGAGGACTTAACAAAGCAGTTCCTCTATGTTGCGTGGATAATGACATCCCAACAATTGTGGGAGGTTAACCAAGACGGCACATAAAGAAGAATGAGCGAAGCCATCTATACTGCCGAGGAAGCAACAGCAAAAGAAGCAGGTCTTCATGGAGACCTAGAAGGTTTTGGTCAAAATAAAAAGCCCGAAGTTACAAAACGGGGCAAAGACCAGCACCAAGCAGGAGTAGAGCCTCTTCATCAGGGTCTAATCAAGCAAGTACCAGCAGAATAACAAGAAGGAGAACTTTCAGGCGTGCTCACACCAGAGCTAATGAAAGTTTCAAAGACTGTAATTGCTGGACATGCGGAGCAAGAGGGCATATCTCAACGGATTGCCCGCATAATCAAATCGAGGAGTCGAGGCAGGTTCGAGGCTACACCCGAGATCGAAGAAGCTGTCTACTACCAGGATTTAATACAAGTGTATCAATTTGAGGATATTCCCTCAGATGAAAGCATCTATGAAGAAGAGATCTATTCTGAAGATGGAAGTGAATCCAGTGCAGAATCAGAGTGAAGAAGAAATTCTTCAACAGACAGTTAGGGAGGATGTGCCAGGATTCCTCTCTCACACTACGGTTTCTCATAAGACCCTTATGAGAATTATGAAGGAAGATCCAAAGCTTCAAATATACGATGGATTTACTATTGGAGCTATGGAGAAGGCATTGGATAAGATTGGGTTTCGTAACAGAAAACAACAAATTATTCATAGGGTAACAACCGGAGAATTTGCCATTCCGATGGAATTTACAGGTAACCTGATCGAGATGCAGCTGGTCCCTATTAGAGAAATACAGGAGATCAAAAGAAGAGTTAAAAGAGAAGTTGCAAATACACTCTCATGGATTCACATTGGAGCTATAAGAGTCATTATTAAGGCAACATTCAAGGAACGAATAGATTCACCACTCAATCTTGCTATTTTTGACAAACGAATCTCACATCTCAAGGATTCATGCCTTGGAGCAGTTACATGAAGTTTGTATGCAGGAAAATTAGCATTCAATGTCTATCCAAGAATTGCATATAATTTGGGAGATCGAGATTTTAATAGAGTCCTAACCCTTCATCAAGATTTCAAAAGAGTCAATTTGATGAAAGAAGGAAATAGGCCTTACTCGATCACATACAAGATTTCCTATGCTCTCTCGAATACCCATCATTCCGAAGTATTCTTAAGAAAGGAATTTATTGAAGTCCCAAGAATCTTTGAGGACTTTTCCAGGGTGGTTCTACCAGAAATCATTGAATCTCCAACTATAAAGGAGATTGATATGATAATTCAAGATCAACCAATCTTCAACAAAAGTCGAAGTCTCAGAGTTGAGCCTAGAAGGATGTCTTTCCAGCAGGACAGAATGATGAGTAGCAGCCGTTGGGAAGAAAAGAGACCAAGTACAGTTCAACGTATCCCCGATGTTTTCAAAACAGCATGAGAGCTGAAATGTCCAGAAGGTTGGCGAGAAGTTGAAGTAATATTCGACATCACTCAAAAGGATAATATTTTTCCATGTGATGTTCTATATTATCTCCAACAACCAATAGTTGGGAGGTATCAAGGAAGCCTAAAGATAGGTGAAATTGAGCTTACTGTCACAAGAGTAGCAGGGAAAATCCCAGAATAATTAATATTGGGAATTGATTTTCTCGAGGATCATAAACATTGGGAAAGATTACAAGAAGGAATGGAGTTCATAGTGGCTGATAAAAGATACAGAATTAGATGACCACTAGTCCAATCTCCATATACATTTCTATCGGAATGTTATATGCTGAATATAAAGCCAAGTATTTTGCCGCCTATATTGATTCAGGTGTCGGAATCTGTACTGCAAAGCCGGATATTTTTCCTAAAGAAATTGGAGAGGATTTACCAGCTATTGCAGGAAGAGATTTCTCTAAGAGGATTCTTATACTTAATAGAGGAATTAAACAAGCAGAAATCATGATCAGAGGCGCAGGCAGTACCCCATGGTACAAGGTGAAGACGCCACCAATCTATTTCCATGATACAGGTGCAGATGTTTTGCTAGGAAACAACTTCGTACAAACATTCAGCGATTTACACAGGGAAGAAGACTTATTTTCACAACCTTATGTGATCATAAGATCATTGTCTAGAGATCAGGAAGCATTTTACTGAGAAAAATGCCTATTAATTTTCGCAGCAAGCGTGGTGATGAAGCCAAACTCTGAAATCCAAAAATGGTGGATCGAAGGAAATTTGGTGAAGCTTTATTATCCTATAGACAATTCGGTTCTCGAAAGGATAAGAAGCTTTGGGATAATAACTTGTATTCATTCAAAATGCAAGGAGAAGAACGAGTTACTCCGGAGGTTATTCTTTGAATTGATGGTGAGCCTAAAGGAGAAACCACAAAGTGAGCGTAACCATTGAAGAACAAATATCACTCGAGGATATCAAGAAGAAGATCAAAAGGAATTATAGTTTCAATGGCATGGTGGGACAAGAAACTCATACTCTTAAAGGTTTAACCTTTAAGAATGCTTTGAGCTCATTCTTGTCCCACCATGCCAAAAACCACTCCTTATGAACCGGGAGGATCGTGAGGATATGCGAGAAAATACTTAAGGAACATCTTGACCTTAAGTTGATGTCACCAGGAGTTTCTCCATATAGCGATCCAGGATTCTTAGTCGAAACCATGGAGAAATTAAAAGAGAAAGCAAGACTTGTTATTAATTACAAAGGGATTAATAACATTTTGGAATTCAACGGATACTACATCCCAAGTAGAGAACATTCGGTTAAGCGTATCAAAGGTGCTAAAATATTCTCAAAGTTCGATTGCAAGTCTTGATTCTACTAGATTAAGATGGAGGAAGAAAGTAAGAAGTTTCTGACTTTCTTTACACCACAAGGACATTATATTTGGAACGTGATGCCTATGGGATTGGCTAACGCCCCGGATATATCAAAGAAAGATGGATAATCTTTTCAAAGATTATTTTAGTTTCATGTTCGTGTATATCGATGATATTCTTATCGCATCAAAAAACATGAAGGAGCATCTCAAGCATTTGGAAAATTTTCAGATGTTTGCCACAAGGAAGGATTAATGCTTTGAAAAAAGAAGGCGTGATTGCTATGAGACAAATTGAATTCCTCGAATTGAAATCGATGAATGCGGAATCATTCTCTGAGAGTCACATTGTGGAAAAGTTACAGGATTTCGGATACTTTGAAAGACAAGAAGCGACTTGAGTTTTCTTGGAGTTGTTAATTTTCTTCAGGATGTTCATTAACAATCGGCATACTACGGGGAAGGTGTTTTGCCCATTGCTTAAAAAAGATGTAGTATTCAAATGGGAAGATGAACATCAAGAAGGAATTAAGCAACTTAAAGAAGTTTGCAAAAAGCTTCCAAAGCTTGCAATTCCCCAAGACAAGGACGAACTAGTTCTTTACACAGATGCCAACGATGATTGGTGGGCAACCGTCCTTAAGAAAGTCACACCAAACGAAGAAGTGCCATGTTGATACTGTAGCGGTTTATTCACACCTAGTGAAGCAACTCGGTGGCATATCAATGAGAATGAATTCTTTGTAGTCGAGAAAAGGCTTTTAAAAAATGGCCTCTATTTTTTTGGCAAAAAGTTTACTTTAAAAATTGATAATTCAAGTGTCAAGGCTTTTATGAAAAATAAAATCGAATCAAAACCAGAAAAGGCTCGATTACTTAGATGGCAAGCTGAATGTCAATAGTATGATTATGATATTGTCATTATAAAATATCATGAAAATATTCTTGCAGATTTCTTGACACGAGATGGAAAGACGCATTCTTTCGACGAGGTCCTTAAACAAGTAAGACATCTCGGGAAAACCTGGAGAGTCTAGAACGAGATTTTGGGACGTTATGTCTCAATGCGTGAGTTGTTGGACGACTTCAACAGGTGACCGTAAATCCGTTTCTAGTCAAATACGAGCATGCTAGTTTGCTTAAGGACAATTGTTCTTAGCACTGCAAGGGCCTCTCTTCCAGGCCACATCTCTTACGGTGAAAAAAGGGGCGAATAGAGAACGGGGCTCTAACCCAGAGGTTATAGATTCAAGTACCATAATCACAAGTGTTGCGGGTGATGCATCCCGTGAGGGTGTACAAACAAGAACGAATGTTGAAGCTCGGTGTCACAACCCGAGTCTTCAAGTTAACCCAAAGACACCTCCGGGGTTAAAGAGGATAGTTGAATCTTAGGCCACGAGATAGGCAAATCTAAGGTTCAAACCGACGAGATTAAGATTTCTCCTATGCAGGTATGTCAGCGACAATGGGAGAAACTAGTTACAAGAAGAGGTATTAACCCAAAAAAAACAATGGTTGATATCTCAGGCAAGTATACCAGAGTTTGGATGAAACCAGGAAGTCATCCAAATGAAGTCCATGAATGGTATACTTTTGGAGTTTTAGCCTCAATCTATGCCGTATCACCAGGATTCCCAGAAATTTAAAAATTACCGAAATGGATTGGGGAAGCAGTATACGAGACTTGGGCCAATAATCCACACTTGGCTAGAGGAGATATTTTGGAACTGTATTTTATTAGTGCAGCTCCTGAACCAGTAAAGAAAGGCTTTAATGAAGCTTTTCATTTTATCAAGCTAAGAAGACCGGATGGAAATGCTTTAAAATTCATTAAGGCAGCTTCACCGGAAGAAGTACCAATGTTAGTAGGAGCATTTTTCAAGACTTTCTAAGCTTCTAGGCGAGCATGGTGTCTTTGGGTTTGTCTAATGAGAAATGGACAAAGTCAAATATCCATTTAAGTTTTTCCATAATTCGGCGAATGGATCATTCCTATTGAATTCAATGATTTGGATCAACAACAGGATTCGCGAGAAGAGCTTTTCGAAACAAAGAGAAGAATTCTGTGGGAGAACAAGATTTCGGCTAACAAAGAGACCTACCGGAAATTCTGTAACATGGCGCATGTTGGCCGTTGGATCGATCGGATCTGTCAGGCATGCCTCGAACAGAAGGAACCCGAGTTTTGGATAGGATTCCGACCAAAACCCGACCGACAAGATTATGCAGCTGGAAAAGACAAGGGCCCAGCTCACAAGACGCATTTTCCTCGGGGACCACGAAAACCAACTTTTTAAAAGTTTCCACGACAACTTTCACATAGCCGAGTCACGTGGAAGAAAAAGAAAACCAACCGTGGCGAGGTAATAATGCAGGATGTGACGTAAGCAGTGACGCCATAAGTTTCAACAAGATTTGAAGTCCGCTTTCAAGTGGGACTTACCTCTATAAATTGCAGGATTTGAAGGAAGTCGAGGACATCGAACATTTTCCTTAGTTTTCTTATAATAAATTTCGAGAGAAAAATTTGTAATATTTTGAGTTTTTAGTTTTCAAATTTTTATGTGTTTGCGAGTGCAAGCCTTCTCTATGAGAGGCTAAACCGGTATTCTCCTCCCAAAAGGAGATTACTAATGTAATAAATATTTCTATAAGTTCTTAATAAAAAGAGGCTTTCTCGCTTCAACATGTGTTCATAATGATCTATTAATTCATCCCGTTTAAGAATTACTTATACGCTTTGGAGTAGAAACGAACCAATGTTGTCTTTGCCGCATATTCTTTGAAGGAGTCGGATAACTTGCGGATCATCTTTCCTGAGGGTGAGGTTGAACAGTGAGGAGCTATTTATCAAACGATCTCGGGGCAATAATTTTCCGACTGGTGGTGTTGCGAGCCATCTCACCCGGTCTTTGTTTTGGTCAAAGAAGGTACGAATTTTAATGGATTTATTAATTTTCGGAGAAGCATGTTGGGCCTGGTATGGTCGTAATGGACTATGTTCATTTTCAGTCTATAGACCTAATTTGTATACGGATTTAAACTTGAAATGAGAATTTTGATCGAAGTATGTCCTGTTGAATTTATAGGCTGGAAACCTGACATGATCCTTTTAAAACCTCTGAATAGAGACTGGATCTAAGTAGGTGTAACAACGCCACGAACAAAATAAGTGACAGAAAATAAGAATTCTCGTTTCTCGAAAAATCCGAAAAATAAATTGATTATGGAGTAAAATTTTCATGTTTAATGATTAATGCAATAAATTTATTATTATGTAGTAGATTGCCACAAAATAGAGTTTAAAGGGATAACTTGAACTATTGTTTTAAAAGAATAAAACCTAGGGGCAAAATTGTCCATATATGGTAAAGTGTAACGATTTTCATAGTTCAGGGGGCAAAGTGTCACGAATTAAAGTTTGGAGGGTAAAGTGTAAAAATCAGTATAGTTCGGATGGGTAAGTGTATTTATCTCTATTTTTTTTTTGAAGGCAAACAGATGATTAAGGGGCAACCTGTCTCTACAGAAATAGCTTAGGGAGAACATCTTGGGAGAGGGCATCAGGTCAAACATACACCTGCTTGGTTGAGTGACTATGTCACTAATTCAGTGCATCACAGTTCTACACTTTTAACACAGCCAGAGTTCAAGAAATCTTCAGGATACAATTTGGAGTGTTTTCCTTACACCACTACTTCACATATTTCTCCCTCGCATACTGCATTTCTATCTTATATCACCAATTCAGCCAGTCAACCTAATTGCTATTTAGAGGCAGCTAAGGATGAGGCAATAAGAGAAGCCATGAACAAGGAGGTCATAGCTCTTGAAGAGAATGAAACATAGAAGTTAACATATTTGCCACCGGGAAAGAAAACAATTGGTTCAAAATGGGTTTACAAAATAAAGAGGAACTCCGATGGTGCTATTGATAGATATAAGGCACGGTTTGTGGCCAAGGGATATCTTCAAATTGAAGGTGGGGATTTTATGGAAAGTTTTTCACCAGTTGCAAAATTGGTCACAATCAGAATGATTATTGGTTTGGCAACCACAGAAGCTGGGATTTACATCATATTGACATTAACAATACCTTCCTACATGGCTATCTAGATGAGGAGGTATACATGTTACCTCCTGAAGGATCTTGTAAAGCAAAGAAAGGAGAAGTTTGTCTTGAAGAGGAGTTTATATGGGTTGAAATAGGCCTCAAGGCAATGGAATTTGGAGTTTTGTGATAAGTTGTTGGGCTTTGTGATTTTTTTTGTACAATCTACAAGATTTGAAGTACTACATGACATAAAATATTTTGCCAAGTATTTTCTTTGTTAAGCGTGAATGGGATGCATTTGTGTCGGGAAGTTTAGATGTTTGGTTGGAAGACCGCACAATATTTGAATCTATCCACGAGATGTTGGGAAATTTAGATGTTTGGCCTAATTTATCTCTTTGGGGTGCAACAACTTAGTCAATTTGTTCATGCTCCTACCCAAGTGCATTGGGATGTGGCTTTACATTTACTAAAATTCTTGAAAGAAACAGTGTCTTTGGGTTTGTTTTATCCTGTGGGGGAGATGCCCATTTTTGATGCCTTTTACAACGCGAACTGGGGAACATGTCTTATTACCAGGAAGTCTATTACGGGATACTGTATATTTTTTGGGCACTCTGTTGTATCTTGGAAGACAAAGAAACAGAAAACCGTTTCCAAGTCCTCTGCTGAAGCAGAGTATAGATCCATGGCTTCTACTATTTGTGAGCTCCAATGGTTACATAGCCTCAGTCATGACTTATATGTTCCAACACTGTTCTAAAAGACCCCGCATAGCTCCAATTAGTTCCCCCTTGTCCGCCTATGTTATTTTTCCAATTAGGTCCCATCTTACCCCGCTCAAGTCCCATCTAATCTTGCCCGGGCTCCGCCTAGGCGCTACACCCCAGTCTATCGCCCGACTAGCGCTTAGAGATTTTTAGAACACTTCCAGTACCTCTACCTATTGCCCTGCATTGTGATAATCGAGTTGTCCTACACATCACTGCTAATCCCGTATTTCATGAGCGTACAAAGCATCTTGACATCGATTGACATATTGTCCGGAACCAGTTTAAGGCTGGTTTCATCCTTCCACAACACATTTCATCGTTGCTCCAACCTGCAGATATGTTTACAAAGTCCCTCAATGGTTCAGACTTTTCGTCTTTCTTTCTCAAGTTGGGAATGTGTCTTTCCACCCACATTCCAACTTGAAGAGGGGATGTTCAGCTAGGTGGTTTAGCTGGGTCGGTTTTATGGTTATTTTCATTGTTGCTACTCAGTTGATAGGAAGAGTCGCATTTTCTCCTGTTACGTTTTTATTAGTTTTAGTTTTATATTTTGTTAGTTGAGTCTGTACACGTGTCCATTGCTCATAGGTGGTTTTGAATCGCACGCCTTGTTTCTTTGTATAAAAAAGTGCATGTGGATCGTCTTTCTTGATTGATTGAGATGAAATAAAATTCAATTCTTATTTTGCTTTAACATAGATTCATTTGTGATTTTTGATCTCTTCAAAATTACTCTTAAAATGAGCGGAAATCGGGAAAATAAAGAAAATAAATCGAATTAATCACATCCCTCCATTTTTTAAAATCAATGGGTAAGATGAGTCCACACTGTCTCACCTAGGGAGGGTGGTCTCATTTGGACCAAATCCTATATATATATATATATATATATACATGTTTAGGTTATATATTTTTAAAGGTTGATATAAGTAGCAAAAATGTAAAAATGGCTAATTGGATGAAGCTCTACTTTTTAATTCGGAGGTTTTGTGTTCGGTCCTCACAATGTAAAATTAATGTTATTTTTCTCCCTTTCCTATCTCTAACTATGTTTTAATTTATTTATTTTTGCACAAAAAAAAAAACAAATTTAAAATGGATTTTGTTGTTTTGAATGAGGATATGATTTAGCTTTGCAAAATAAAAAAGTTACTTCAACTTCATATTTTCTTTGATCTTAATTGAGAGTAAATTTGGAGAAAATTGATTATGAAAGATTGATTGATGACTTGTAGAGAAAAATGTAATAAGATATAATTTTTCATAGCTAATTCATTAATAGTTTTTTTTTGTCTCTATAGTAAATTATATTGAACAATCTTTTTTGTAATTTTATTTTAATGAGACCGAGATTTTAAAGTTGGAGTATGAATTCTTTTGTTATTACATATCTTATTTTATATGTTAAATCAATGAATGTTTTGTAACATTGTATATTTTATTTTTATTTAAATGCAAGGGCCTCTATTAAGTTTTTGCTCCAGGTCCCTCGAAACCTAGGACCTGCTCTGCGTCCAACACTTAGTGAAAAAACTGCATCTGAATCATATATACTTCCTCATATTCACAGTGTCTTTTTACGGAAAAAATGTATATATTAAGGAATGTATTAAAATACTCAATATACCCTTGAAAGAAAACAAAATTTAAGCATTATTTATCTATCTATCTATCTATCTATATATATATATATATATATAAAGAGATAGTAACTTATAAATAGCAAAAAAAATTCCCTACCACCGCCACTTTCTAAAGCGATTGTTCATGAAACTCTTGAAAATGTGTGTGTTTGTATCTGTTTTGGTATTTTTTTATGAAACGCGTATTTTTTTTTGGTAAGTTTAATTGTTGACTTTATAAATGTCAATAAAATTTGTCAATTATTTATAAGGAAACAGATTTATGCAAATCTTAAAAATTCAACTCTTGATTGCACTGAAAAAGTACTTAACGGCTGAAAGATTTTATTGGTTAAGGTAAGATAATTGATTGATGTACAAGTTACCATTGTTGCTGGATTCCAAAATTTAATATTTACAATTTTTGATGAATACACAAAAAGTGAATAAATAATAAGTCAACAAAAATATTTATTAATTTTCAATACTCCCAAATTTAAACCTACCGATATTATGTAAAATTTAAAACTGCCAACATTCAAAAATCAGTATTTCTGTGTACAAATCGAATTGAATAAATTAAATCTACAGCCTATAAATCGTCCAGTTTTAATGTTAATAAATTTCCTTAAATAAATATAATCTGACAATATAAATACTGTTGTCATTCTGAGAATTTTACACTTGTGAATACAGATAGCAAAAACAAAAAATTTCTCTCTACATTAAATCATAGAATTACTCATTCAAGGTCTGCATAAATGGCGCCAATGTTCAGCCTCATAAAGGACTTAAACATCACCAAGACACATTGGGCTATGAAGCTACGTCTGGTGAGAATCTATCAGAAACCAGCATTCAATGATAAAAGTCAGATTCAGAGCATGGAATGTGTATTCCATGATGCTGAGGTATACAATATGTTTCATTATTTGAATTTTATTTCAAAGCTCAAACACAGTATGTAACATATTTTTTTACAAATGTAGGGGGACAGAATACATGCAACAATAAGGAAATCGCATATGGAACAGTTTAAAAAGTTGTTTCATGAAGGAAGAGTTTATGCGATAAGAGACTTCATAGTTGCAAATTTTACTGACAAATACAAAACTGCTGCTGGAAAGTATAAAATAATGTTTCATGGAAAAACAAACGTTTTTGAGATGTTTGACAAAGCTTTCCCCAAATACATGCACGTTTTCAAGGATTTTAAGGAATTGGCCAGAGTCGAAAACGTTGATGAAATCCTGATTTTCGGTAAACATTGTTGTCAATTTTAAAACATACATTTAGAATATTTTTAGGTAAAACTTTACAGATTCTAATATTATTTACTTCAACTAAATTACACAGATATCATTGGAAAAGTGGTCTCAATGCAGTCAGCCCAAACAAAAGAGTTCGGGGGGAGGACAACCCGTTTTATTGACATAACTCTGGAGGATTTGGAGTAATATATAAATTATATGATTTGTATATAATTTATTTAAATTCTGTTGATTGTATCTTTTATGTATTTACTTTTGTGCAGAAACAATCATATAACATATACTCTGTGGGAAGACTATGTGGATACAATTCTGCCATATCTTGAGGATCATGGTTTTGAGCCGATTAATATTATTCTTCAAATGTGCAGGGCGAAAGTTTTTAGAGGTAAACAATATATTTAAACTCTTATTTATAAGTTTTTTTCTCATGTCATTGTTGATTTCTGTATATTGTAGATGAAGTGAAGGTGACAAATAGTTTTCATGTCACTAAAATGATTGTTAATGGAGATGACGAGGACATTCAGGAATTTAAACAGAGGTAATTTATTAAACTCAACACTATTGTTTTTCTTAATTATTAATTTTACATTATATTTTTTTATATATTACTTAGGATTCGAATGTAAAGATGAATCGACCCATTCGATCAAACAAAATAATGGTGTCGTCGCAAAGACAGAGTGGATGATTTAGCTTCTAGAAGCGCCCATTAGAACTATTGAACAACTTTTTCAAGTCAATAGGTAACTTCACCTCATAGATTAAATAGTTAAATTTGAATTTATTCGTAACTATTAAAACTAAAATTTAATACTAATGAAATTATTTTTCATGTAGGTTGAGAGTTTTGGGTTTGTGCATGTTATATCTTTTTTTTGGAGAATGGTGGTACCTCTCATGTAAAAAGTATCCTAATAAACTAACAAAAGCAAGAGAAACGTTCTATTGTGAACGTTGTGACGCTTTCTACCAATCTGGGAATTTTAGGTATATAGTACTAATTTATTTTGAATTTATTGGATTAACCACATTTGTTTAAAAGATAATGATAAAAAATTCATATTTAATTTTGCTGTTTCATTTCTCATTGTAATGTTTAGGTACAGGATGCAACTTCAAGTTGTTGACCAAACAGATAATGCATCCCTACTATGTTGGGATAGGGATTGTGAGAAGTTGATAGGCATACCATGTTCTGAATTGAGGAAAAGCTTGATTGAGGTATTTGTTCATTTTTTATTTAATTTACTGAGTCTGGAATTTTTTTAGTTTAACAATATGTTTTATTAATTAATTTTAATTTTTTTAGCTAAATGATGGTGATATACCAGATGACCTTGCAAATGTACTTGAGAAACAAGTTTTCTTCAAAGTTCAAGTTAGATCAGATCAGATTCATAACTTTGAAGGAGCTTTTTCTGTTGTCAAATTGACAACAAATTCAGACTTAATTAAAGCTTTTGGCAATCCAACTTTTGAGAGGGAGGTAAATTACAGGATTAATCCTGAAGTCTGTATTTAATTGAATTATACAATTTGTTTATTTTATATAATTTAATGCATACAATTTTTCAATGCAGGAATCGGATTTTTTTTCTAAACTTCAGGTAGAAGAGCAAGATTCTGGAAAGGTAAATATGACTGTTGGTTTTACTATGTTTTACTAAATTGTGTATTAATTTGGAAACATATTAACTTTTTCATTAATTTTTTTTCAGGAGTCTTCATCAGATAATGATGCTACCATTCCCAACAAGTTGACATCGCAACGAGAAGTTGTTGTTGATAGTCATTTTCTTAAGAGATCATTGTTTGATGACAAAGCATCATGTTCAAATGCAAAGAAACTAAAAGTTTTCATCAAGCAAGAAGATGAGGGGCAGAAAAAGTGATTTTGGCTGAAAGATTCTAAAGATAATTTAGAGGAATTTTGATATTGGATTTTATATTTTATCTGGGACAATGAATTGGAATTCATAGTTTTTGTTAGGAATAGTTAGTTATTGAATTTCATTTTTGGTTTGGAACATTCAGTCTTTGGATTGAAGACTTATTTTTTGGAAGAATTTTTCTTTTGAGTTAATTTATTGGATTTCATAGTTTTTGTTCGAAATTATTAGTCTTTGAGTCTTAGTTTTAATTTGGAACATTCAGTCTTTGGATTGAATTTTTTTATAGAAGAATTGTTGTTTTGAGTTCTGCTTTTTTTTTTCTGAATAATTACATTGGTTGTTTGGATTTCATATTTTAGTTTTCAGTTTTTATTTTATTCTCATCAAATTAATTTAGGTTGCAAAACTCGGAATATAGTTAAGATTAATTTTTTTTTAAATTTTGATAATGAGATAATAATTGATATGGTAACTATATTAGTACAGTTCATCAGGAAAAAATAAATACTAACAATTAACTTAAAAATGTGCCATAAAAAATAGATTATTTCGTGAGTAAATCGAATTTTTTTTTCTATATACTAATGAAAACCCCACACACCAACAGGATTCCACTACACTCGCGGTGTAGGGTCAAGTGGTTTTTAGTGATGAGTTTTTTAATATGTATATAGAAAAATTATTCTAAACAAACAGAGTAGTTTTCATCAATGAAACATTCAATACAGCAGAACTGTATGTATTCAGAGTTAACAAGTTCTAACAACCACAGAAACAATAAAGATAACCAATGAATGTTTATACACACAAGTAATTGTACTGAAGCATTTATATGTACTGCATACATCGAATTAAAAAAAAATAGGAACAAATACCAGAATTACAAGCATAATATGACATAAATGAAGATTATGGCCATATATTATAAAAGCTGGTCATGTTTTTTTTTTGAACAACTAGATGAAGTACACAATTTTTTACATATACATTTTTTTTTAGTGATTCATGTACATTAAGTGATTCATTAAATGAATCCGATGTTTAAAAAAATTATACCAAATGAAGATCTTTTTTGTGTTTTGTAATTCGGATAATATATACAATATATTGACTAAAATTACAAAAAATAAGATAGAAAAATTATTTGATTTTTTTCCAAATAAAATTGAATTAATATTTAATGAGATTGATTCTATATACCTTTTTTTAACATGAATTAACATTCAAAAAAATTTCATTACATCATATTCTTTCCATTATAACATAGTTTTATAATTACGAATCTTACCATGTAGCTCATGCTCAAAAAAACTAAATAAATGCACATATAACATTCAAATTCATCTTTTTCGACAAATGTAAACGAGAGAAAAAAAAAAGCACAGTTTGATCTTATACCGTAGGAGATAACTGGATAATAGAAATATGTAGGAGAAACACATCAAGGCAACCAATATATCAATTAATCATGCGACAATTGACAGGTTATACTATTTTGGACAACAAACGAACCAGAGATGGGGTTTTCGAAGATGGTATCTATTTTTTTATGGTTTAAACAATATAGGTTATTTTATTTGTTAGACTTACTCATACATATTTGTTCTTCGTTGGTATTGTGTTATTCTACCGACATCTACAAATTAGACAAAAATTATTTAAACTCAAAAATTATCAAATGTTGTTATAAAAATAAATTTCATTTCGTGATTAATTTATCTTTTTCCAGTTACTATTAAAAATGTTGTTTCATATTTTCATTTCCAATATACAAAATGGGATATTATATATGCAGTAGAAAAAAGAAATAAATTACAAAATCATCCTAAAGTTCAGACTAATCTGTGTTTGAAATTTTTTCAAAAGATTTTAAAATAATAGAAATATAATCATATTATGAAAACAAAAAATATATTACAGCCGAAAACAATGACAATACATACAAACCGAAAATATAAATCTATGCTTCTAATACATGCAAAAGTAGGACATAAAATGAAATATTAATGAATAAATAAACAAATAACACATAAGTTATTTAAAAATTTTCGTGTATCTTGATAAAAAAAATCATAATCTCAAAAAGCATATTAAAAATAAAGACAACCTTTTTCTGCATTCAGATAAAAAAAACATGATTTTTTAAAACAAAAAAAGACTGAATCAAATACAAATATTACTGAATATGAAAATGTTAAATATTGCTTATCTTATTAGTTGGTATAAGTGCTTCTCGATTTGTAATTTTTGATTGTGCGATATTCTTTAAATAGAATCCAAAATTATTTCCTACAACATTGAGAAAAAACATCGAATATAAAAATTAAAAAATTAAAAATTAAAAAAATTAGAATAACACACTTATCTTTTAGGACTTTCTCCGGATCTTAATCTTGAAAGTTTCATGACCGATATCTCGATGCAAAGATCTCCAAAAATACGAGAAGTCCACGGATTTCGATTTGCGGATCGAAACACAAGAAAACAAATGGGTTCCAACACACAAGAAAATGAGAATACCGATATTATTTTCGATTTGCGGATCAAAAAAAGTAAAACCCTAACTCGGAAAATATTTATGAGAGAAGCATATTATTTTTCTCGGAAATAAAATATTAACGAAGAATATAAGAAAATATTATAGTGAAGAATATTATTTCCTCGTATTAAATGAATGTCCTGGTGTTTTTTTTTGTGTTTTTCTTTTCGAGGTTCGACACGGTGCGATTGCTTCACATTGGTTTAGTCCTATTTTTTTGTTTTTTTTGCACGCTTCTGGGGTTGAGCAATTTAAGTTATGGCAAGCGCATGGAAGTATTACTTATTTAAGTAATGTTCTTGACTTTTGTGCAATTCGGATTCTTCTCGATTAACTCCACTTTACTGTTTGTCTTTTCCCAGTTGACTTAAGTCTTCTCCAATGATTGAAAGACTCATCCGTCACTTCAACTTGTGGCTTGGCTTCTTGGGTTGACTTAACTAACTCTTCTTCAGTTTATTTTATCGGAGTTGGATAGGAAATTATTGATCCCTCATTTGCAAGAATGTAAATACTTGGGGTAATTCTTCTACTCCCTCTCTTTTCAATCCCGAGTCATTGATCTTCTTTCTTGGCCATACTTAGTTGTTCCTCAACGGAGTCTTCACTTTACTTCTTTAGTTGACTTCTTGTCTTCCCAGGCATAGTGACTTGACTCAAGCTCATTCAAATTTTATCTATTACAATAAGAATTACAAGGAAAATGGGATGCCAACATTCTAATCTAAGTTTTACATGGCATTCATCAAAATCTACAAAGTAATTTCCCAACAATTTCCCCTTTTTGATGATGCCAAAACTTAAAATCATTAAGCAACATGTAAACGTTGCACATACAATGCAAAGAAGAACAAAGAATGTATGTGTTGAATAGATTATTTTATTGGTCATATCATTCTTGCCCTTTACATTGCTGTTTTACAAGGTGTATCAACAATTTCCCATTTTTGAGCATACTCATATCTAGCAAAGTACACATATCTATTCTAAGATACAACATTCTAAGATACAACAATAGAGAGAAAATACGATGAATACTTTATGAATGTACGGATGACTTACACACATATGTATTTACAAAAATAAGATACACGAAGGTGTTGGCAAAGCAATACTTCATCGCCTCGCCGTTGCCTCCTTCTTTCCTCTCTTGACTCTGTCATCATCATCTCTCTTTCTTTTCTTTTCATCTTGACTACTTTCTTCTTTTCATAAGCTCTCTTCTTCATGCTTCGTCTTTTCTTTTCCTTTCTTGCGTTTCTTGCCACAAATTGATCTTGCCTTTTATTTTCCTCCTCGATTCTTTTCACGTATTCAAAGATTCTTCCTAGCCACTTCCCGATTAGATACTTCATCATATCCACCCCAAGTAGATCCTTCCGTTCTTGCCCGGATCTACATATTCAATGTTTTTGTGTAGAGGTCTAGGTTGAAAACCTCTTCCTCCACCACTTCTTCCTCCTCCTTTGGGCGTATATTCTTTCAAGTCTTCTTCTTACCGATTGAATGGTTGTTGGTAGTCTCATCGCTTATCGGCCTTCTTCGCATGACTTGGACCGCTTCTCCCAAAGACAAATCCCAGGCTTGGGCTATGGACATGTTTTTGAAATAACCTTCGGAGTCGAGCATTTTAAATTCATCAATGGATCTTGGATCATCCCCATTATCCGGAATGGCATCGTGTCCTTTCCTGGTGGAATGCCACCATAAGTTTTCAATACTTCTAGAACACGGGCATCCGTATTTCTTTCAACCTCCGTCATTCCCTTCCACAATCTTTTTCTTCTCGGACATAGGCTGTAGTGTTGGAGCGGGAGAGTCACTGGAAGTTTCTTCAGTTATCGATCTTTGTGACATGACCTTGCTGAGGGGTTTCAACACGCATTAAGGTCACATCCTTTGACCTTTCCCCTCAACAACTTTTCCCTTCTCCTTCTTCTTCTCAACAGTTGTTTGCTCCTTCTCCTTCTTCTTCTCAACAGTTGTCTCTTCCTTCAGCTTTCTCAGGTATTCCTCTTCCCCCTTTTTGGCATCATCGAAAGAGAGAGGAACCCCTGGAAACATCCCAACGAGCATAAAATCCAGTCGGCTGAGAGCTGAGTTCTGCTTGGAGTCTGCTGCGGCATGTGCTGTGCGAAATTCTGAGCGAGTGGCTTTCGATTCAGCTGCCACTAGTTTCATTTCAGCCATGAGAAGGCTGAACTTAGTATTCATGTTCTCCTCAACACGCAAAATTTCTTTTCGATGAAATTCACGCAGTAGCTCCATTTCAGTTGTGTGAGAGGCATGCATTGCAGTCAATATTGGCTGCATCATCCGCTTCATATCAACATTGTCGGACTCCAAACTAGCATCTTGTTGTACAATGCCTTGAAATATCGGACTTGCTCGTATCACATTGTACTCGATTTTGACACCATTCCCTAATCCGTACCACAATCCCTTGTAAGTCTGTTGTGAGGGTGGCATCTCTATTGTCCAGTCGCACATCCAGTGAGGCCTCGGTGCCGTTCGATCTTCTCAATCTCTCCACAAATTTTCTTGAAGACTTCATGGATCTCGGTGTCACATCGGATTCGGTGGCGGCCATGCAAACATCAAAATCAAAGTCTGTTGGAACAATGGAGTCGGTAGGAATTATCGGATCTGCTCGGATGTTGAAACATCGCTTTTGGTATCTCTTCTTCAAGGTCGGGCGACTCAATTGAGAAAGGGAATGTTTCCTCAAATGCATCATCTCATGAGATATGGGATTGATTGACAGGATGTTCGTGCCTTTGATGATCCGGGTTGAGTCGATCCTACTGCATCTTTAGGAGCTGCGCGAAGTGACTCGGTCTCAGTTGGGCCTGGTTGATTGGATTGGCCAGCTGACTAAGCCTCAACTGTCTTACCAGCTTCATCGGCCTCAGTAGATTCTACTAAATGAATTTTCTTGTCCTCAACTGCATCATCAGCAAAATTTAACTTTTGACGAGCAGCTTTAAAAGTTGCCTGACTCGTCTATGGAAGAACATCCTCAGCTGAGTCTTTTTGATGAGCAATAGGAGTGGACACAGCTTCATCTTAAGATCCCAGAAAGGATATATCAGGGTTGTCCTGGGAATCGTGAAGAGCACTAATCTCCTTTTCAGATTCAGCAATGATGACAGGAGGGATGCTCTTATCTCCTTGAGTTTTACCCAGGGAAGTCTCAACCTCCCTTGGGCCTTCAATACCTGTTGGGAAATTTATTGTTTAGATTTTAATGAATGCCATGTAAAACTTAGACTAGAAAGTTGGCACCCCATTTTCTTTGTAATTTGCATTGTAATAGATAGGGTTGTATGAGCTGAGTCAAGTCAGCTGTGCCTGGATATGCAAGAAGTCAACTGGAGGCTAAAATGAAGACTCCGCTGTGAAGCAGCTGAGTATGGCAAGGAGGAGAAGTCAAGAACTCAACTGAAGGAGTATCAGCTGGTTTCAGCTGTGTGAAGTGTCGGTCAAGTCAACTCAAGATAGCCAAGTCTCAAGTTGAAGTGACAGATGAGTCATCCAATGATTGGGAGCGACTCAAGTCACCTGGGGGAAGTTAAGCAATCGCTGATCAAGTCAAGACAAGCTGAAAAGAGTACATTTGCACAAAAGTCAAGAAAGTTACTTAAATAAGTAATACTTCCATGCTGCAATATTCTAAAGTGCTCAGTCCCAGAAGCGTGCAAAAGGAATAAACCAATGGGAAGCATTGCACCTGTGTCAGGCTCTGAAAAGCTGAAGGTTCATTTAATACGAGGTAATGTCAATTTCAAGGACTTCAACAAGACAAGCCAACGACCACTAGTGTCTTTTGAAAATCAGCCTATCTCTTCAACGGGTAGATTTTTGAAAAGAACACTATAAAAGGCTGAGGAATCACTTTGAGAGAAGGTTGCCTGAACCACGAACATTAAAGCTATTATTCGAGCTATAACCTACAAAAATATTCTCAAGTTATTCAATCAAATCCTCAAGTCTAAACTTCGAAGGAAATCGATCCAACACCAAGTGAAGGAAAGACAACTTCATACTGTTGAAGAGGAAAATTTTGAAGAATCAAAAGAGGTCTACATTCCAAGGAGGATTGTAGAAAGGTTCAAGGTCGAACCAGTCTCAAGTCATTGGAGGGCTTCGTGATCAAATCCAAGAAGCTTGAGCAAGTGAGTGAAGTAGCAAAGCGATGCAGCCGCCTGAAGAAGAAGGCTGGTCGGACGAGAAGCCATTTGTGTGACAAGGCATCTCTAGATCGAGTCTAAAGGATCAAGTCATTTGTGTGATCAAGACTTGCATCTATCGATAACCACTTTGTACTCGATCAATACTTAGTGGATTCCTCCAAGAGTTGGAGAAGAGAGGATTAGAAGAATTACCCCATCTTCGAACCTCTATAAAATTTATTGTGTCATTTACATTTCAGCATTTACTTACTGCATATCATTTAATATCTCATTTGATAATTTGCTATCCAATTGATATTTAACAAAGTGTTAAAACCAAGTGTTAAAACAAACTTAAACCAAATACAAGGGTGTTAAGTCTTGGCTAAAAATCTTATTGTTAGGAATTCTATTGTTTAGATTTTGATGAATGCCATGTAAAACTTAGAATAGAAAGTTGGCTCCCAATTCTTGCTTTGAAATGTATTGTAACAATTAGAGTGGCCAAGCCGAGTTAAGTCGCCTACGCTCCAACTTGCAAGAAGACAAATGAAGGCTTGAAGGAAAACTCTTTGTGAGACAGTGAGTACAACAAAGAAGAGCAGACAGAACTCGATCAAGAAGCGGTGAGATGCAGTGAGTGGAACATCAGTCAAGTCAACTCAAGAGAAGCCAAGTCTCAGGTCAAGTGACGGAGAAGAGTCATCCATGATTGGAAGTCGACTCTAAGTCACCTGGGGAAAGCGAGGAAATGCAATCAAGTCGAGATAATCGTAAAAAGAACCGTTTACGTAAATCAAGAGATTTACTTAAACAAGTAATATCTCCATACTACCTTTCTTGGAGTGCTCGGTCCCCCGAAGCGTGCAAAAGAAATGAACCAATGGGAAGCACTACACCGTGTCGAACTCGAAAAGGTGATAAAACATTTCATACGAGGAAATGGCAATTCCAAGAAGCGCATACCAACGATCGCAAAGTGATTTTCAAAAATGAGCCTATCTCTTCAACGGGCAAATTTTTGAAAGTTCACTATAAAAGGTGAGGAGTTTGTTTGAGAAAAAAAAGGGGATGAATGACACACGTGAGATATACAAGCTTATCAATAATCGAAACATTCTCAATCCTCAAGCCTACATCTCGAAGTACATCAATCCAACACTTACCTCGTGAAGGAAAGAGAACTTCAATCAGTTGAAGAGGAAAATATGAAAACAAGGGTCTACATTCCAAGAAGGATTGTAGAAAGGTTCAAGGTGAACCAAGTCTTAAGCTTTTGGAGGGCTTCGTGATCAAATCCAAAGTGCTTGAGCAAGTGAGTGTAGTAGCAAAGGCGCTGCCCTGTGAAGAAGCGAGTCGCACGAGAAGCCGGTGAGTGATCAAGGCGTCTCGCATCGAGTCCCAAAGGATCAAGTCGGCCATTTGTTGTGATCAAGACTTGTATCCGGACTGTTACCACTTTGTAAACCGATCATTACTTAGTGGATTCCTCCGGGGAGTTGGAGAAGAGAGGAGTAGAAGAATTACCTCATCTTCGAACCTCTATAAAAACTTTCTTTGTGTCATTTACATTTCAAAGATTTAAATTTCGCACTTTTAATTGCTTATATCTATTTGATAAATTTGCTATCCATTTGATAATCTATAAGTACTAAATCAAGTCGTAAAAACTTGCTTAATCAAACTTAAGGGTGTTAAGTCTCCTGAAAAACAAAACCACAGTTGAGTCAATTTATAGCCAATGGTGAGTTACTCTCATTAAACTCAATTTGAGTCTGTTGAGAGATTAACTCTTGAGGACTAATTCGATTTGTCCATCAAGGACACAATTTGTGTAGAACTCAGAGATTTAAAAGGCCTAAATCGAAAATTTGGTAAGGTTTATTCAACCCCCCTTCTAAACCTTACACTTACACCCCTTGGGACCTACAAGTGGTATCGGAGCGGTTGGTTCATTGAACCCTCCGCACCGGTTCTTGAACTAGATCTCCAAACTTTTCAAAAGTCGCTTTAGTACTTAAACTTTCAAAACTCTTTTCTATCATTAAAAGTTATTATCATGGAAGCAAATCTAACACGCATTCCTATGTTCACTATTGAAGAATTTGATGATTGGAAAATTCGCATGCGAGCTCACCTATCAAGCATTACATGATGAGATGTGGATAGTGATAGAAGATGGGCCTCTGCAAATATTAAAGGTGAACACAAACTATACGAAGAGTTGCAAATTTGAAGGGGAAGAAGAGAAGACTGCGGACGGTCATGGTTGAAAAACCAAGAAGCGAGTGGACAAATGATGAGAAAAAGATACAACCTGGACAATGTAGCCAAGGACATTCTCTACAAAACCTTGGACAAAGCCATGTTCAATAAAGTGAAATCTTGCAAAACTGCTAAGGAAATTTGGGACAAACCGACATTGATTTGTGAAGGCTCGAGCAAATCAAAGAAAACAAACTATCGTGGCAGACAAAAATTTGAGAACTTTAAAATGATCTCGGGAGAAAACCTGGATCAATGGACGCTTCGTTTACGAGAAATCACAAATGAGTCAGTCTACACTTGGAAAGGAATATACACGAAGGAAATGTGTATGAAGATCCTAAAAAGTCTTCATTTGAATGGGAAATGAAGGTCATGGCATTGAGACACTCCATGGACCTATCTAAGACATCCAATCATGAGTTATTCTCGGACCTCAAAGCCTACGAGTTTGAGTGAGAAGGAAAGACCAGGAAGAGACAATTTGTACCAAAACAGCTGCTCTCTTAGCTTAGTCAAAGATGGAAGGAGAGCGAGGTCAAAGAGGCAATTGACCGAGAAGAAATAGCCCTAATGGTTAAAAGATTTAACAAATTCTTTAACAAGAACTACAAGAGAGGAAAGTGTGAATCCTCCGGAAGACACTCGGCTCCCTCCAAATCAAGGGATGATAGGCCAACCAAGTGAACAGATCATCAACAAGTTGAGTATCAAAGGGCGACAACTCAAGAATAGAAAGAGCATTGTTCAAAAGGCTGAATATCTATGTTGGAATTGTAGACAACCAGGTCACTATGCCATTGATTGCTCATATCCTGTAGTCAACAAGTACAGAAACGAAGAAGAAAAAAAGGTCTTGAGAGAAAGAAGACAAAGAAGAAAAAAGGCAATGATGGGCATGAGAGAGAACCAAGTCAAGAGAGACAGTGACTCGAGAGCGGTGAAGCGACTACTCAAGTGACTACGAAGAAGAAGCCTTGATCCGCTTAATGGCCAAAGAACAAGATCAAGAAGATGAGGTACAATCTAACTCAACAAGCTCGGACACTAGTGATAGTGACGTGACACACACACTTCATCACCCACCGATCTTTATGATTCATTAGGCAAAATGATGAAAGATTTTGAGCACATTAAAACCTCACACACACTATTGAATGAGGAAAACAACTACTCAAAAATCAAAACTCAAAGTCGACTAAGGAGCCGAGTACTCTAAGTCAAATAGTGATGAGAATAAAAGTTTAAAGGCTGAAAATGCTAAATTAATAAGCGAGAAATTGCTGCTATAGAAAAGAGGAGAATGACCTCAAAAATGTTATTGCCTCATTCACTATGGCATCTAAATCATTGGATGATCTTATTATGAATCAAAGAGAATGTGGAGACAAGACAAAGCTTAGGATTTAATTCCTTTGTGCCATGTCAAACCTCAAGAGTAATTTTGGAAAAAGGATCTTCAAGTCATGAAGAGTCCGAAAAATCCAAAACTCTAAATGATGCACACACTTTCAATCCAAAGCACAATACTAAGCAAAGCGGCCTTGGTTACAAAGGAAAAGGAAAATTGCGGCCGGTTGAGAGTCTTTGAAAGGACGGTGAGAAGAGATTGGCCTGAGTCCTCGGAGACTCCAAACAGAAAATACTCTGTAAAGAAGAAGCGAGCTACCAAAAATCCCGGAAAACTCATAAAAGAAATACATATGATGGGAATGGTAGAAAATATCCAAGCTAAGCCGATGGAATAATGTGAACTACCGGCTAGACTTATGGAATACAAGCCCAAATGGCAAAGGCCTAGAACTCAACAAAGGCCATTCCAAAAGCATAAGAGCTTTCATCAAAGACACATATGCACCTAGGCACTACACTCAAAGACACCACAATTACCCAAGAAAGGCAATTGCTAAAACACATATGCAGGCATACGGACAAAAGAGACAATTTGTATGAACTGGAGACTCCCAAGCAATTTGCCAGGATTGATTATGATTATGGCATCGATAGATGGCAACCTCTTAGAGTCAAATCATTTGGCTATAGGTTGGTTGGATCATCTTATAATTCTAACCCCTCGGGACCTGGACAAGAATGGGTACCTAAAACTTAATTTCCTTGATTGCGGGTTCAAAGCAGTGAGTGCCAAGGAACCTGGTACATGGATAGTGGGCATTCCCGGACACATGACAGAAATAAGAGAAATCTGTCAAAATTCAAGGAAGTCAAAGGAGCAAAAGTCATATTTGGAGGAAATGAAGCTCCTGGTGAAATAAGAGGCAATCGGATCCATCAAAAGGAATGGTTTAGAAATCACGGATGTTGCATATGTTGAAGGACTAAACTTCAATTTACTAAGCATCACCAACTCTGCGACAAGGGCTACAATGTTGGATTCAACATGGGAATATGCCAAATCAAAAATGTTGAATCTAATGAAGTTGTCTTTGCAAGGATGTAGACGAGAAAAATATGTATGTAGTGGATTGGTCAATCGCAACACCCAAAGACTGTCTACTAGCAAAGAGCACTTTGAATCAAGTTGTTGTGGCACAAAAAAGCCGAGTCACCTGAACTTCAAAACAATTAATAAGCTAGCAAGAAGTCATCTTGTAGAAGGACTTCCGGACTCGAGATACAAGAATGAAAGTATATGTGATGCATGTCGGAAGGAAAACAAATCAAGTCGTCATTCAAGGAAAAGACATGCCCATCCTCAACAAGAATATTGCATCCGCTTCATATGGATCTATTTGGCCCAGTGGAACCAAAGCAAGCATAAGTGGAAAGAAATACACCTTGGTGGTAGTAGATGACTACTCAAGATATACATGGACAATATTCATGTGCAAGAAGAAAGAAACTCTACAAAAGCTACCACACGGTGATGAAGAGAATACAAAATGAGAAGAGTCAAACCATTATCAAAATAAGATCGGATAGAGGAACCGAGTTTGTCAATGGAATAATAACTCAAGATCTTGTATTGAGAATGGTATTGGTCATGAACTATCACCGCAAGGACTCCACGTGAGAATGGGTTGCGAGAAAAAAGAAGAACCCTCAAGGAAGCAAAGAAGGACCATGTTAGTCAAGCGGGGTTACCAAAAAGATTTTGGGTCAAGCAATCAACACGACTGCTACACCCAAAACAGATGTATGATAAATAGGCGGTGACAAAGACTCCCTATGAGATCCGGACTGGAAGAAAACCAAATGTTGCATATTTCAGGATATTTGGATGTAAATGCTTCATCCACAATAATGGCAAAGACAACCTAAAGGCTTTTGATGCTAAAGTCGATGAGGGTATCTTCTTAGGATACTCAAAAGCAAAGCCTTCTGAGAATACTCAACAAAAGAACTATGGTTACGGAAGAATCCATTCATGTAGTATTCGATGAGCCAAACATAAATGGAAAAGACATTGAAGAGTCGGTGATAAGTGAAACATCCAACCTCACAAGAAGAATCCTATCTTTCAAGGCGGCGGGATTATCAATTCGAAAGAAGATGAGATAGTGAATCTCAAAACAGTGGAAAATCTGCGGTGAGTGATCACGAGAGAGTCGACCCACAAAGAACTGTACCGCAAGTCGATCAATCCGGCTAACTTACTTCAACCTCGACGTAAGATGGCTGAGAGACCATCCACCAGATCTTGTCATTGGAGACATGAGAGAAGGTGTCAAGACAAGATCCAGAACTCAACAAGAAGCAATGTTCACATGCTTCATCTCGCAGATAGAGCCCAAAGATGTGTCACAAGCATTGGATGACACACATTGGATTCAAGCTATGCAAGAAGAGCTGAATCAGTTTGAGAGAAATAAAGTATGGGAATTAGTACAAAGACCCATACATCAAAATGTTATTGGAACCAAATGGGTATTCAGAAATAAGATGAACGAGGAAGGTTCGTGGTAAGAAACAAAGCAAGATTGGTAGCCAAAGGATATTGCCAAGAAGAAGGAATAGATTTTGATGAAACATTTGCTCCTGTAGCAAGATTGGAAGCTATAAGGATGTTTCTTGCCTATGCAGCTCACAAAAATTTCATTGTATATCAAATGGATGTAAAAAGTGCATTCCTAAATGGATTATTGGAAGAAGAAGTGTATGTTGAACAACCTCCAGGATTTGAGCAGAAGACTCTTGGAGACAAAGTGTACAAACTCAAGAAAGCCCTGTATGGATTGAAACAGCACCCAGAGCATGGTATGATACCCCGTCACAATTCCTAATCGAAAATGGATTCACTAAAGGAAAAGTAGATAGAACACTTTTCTTTAATTCAAGACAAGAAGAGTATCGCTTGTTCAAATATATGTGGATGACATCATTTTTGGATCCACTAACAAAGAGTCGTGTGAAAAATTCTCAAACCTCATGCAAAGTAAATTTGAAATGAGCATGATGGGAGAGTTGACATTCTTCCTTGGACTTCAAGTGAAACAAGTGAAGGATGGAACCTTCATAAGTCAAACAAAATACACCGTAGATTTAATGAAGAAATTTGGTATGGAGGAGAAGTCTTACGTAAAAATACCAATGAACACATCACCAAAAAGGACATGGACGCAGATGGCAAGCTGTAGATCAAACAAGATACGAGCACTTATTGGATCATCGCTTCTCTATCTCACAGCTAGCAGGCGCCGACATCACCTTTCTTTGTAGGTGTATGTGCAAGATTTCAATCTGCTCCAAAAGAGAGCCATATGATCGCACTAAGAGAATATTGAGATACTTAAAAGGAAATCAAGAAGTAGGGCTATGGTATCCAAAGGAAGGTGGATTCAAGCTAATTGGCTATTCGGACTCGACTATCTTTGGATGCGAGTGGAGTGGACAGAAAAGTACTTGTGCACATGTCAAATGCTTGGAAACAGATTAATTTCTGGTTTAGCAAGAAGCAAAACTCAATAGCCACTTCTACGGTGAGGAGAATACATAGTGCGGGCGGTGTTGTTGTGCCCAAGTCCTATGGATGAGACAAAGTGAGAGATTATGAAGTTGAAGAAAAAGAAATTCCAATCATGTGTGATAACACAAGTGCAATTGCAATCACTCAAAATCTGTGTTGCACTCAAGAACAAAACATATAGATGTCGATATCGTTTCATAAGAGATCATGTTGAAAAGAAGGACATTATCTTGGAATATATCTCAACCGATAAGCAACTAGCCGACATCTTCACAAAACCATTATGTGAGTCAAGATTTGAAGAACTCAAACATGAGTTGGGGCTAATTGAGCTAAGCCGAGACACGGAAGAATCAAAGAAAAGAAATGGAACAGGAAAGAAGGTGAAAAAGAGTGAAAACAAAAATTAGCTCAAGAATCACCAGATCGGAAAAGTCACTATACCAAGTCGGTGATAATGAGTCACTAAGAGAAATGTGAGAAGCGAGTTAAATCGCCTAAGAGATGTTTGAATAACTTATGAGCAAAGTGACAAAAACGCAAATCGTTTTTGACTTAGCAGAATGTTTTAAGAGACACGTCAAAGATAATGATGATGTGTACTGAGACATAAAGCCGCACACCAAGCCTATGATTGGATATAAATGCTGCCGCATTAAATACGAGACATGAATCGCTCAATATCGTGCGAAATCCAAGCCGTTGATTTCGATCACGATTCAAAAACCGTCCGCACGTCCTTTCATAAACCATATTTAAACCATTTTTCGTCCGTTTCTCTCTCACACTTCTAAAACTGTTCAATCTCTCTCTCTCAAAAAGCAAAGGCAAATACTCTCGAAACCCTATCAACCTTCAAATCAAATTTCGAACTTTTCCTTGAAATTATTTCCGAGAAATGGCACCAACGTATAACTTTACCAAGTTGGGAAAACAAATCCACACCGGTTCGACCGTGGATTTCGACGGAATGGTGAAGCAGGGTCCGACGACACCCTGGTGAAGAAAATCGCGGAGAAGTTAGAAACGCCGGGGATCAAAACCGTTTCTAACATCGAGTATCCTATGACCTATGTGGAGGAGGTCGCACAATTCTACGTGAATGCCGAGATTCACGATGAAGGAATCAAGTCATCTGCTCACGGGAAGCAAATGACTATCTTTCCAAGGATTTGGTGAATATTGCTCACTACCAGAAGGAGCAATCGAAATTAAGGAAGCTGATGTAAACTTGGCCGACGCATGGAAAGAAATAGCCAAGTCCGACGTTCTTTGACAAAATAATATACACAAAGAAACAAGAGATCTGCTTTGAAGGAGGATTATCACAAATTGTTGGATATTGTTGCCAAGTGTATCGACATCAAATTTGGGCACTTTGACCAATGTCAAAGGCAAAATTGATTGTGATGGCTGCAATAATCGAAGAAAAGAAGATAAATCGGGCTGAGTTTATCTACGCAGATCGCGTAACGTGGGAACAAGTCCTTCAAAGAAGATGGGTCATTTGGAGGATCTCGGGATATGGCCTCATGATTGGCGGCTATTGGAGGTGAAAGGAGTACCTCTTAAACATGGGAAGGCCTTCCATGTTAACAAGAGGATGTTGAGCTAATCTCTCTCGGTGCTCGAAGCGTCGCGTACGCCAAGAGAGTCGACACGATGGGGGAATCGGTGACCCAAGACACAAACGCTTCCTCTCCAACAAGAAGAAAGCGCCCGCGGTTTTGCCTAAGAAGTCTTGCCCCTGCAAAGAAAGAAAACCAAACATGCTCCTCGCCCCGCAGCAGAGTCACCGCCAGCAGCCGTGTCGTGTCACTGCCCCGCAGCGGTCGAGAAGGACTCACAAATTCCCTCTCGATCGTCAAAAGGAGGAGAACCGACAAGCCTAGACGGCCAGCTCCTCGAAACAAACACAAGCACGCCCCGGCCGCCAAGACTCGAGAGGACACCGTCTCTCGAACCGAGTAAATCCCTCCGGTACAAACTAAGAGACGTAGAAGACTTGTAAAGCAATCCGAACAGAGAAACCCGGTGAGTCGGCTACTCGGCTAGCACAAATACGGAGACATCAAGAAGTAGAGTCTCCGGATGTAGTTGATGAAACAGCCAAGTCTCGTGAAGGTGATCGCAGAGGCAACCGAAGACACTGTTGTAGCTCACAAACAAACTCAAGAAGAACCAACCCAAGCAGATAGTGATGTAATGATCCTATCTCCACCTTACCCAGACATCCAAAATCGTCTGCGTGAGTGGAGAAAATGGAAGTCGAGCAAGTCAAGGGAACAGTTCCAACGGCTTTGAATTCATAGAAGAAGAAGAGGAATCGCTAAATTTCCTGGATTATCTATGTGCTCCCGGCTCTAGATGAAGACAATCGCATGGATATTCCGCAGATCTACAAGGACAAGGAGAGAGAAAAGCAAGTCAAGAAGCCGAAGCACGCGAGAAGGCAAGCATCCGCCCTATCTCGGCGCACTACGTAACACTTCCATCCTCTCCTTGATGTCTTCTCCGAAAGTGACGAGGAACCGTGAGAATGTGCCGCCACGGAAGAATTGCAGATGCAAAGCAAGCATTGCATGAATCAAGAATCCTTCACGAGCAAAGACGATGGAGGGACCGGGAGAGTCCTCCGAACACAAACTGAAATCGATCCAATGGGAGTGGTTCAAGAAATAGCCACCGATGTTGTTCGCTACCACTTCCTCACTCACTCGAAGAAGGCGATAAGGAGATGGCGATGAAACTGGGCTAGTGGGGACCCCGGTCGAGCCAACCCCTATTGAAGGTGTGCCACCACCGCCCCAACGGCCGAACCATCAATTGCAACACCGGGAGTTTGGAGACGAGTAACCCCACTCCAAGTCACTCACCGGTGGTGCGCCGGTGAGGGGAAACTCCCTCCACTGCGGCAAGGTCGGAGGATGTCTGCAGATGACTCCACAAAGAATGTAGGAGGCGAAGCAAAGAACACTCAAACACAAGAAGAACAGCAAGTTGCCATCAACGAAGCTCGAGGCGATTGAGACTGTCTCGGTGACCGAGGTGCCAATCGCTCTGAAGGCTAATGATGACGCTGGCGATGCGATCGAGGCACGAAGGAATGTACCGGGAGTTAACACTGGCGATGAAAGTGCAATCCATGGGGTTGAGACTCCAATGGATGCCAGCGTCGAAGACCCTAAGACAGTGACACTGTCGAAAGGGAGGACAAGGCCTCGCAGCAAAGAAGAGACCGCTGGAGGAAATGAAGGCCCACGGAAGGTTGAGACTTCCGGGGTAAAGAGGTCAAGTAGAGAACATTCCTCCCGCAATCATTGACCCATCCGAAAAGGAGATCGGCGCACTTCATGATTCCCAGGACAACCCCGATGTCACCTTTCTCGGGATCGGAAGGCGAAGAAGAAGCCGAGTCAACCCCATGACAAATCCAAAAGACTCGGTGCGGATGTTCCAGGCACGAGCAAGTCGATCCCAAGACTACTCGTCGGACCTTTAATTTTGATGATGAGCCACCAATGGAAATCTCATCATCGTCCGATGACGCTCGATAAGGCCGAGGACCGTCTACTCAAAAGGAGAAATCAGTTTGAAACCAACGGTTGTTAAGGCAGTGAGGCTCGGCAAGCCGAGTCATCTTGCACCACAAAACCCATTTGAGTGAACCAACGACCACCGCTCCGGCTCCTCAAGCTACTGGATCGATTCCCAAAAGAACTTCACGCCCACCGCTTATCATCGAACAAATCCCGGATGGCGGTGATGAATCCTTTGTGGAATCTTTCCTTTCTCACTTTGGAGATACGAGAACTCCACGAAGAGTCGAAAATGAGCAAGCACGCTATCACGCACCAGCTCTGTTTTTCACTCAGGCACCATTGTTCCAAACCGACTTGATTTCGATTTGTATGGCCATCACCGCAATGAAGAATCACCAAGTGACGACGAAGTGTTCAAGGCACTCTTTGTTGAAGTTGAAAAGATGGAGAGGCATCGGGCCTCCTTGGATATGCGCTGGACAACAGAGATGCCAACCTTACTGGTGACTTGAGAGGCATCACGATCGAGGATAAGGGAATGGTGGCAACAAAGAAGAATCAATGCGTGTGGAACGGTGAGATACTTTGACAATTATTCAACAAGTCTTTGGTGTGGAGAGTGAAAATGTTGATGCGAAACGAAGGCTGGGAACACATTGACCATATGCACGAAGCTCACACCGCCGAGATCAAGGCTGCTGCGTGAGCGTAATGCAAATGATATACAACGTTTGGAAGAACACATGACAAGAAAATTCAGCCTTCTCATGGCCGAGATGAAGCGATTTATTGAGAATCCAACGCTACTCGGTCTCAATTCCGTGCAAAGATACAACGCACAGACTTGAAGCAAAATTCAACCATCGAAGACTCGACTTCATGCTTGCCAAAGATGTTCCCCGGGGTTCCTCTATCCTTTGATGATGCCAAAAAGGGGGAAGAGGAATACCTTAAAGCAAAGAAAATCAAGTGAAAAGAAATGAGCGGTGACAAGGAACAATTTGAGAAGGGAAAATCGAGTGAAATTTTGAAATCAAGAAAGGAAAATCACGAGGGGGAAGGATCAAAGAATATGACCTTGATGATTGCACAAACCCCCAACAGGGTCTGTCACGGTGACATTATAAGCGGCAAACTCCCCGGTGACTCGCCACTCCAACACTGTATCTATGGCCGAGAAGAGAAAAGAAATTGAAGCGAGGGATGAAGGAGGTGGAAGGAAAAATGGATGCCAGGGTGATGAACATTTTGAAAAAGAACACGGAGGCATTCCGGTTGACAGAGACACGTATGCAATTTCGGATGTCGGGACAGAGCCAAGATCATTGACGAATTCAAAACGCTCGAATCAAGGTTATTTTGCAAATATGTCCTTGGCTCAAGCTTGGGACTGATCGGGAAAAGGGTCTCACATTATGTGAAGAAGTCGACAGATGGCAGACAACCGGCGATCACTCTGCTTTGGTCACTCCGCTGGGCACTCACCGAAAGAAGAAGGCCCCGAAGACAAAGATACGCCGCAGGTAGAGGAAGAAGCGGCGAGTGGAGGAAGAAGCGGACCCAGGCCTCCGCCCAAGAATATTGAATACGTAGATCCGGGAAAGAAAGGAGGGATCTCTTCGGGCTTGACCATGTGGCGAACTTGCAAGTGGCTAAAACCAACGCCGAGTATGCAAAAAGGATAGAAGAAGAAAACAAGAGACAAACTCGGCTATGGGCGGGAGAGAGACAGGAAAGAATAAGGAAAGATGAAGCGCCAGGAAGGCATATGAGAAGAAAAAGAAGGCGGTGATGACGAGAAGAAGAGAAGAAGAGAAGAAGATGATGATCAAGATGAAAGAAGGAAAATGAAGGAGATGAAGTGTTGATGTCCAACCCTTCGTGTATTTTATATGTAAATACATACAATGTAAGTCTCGTAATAATGCTATAAATTTTTTTGACAATTACATACTACGATACACCTTGTAAACAGGTTGTGTTAAGTACAAGAATGATATGATCAATAAAAAGATTGATTATGTGCATACATTCTATGTCAATACACTATCTCAGTATGTATCTTTGTTATTTGCATCTTTGTATGATTTAAGTTTTGGCATCATCAAAAAGGGGGAAATTGTTAGGAATTCTATTGTTTAGATTTTGATGAATGCCATGTAAAACTTAGAATAGAAAGTTGGCTCCCCAATTCTTGCTTTGAAATGTATTGTAACAATTAGAGTGGCCAAGGCCGAGTTAAGTCGCCTACGCTCCAACTTGCAAGAAGACAATCGAAGGCTTGAAGGAAAACTCTATTGTGAGACAGTGAGTACAACAAAGAAAAATGACAGAACTCGATCAAGAAGCGGTGAGATGCGGTGAGTGGAACATCACCAAGTCAACTCAAGAGAAGCCAAGTCTCAAGTCAAGTGAGTGATGGAAGAGTCATCCAATGATTGGAAGTCGACTCTAAGTCACCTGGGGAAAGCGAGGAAATGCGATCAAGTCGAGATAATCAGAAAAGAACCGTTTACGTAAATCAAGAGATTTACTTAAACAAGTAATATCTCCATACTACCTTTCTTGGAGTGCTCGGTCCCGAAGCGTGCAAAAGAAATGAACCAATGGGAAGCACTACACCGTGTCGAACTCGAAAAGGTGATAAAACATTTCATACGAGGAAATGGCAATTCCAAGAATCGCGCATACCAACGATCGCAAAGTGATTTTCAAAAATGAGCCAATCTCTTCAACGGGCAAATTTTTGAAAGTTCACTATAAAAGGCTAAGGAGTTTGTTTGAGAAAAAAAAAAAGGGATGAATGACACACGTGAGATATACAAGCTTATCAATAATCGAAACATTCTCAATTCTCAAGCCTACATCTCAAGTACATCAATCCAACACTTACCTCGTGAAGGAAAGAGAACTTCAATCGGTTGAAGAGGAAAATACTGAAAACAAGGGGTCTACATTCCAAGAAGGATTGTAGAAAGGTTCAAGGTGAACCAAGTCTTAAGCTTTTGGAGGGCTTCGTGATCAAATCCAAAGTGCTTGAGCAAGTGAGTCAGTAGTAGCAAGCAAAGTGCCTGTGAAGAAGGCCGAGTCGCACGAGAAGCCACCGAGTGATCAAGGCGTCTCAGATCGAGTCCCAAAGGATCAAGTCGAATTTTGTTGTGATCAAGACTTGTATCCTGGATCCATGCTACCACTTTGTAAACCGATCATTACTTAGTGGATTCCTCCGGGAGTTGGAGAAGAGAGGAGTAGAAGAATTACCCCATCTTCGAACCTCTATAAAAACTTTCTTTGTGTCATTTACATTTCAAAGATTTAAATTTCGCACTTTTAATTGCTTATATCTCACGATAAATTTGCTATCCATTTGATAATCTATAAGTACTAAATCAAGTCGTAAAAACTTGCTTAATCAAACTTAAGGGTGTTAAGTCTTATTGAAAACAAAACCACACAAGTTGAGTCAATTTATAGCCACGGTGAGTTACTCTATTAATGACTCGGTGAGTGCATTTGAGAGATTAACTCTCTTGAGGGACTAATTCGATTGTCCATCAAGGACACAATTTGTGTAGAACTCAGTAGATTTAAAAGGCCTAAATCGAAAATTTGGTAAGGTTTATTCAACCCCCTTCTAAACCTTACACTTACACCCCTTGGGACCTACACTTATCACATCCAAGTTAAGTATAAGACTAAGCAACGAGTTATTCTATCAACAAACTCGGCCCAGTCGTTGAGTGGCTAACTCTGCTGGTTACGTAACTTAGTTGTCCATCAAGAACTTAGCTGTGAAATTAACTCTGAATAATTTTAAAAGGACTAAATCGAAAAGTTGGTAAGGTTTATTCAACCCCCCCTTCTAAACCTTACACTCACACCCCTTGGGACCTACAATACCTCCAGTAGTCTCAACTGCAGCGAGGTCTTCGACAATCCCTTCGACAGTCGCAGCTATCTTAGGGTCTTGGACATTGGCATCCGAAGGAGTCTCAACCCCTTGGATTGCACTTTCAGTACCAAGAGTGTTAACTCCCGGGGCATTTCCAACCTATGCCTCGACTGCATCAGCAGCGTCCTCAGCCTACAAAGCAGTTGGCACTTCAGCTGGGACAGACTCAACTGTCCGAGCTTCGTCAATGCCAGTTTGTTGTGGTTCTCTTTCCTTTTCCACTTCGCCTCGTTTCTGCAATGTGGAGTCATCTGCAGCATCCTCCAACCTTGTTGCGGTGGAGTGAGTTTCCCCCTCAGCTGGCACACCAGCTGAGTGATTGATCGTGGGGTCACTCTTCTCCAGACTCTCGGCTGCTTCCGTTGAGTGCTCAGCCGTGGGGGCAGGTGGTAAAACACCTTCAATAGGGGTTGGCTCAACTTGGGTGCCCAAAGTCCCAGTCTCATCACCAAGTCCCTTGGACCCATCTTTTGAGTGTACTGGGGACGTAGTTGCAGCTATAACTATGGCAATCTGCTGCACTACCCCCAACGGGTCTATTTCCAGGAGAGATTTTGAGGACTCTCCTGGTCCTTCCATCAACTGCTGCTCGTGCGTCAGCCTGGATTCCCTTAAAGCTTGCTGCATTTCTGACTTCTCTTGTGCAACAGCGGGATCCATGTCTTCATCACTTTTGGAGAACACATCAAAATGAGTGAGTGTGTTCTAGAGTTCCAGTGAAAGGACATATGTTTGCCTTCTCCAGTGCATGGGCTTGCTCTTCAGCTTTGTCTTTCTCGTCCGCCTTTATGATACGGAGGATGTCCATGCAATTCTCTTCATCGAGAGCCTATCGTGCAGTGGTAATTCCTACTTGTGTTATCACACATAATTGGAATCTCTTTTTCTTCAATTTCATAGTCTCTCAGCTGTTGTCTCATCTATAGAACTTGGGCACATCAGCAGCCCGCAACTATGTACTCTGCTTTGTGGATGTGGCTATTGCGTTTTGCTTCTTGCTAAACTAGGAAACCAATTTGTTTCCAAGCATTTGACATGTACCCGAAGTACTCTTCCTATCAACTCGACATCCAGCATAGTCTGAGTCGGAGTAACCAATAAGCTTGAATCCACCTTCCTTTGGATACCATAAGCCGACTTCCTGGCATCCCATCTTAGGATTCTCTTAGCTGTAGTCATGTGACTCTTCTTTGGTGTAGATTGAAATCTGGTACATACACCTACTGCAAAGGTGACTGCTGGCTGTTAAGTAGAGCAGTGAACCAATAAGTGCTCTGTATCTTGTTTGATCTACAGCCTTACCATCTACATCCATGTCCATCTTGACTGATGTATTCATTGGTATTTTCACAGAAGACAACTCTTCCATACCAAACTTCTTCATTAAATCTCTGGTGTACTTTGTTTGACTTATGAAGGTTCCATCCTTCAGTTGTTTAACTTGAAGTACTAGGAAGAAGGTTAGCTCTCCAATCATGCTCATTTCAAATTTACCTTGCATGAGGTTTGAGAACTTATCAGACAGCTCTTTGTTTGTGGATCCAAAATATTTGAACAAGCAGTATACTCTCTCCATCTTGAATTCTGAAGAGTGTTATTCCACTTTGCCTTTGGTGAATCCATTGTTAGTCAGAAATTTAGACAATGTATCATACCATGCTATTGGTGCTTTCTTCAGTCCATATAGAGCTTTCTTGAGCTTGTACACCTTATCTCCAAGAGTCTTCTGCTCAAAGCCTGGAGGTTGCTCAACATAGACTTCTTCTTCCAACAATCCATTTAAAAATGCACTTTTCACATCCATTTAATATACAAGGAAGTTTTTGTGTGCAGCATAGGCAAGAAACATCCTTATTGCTTCTAATCTAGAAACATGAGCAAATGTTTCATCAAAATCTATTCCCTCTTCTTGGCAATACCCTTTGGCTACCAATCTTGCTTTGTTTCTTACCACAGATCCTTCCTCATTCATCTTGTTTCTGAAAACCCATTTTGTGCCAATAACATTTTGATGGGTTGGTCTTTGTACCAATTCCCATACCTTGTTCCTTTCAAACTGATTGAGGTCTTCTTGCATGGCTTCAATCCAATGTGTGTCATCCAATGCTTGGGACACATCTTTTGGCTCTATTTGAGAAATAAAACAAGTGAACATTGCTTCTTGCTGAGCTCTGGATCTTGTTCTTACACCATCTCTAACATCTCCAATGACTAGCTCTGGTGGATGGTCTCTCAGCTATCTCACATCAGGTTGAAGTAAATCAGCTGGGTTCAGCCATCGTGCAGCTGTGTTGTCTTGAGCAGCTCTTTCATCATCATTCAGCTACAGACTTTCCAGTTGTCTTTGAGATTCAGCTATGTCTTCTTCATCTGGATTGATTTCTCTTGTTTCAGCTTCAACATAAGGACTCTTCCGCATAGTTGTGCGATTCGACTTATCGCCTAACTCTTCAATGTATTCTCCATTCACATTGGGCTCATTAAAAACCACATGAATAGATTCTTCGGTGACCATAGTCCTCTTGTTTAATACTCTATAGACTTTGCTATCGGTGAGTATCCCAAAAAGATACCTTCATCAGCTTTAGCATCAAAAGCCTTTAGATTATCCTTGCCATTGTTGTGAGGCCCCAGATTTTTATACCATAGATGACACGATCCACATATATTTCCTGATATATTATTTTAATATTCCAATTAATTATTCTTATATTCACTATTTATTTTATGTAATACGATATATTATCAATATTAACGTTACTTAATTTATTACCTATTTACATGATAATGCAATTGATTTATATTTTTACTTAAATTTGACGACTATTATCATTTTTCCTTACAACGTGATTCGGTAAATAACTATTTAAAATTCATTCTTTAGTATTTGAAAAATAAAACTCTTGTCGCCATATTTTTTTTAATGACAATGACACTTATATTTAGCCTTTTTTCATAAAGCTACTATTGCTCAATCGATCAAAATAATTTTTTTTATTTAAAAGAAACTACATCTTAATTTTTGAGATTTTAAAATATCCATTTCAATAAATTCAATATTTTACTCCAAATCTATTATCTCGAGTTAACAAAAATTATTATGATATTTGAAACTCTTTACATAAATTAAAGTAGTATTTGAACTTATTTTATTGAGAAACGATTTTATGTTTTTCAAACAAAATATTTCATTTTATGATCTTTTAAAATTATCTACTACTAATTTAATACATTAACAAGTTGGATTTCACTCTTAACAACTAATTATTTTCTTGAGCATAATATTTATTTAAATAATTTATTAATTTCGAAAATTGTATTTATATATTTCGAAATAATTTTTATAATTTGATTAATTGCTTGATTGATATATTTGACTCGTATTATTGGTTCTAATTCTATTTAATACCTTAGATTATAAGTGATAATATGCTACTTGGGAATTACTTGATACCTTATAACTAGATGACTAATTATAAGTAACAAATTTTGTCTTCTTCCTTTTGTCCTTTTCCCCTTGTCTTATTCTAGCATGCTTCCTTTCCACTAACCAAAGCAACTTTTCACCTTATCAAGACAAGCATAAGTCATCCTACAACAAATCAATGAGTGCCTAAGTATAGAAGGGGATGGGGGAACGGCCATATCACTTCTTGGCCAAAGGAAGACTCCATCTTACACCACTTTTATCCAACACTTAATTTTTACACCAAAGAAAACAAGCATCTTCTTCTTCTATTCCATTAGGACCAAAAATTCTAAGGGGTTAGAAGCTTCAAGTCTCAATTTTGTTCACAAATTTATATGTTCAGAATATTTATATAACATATTAAAATACATCTATCATATTTCTCAGTTATTTTGAACGCATATATAAATAAAAAGCATATAAGACATACAAAAGCTATTTTCTTAAGCAATAATCACTTTTTCATAATTTCAAATACACATATATAATTTTGAAATTTTCAGAAATTAAAATGAATGAAATTTTCGAATATAAAAAAATTATATAATCTTATATATCCATGCCATTTATGCAATAATCATGAATTTTTGAAAGATTTCACCCACCTTAATCTTCTTGTGCTTTTTGGTAGGAATGGTCTCAAGCTCAAGCTTTTGCTAACTCCCTCAAGTCATTTTCTTCTTAGACAACCCCTAAATGGCGGTTTGAGGGTCAAGATAATGGAAAACAATTGGAGAAAAATTAAAGGAAATAAGGATAAGGTGAATACTAAGAGAGTCTTACCTTTGTCTTAGTAACTATCTAGTCTTCCAACTTTACTTGGGCTATTTTTGCAAATAAGGCAAAATATAGGGCCAAAAGTGATAAACTCGAAAATTGTGGGTAACTACTGTAAATCCTCAAAATTTAGATTGAAATTATTGTAAAAATATTTTATAAGTGATAAATTATAATTGGGACCCTCCGGGCCAAGCAAATGGGAATATACGAAATTTTAGACACTAAATTGTAATTTTCCAAACCTTAAGGGGCTAAACTGTAAATTTCGAAAATTTGGACAGTTACTGTCCCAAAAAAATTATGAAATTATTTTAATTAATATTTTGGACCTTTAGTCCAAATTTCATGGAAAACGAGCTTGAAACGAGCCCTTAACGGTAAAATTGCATTTGGGGTTAAAATGGAATTTTTCAAAAATCGGTACTAAATCTGGGAATTTTTCGAAACTATTTTTAACCCACATAATTAATGCCCCAAAGAAATTATTAGGATTAGAATCTCGTTAAAACCTTTTCCAATTTAAGAGATATATATTTTTTTTAAGTATCGGGTCAAAACAATAAATTGGACCGAGACCCATAAAATATGATTCCTTAGAATTTTTAGAAAAATTAGAGACTGATCTTGCCTTTTTTCGAGTCCGGGATCACAACTTCCGGAATTTTAAAACCGGCATAAATTTTCCTCTTTAATTAAATGTTTTATTTTACAATAAAATTTACGAAGGTCATAGAAATTATTTTATCTTCTAAAGTTCAGTTTATTTATGAAACATTAAATATTTTATTTAACTAAAATTTTATTTTAAAATTATTATCCAAATTTATTCGGGATTTTCATATCGACTAATTGTCCCGTTAATAAGGCGACTTCCTCGCCCGCATAACCCGAACCTTATTGAAAACTTCAGTATAATACACTAAATTAATGAATAGAACCGGCTAGATTACCCCTCCGGTATCTATGCCGTGTCATTGACTGACTGACTGAATATCGGACGCGACGAGTCTATGAACGCACTGATCCTGATTGATCGATCGATCGGGTTGGCGTCACACTTTCGTGCGCAACCACCTGATATGAATTGACGGATTTGTGGAATGGATAAGTCGCGTATAGGATGGGTAGCTTGGCTACAGTTTCATGCCGGTCTCCATTGTCCAACTCCCAACCTCGAGCCGGATAGGAGAGTCTGGCGGGCGATTGGGTCGTAGGATTCTAGGTATAATCATGATTATGACGTTCTCCGAGCTTAGTGGCTCCACTGTGGAGACATCGTGCCAACGGGATAGCGACTTCACCCCCTATCGACGGGAGGGATAAGGTGTCTTGTTTGGGGAGATGATGTTTGATCAACACTTCTGCCGTATAAGGTGGTGCAGGTTGGCGTCACACTTTTTGTGCGCAACCAATCGATATGAATTGTGGATGCGAGTCGGCATCATACTTTCATGCGCAACCAAGCGATATGAATTTGTGGATCGATCAGGTTGGCGTCACACTTTCGTCAGTGCGCAACCAATCGATCTGAATTGACGAATCGATGTTAAATAATACTAATAAAATTATTAAATAAGTATATGAGAATGCCATTGCACATTTCTTGCATCAAAATTCATGAAATAATTTTTTTGCATAAAGTATAAGCCCCACTTGTACACACTCACCACACCCATCGAGAATTTTTGTCTCACTCCCACCTATTTTTTTCAACGAGAGGATGAGGTTCGCACTTCTAGGAAGAAGACCACGGGGAAGATTTGAAGCTCTTGATTAGCTCTCTATTGTGTTGGACTGTTGTGACAATTGAATTTTATGGTTTCTTTTATGTATGGACAAATACTAAGAAATTTTCTTGTAATAGTCGGGCGTAGGACCCGTAGGAAGTATGATTGTGACGAGGATTGTATTTTATTTTCTGATTCCGCTGCGACTGTACTCTGACTTAGTTTATTTAATATTCACTCTATTTTGGGATTTTACTATTTCTGTTTGGGTTATATTAATGAATAAATGAGTCGGCATGGTAAACCGGCAATAGTTAGACCGTCCGAGTCACAGCTCTCGATTTTGGGGCGTGACAATTGTTGTGGATGAAGAATTTACATCCAAATATTCTGAAGTACCCAACATTTGGCTTTCTCCCTGTCGATTTCATAAGGAGTCTTTGTCGGTGTCTATTTATCATGCAACTATTTTGAGTATAGCATGCGGTGTTGATGGCTTCGCCCCAAAATATTTTAAGCGATCCGACTTTAGCTAACATGGTCCTTGCAGCTTCCTTGAGAGTTTTATTCCTTCTTTCAGCTACTCCATTCTGGTGTGAAGTTCTTGCTGGAGATAACTCATGAGCAATACCATTTTCAACACAGTACTGAGTTATTATAATGGTTTGGCTCGGTTTCGCTACTATCATCGACCTTATCTTTATAATGGTTTGGCTCTTATCATTTTGAACTCTTTTCATCAACTAGGGTAGCTTCTGCAGGGTTTCTTTCTTTTTGCACATAAAGATTGTCCATGTGTATCTTGAATAATCATCCACCACTACTAAAGTGTATTTCTTTCCACTAGATGTAATATCCTTGTTGAAGATGGACTAGAATTCTCTTTGAATGATGATTTGATCTGCTTTCCCATCTGACATGCATCACAAGCACTTTCCTTCTTGTACATTGAGTCTGGCAGTCCTTCTACAAGATGACTCCTTGCAAGCTTGTTGATTGTCTTGAAATTCAGATGACTCAGCTTCATGTGCCACAGCCAACTTGATTCAGTTGTGGTCTTTGCTAACAGACAGGTGCTTGGTGTGGCAGTAGACCAGTCTACCATATACATGTTCTTTTGTCTGGATGCTTGCAACACTATTCGTTTGATTCAGTATCTTTAATTTGGCACACTCCCATATTGAATCCAACATTGTAGCCCTTGTCACGAGTTGGGCGATCTTGAGTTGAAGTTGAGGCCTCCAACATATGCAACATTTGTGATTTCTAATCCATTTTTCTTGATGGATCCAGTGCCTCTTATTTCCCCTGGAGCTTCATTTCCTCCAAATATGACTTTTGCACCTCTATTCTCCATGAATTTTGATAGATTTTTCTTGTTTCCTATCATATGTCTGGAACAGCCACTATCAATGTACCAGGTTCCTTGGCACTCAGCTGTTTCTTGAACCTGCAATCAAAGAAATTAGTTTTTAGGTACCCATGCTTGTCTAGGTCATGAGGGGTTAGTGTTATAAGATGATCCAACCAACGTATAGCCAAATGACTTGACTCTAAGAGGTTGCCATCTATCTGTGCCATAATCATAACTCACTTTGGCAAATTGATTGGGGGCTTTAGGTTCATACAACTGTCTCTTTTGTCTGTATGTCTGTGTGTGTGTTTTAGCAATTGCCTTCTTTGGGTAGTTGTGATGTTTTTGAGTGTAGTGCCTGGGTGCATATGTGTGCTGATGATAGCTCTTTTGCCTTTGGAATGACCTTCTCGATTGTCGTCACAAAGCATACTCAACTGGATATTTTCCTTTTCCTTTATATCCAAGGCTAGTTTGTTTGTGATTATGCTTTGGAGTGAATGTGGGTGCAACATTTGGTGTTTTGGATTTTTCAGATGCTTCATTACTTGAAGATCCTTTTTCCAAACTCACTCTGGGAGTTTGATTGTGCACAAAGGAATTGAATCCTATGCCTGTCTTATCTCCACACTCTTTTTGGCTCATAATAATGTCATCCAATGATTTAGATACCATTGTAAATGATGCAATCACATTTTTGAGGTCATTTTCCCTCTTTTCTATAGCAACTATCTCTGTTGTTAGTTTAGCATTCTCGACCTTGACTCTTTGTTCTCATCGGCTATGTGACTCAGTACTCGGCTCCTTAGTTAGTTGTGAGTTTTGGCTTTTGATTTGGTTGTTTTCCTCGTTTAATAGTGTGTGTGAGGATTTAATGTGCTCAAAGTCTTTCATCATTTTGCCTAATGAATCATAAAGATGGAGTGGGTGATGAAGTGTGTGTGTCACAATCACTATCACTAGAAACGAGTGAGATGAGTTAGAGTGTACCTCATCTTCTTGGTCGAGTTGATCTTGTTCTTTAGCCATTAGACAAATCATTGCTTCTTCTTGAGAATCACGTGAGTAGTCGGCTTCACTACTCTCGAGTGCTCTCTACGACTTTCGACTTAGTGCCACTAGTCTCGGCCCGAGATCCAACATAGCCCTTTTCTTTTCTGTCTTCTTTTCTCAAGACTCTTCTTTCTTCTTCATTCTGTATTTATTGACTACTAGATATGGGGATAGTCAATAGCGAAGTGTCTGGTTGTCGCTTGAGTTCCAACACAGGTTCTCGCTCTTTCGTCATTTCTTTCGATCCTTGAATTATCGGCTCTACGATATTCAACCTTTTGATGCTCAGCTCTCTTGGGTGGCCTATCTTCCCTTGACTTGGAGGGAGCTGAATGTCTCCTGGAGGTTTCACCCTTGTTTTTCTTGTAGTTCTTATTAAAGAACTTGTTGAATCTTTTAACCATAAGGGCAATCTCCTCCTGGTCAATGGCTTCCTTGACCTCAGCTCTCTTCCCATCCTTGACTATAAGTGCAGCTGTTTTGGGTACAATTGTCTCCTCTTGATCTTTTCTTCTCAGCTCAAACTCATAGGCTTTGAGGTCTGAGAATAGCTCATGATTGGATGTTGTTGTGAGGTTCATTGAATGTCTTAGGGCCATGACTTTCATTTCCCATTCAGCTGGGAGGCTTCTCAGAATCTTCATACACATTTCCTTCTGTGTATATTCTTTCCCAAGTGCTGATAGTTCATTTGTGATTTCAGTGAATCTAGCATCCAGCTGATCCAAGGTTTCACTTGCAAGCATTTTAAAATTTTCAAATTTCTGTACAGCAACAGACTATTTGTTTTCTTTAATTTGCTCAGACCCTTCACAAATTAAAGTTAATTTATCCAGATTTGTTTTGCAGTTTGGCAAGATTTGACTTTGTTGATAGAATAACTCAGTTGTTTAGTCTAAACCTTAACTTGGTTGTGATAAGTTTTTAGCGGAAGACTTAACACCCTTGAATTTGATTTAACTTTGTTTTAACACTTGATTTTAGCACTTGTTATTTTATCAGTTGGATAGCAAATTATCAGCAGATATAAAATATGTGTGCAGTAATGTAAATATGCTGAAATGTAAATGACACAAGTAAATTTTATAGAGGTTCGAAGATGGGGTAATTCTTCTACTCCTCTCTTCTTCAACTCCTGGAGGAATCCACTAAGTAGACAAAGGGGTTATCGTCTAGAGACAAGTCTTGATCACGTAACTAACTTGCTCCTTGGACTCGTCTAGAGATGCCTTGGTCACACAAACGCAAGCTTCTCGTCCGACACAACTTCTTCGCAGGCGCTTTGCCTTGCTACTTCAGCTCACTTTCTCAAGCTTCTTGGATTTGATCATGAAGCTCTCCAATAACTTGAGATTGGTTCGACCTTGAACCTTCCCACAATCCTCCTTGGAAAGTAGATCCCTTTTTGATTCTTCAAAAGTTTCCTCTTCAGCAGTTTGAAGTTGTCTTTCCTTCACAACTTGGTGTTGGATCGATTTCCTTCGAGATTTAGGCTTGAGGATTTTGCTTGAATATCTTGAGAATATTTTGCAGGTTACAGTTTTAATAATGCTTGATTTCTCAGGTGTGCAAGGTAACCTTTTCTCAATGAAATTCCCCAGCTTTTTATAGTGAACTTCAAAAATCTGACCGTCGAAGAGATTGGCTGATATCAAAAGTCACTTGTGTTCGTTGGCTTGTCTTTTCTTGGTCTTCAGTCTTGAGATGTAGACCTTTCCTCGTATTAAATGAATGTCCAGGTTCGACACGAGGTGTAGTGCTTTCCATTGGTTTATTCATTTTGCACGCTTACGGGATCGAGCACTTTAAGACATGGCAGCATGGAAGTATTACTTATTTAAGTAATGTTCTTGACTTTTGTGCAACGGATTCTTCTCAGTTAACTCCTCTTTGCAGCTGCCTTTTCCCCAGGTAACTTGAGTTTGCTCCAATGATGGAAAGACTCATTTGTCACTTCAACTTGTGGCTTGGCTTCTTGGGTTGACTTAATTGACTCTTCACACAGCTGTCCCTCAGTTGTTACGTCTTCAGTCGAGTCCATGATCTTTTTTCTTGGCCATACTCAACTGTTCCTCAGTGGAGTCTTCACTTCACTTCTTCAGTTGACTTCTTATCTTCCCAGGCATAGCTGACTTGACTCAGCTCATTCAGCCCTATCTATTACAATAAGAATTACAAGGAAAATGGGGTGCCAACATTCTAATCTAAGTTTTACATGGTGTAGGTCCCAAGGGGTGTGAGTAAGGTTTAGAAGGGAGGGGGGTTGAATAAACCTTACCAACTTTTCGATTTTAGTCCTTTTTAAAATATTACAGAGTTAAATACACAGCTAAGTCCTTGGGGATAGCTAAGTTAGTTAATCAGCAGAGTTAGCCACTCAACAGACTCGAAAGAGTTATTGATAGAATAACTCAGTTGTTTAGACTAAACCTTAACTTGGTTGTGATGAGATTTTCAGCGGAAGACTTAACACCCTTTAATTTGATTTAAGTTTGTTTTAACACTTAATTTTAGACACCTTGTTAATTATCAGTTGGATAGCAAATTATTAGCAAATATAAAGTGATGTGCAGAAATAAAATGTTGAAATGTAAATGACACAAAAAAATTTATAGAGGTTCGAAGATGGGGTAATTCTTCTACTCCTCTCTTCTCCAACTCCAGGAGGAATCCACTAAGTATTGATTAGAGTACAAAGTGGTTATCAGTCCAGATACAAGTCTTGATCACACAGCTGACTTGCTCCTATGGGACTCAGTCTGGAGATGCCTTGATCACTCAAGCGGCTTCTCGTCCGACTCGGCTTCTTCACGGGGCGGTATTTGCCTTGTTACTTCAGCTTACTTGCTCAAGCTTCTTGGATTTGATCACGAAGCACTCCAATAACTTGAGACTGGTTCGACCTTGAACCTTTCTACAATCCTCCTTGGAGAGTAGACCCCTTTTGATTCTTCAAAAGTTTCCTCTTCAATAGTTTGAAGTTGTCTTTCCTTCACAGCTTAGTGTTGGATCGATTTCCTTCTAGATTTAGGCTTGAGGATTTTCTTGAATAACTTGAGAATTGTTTTGCAGGTTACAGTTTGAATAATTACGTGATTGTTCACGGTTCAGGTTTGCAAGGTAATCAAGGTAACCTTTTCTCAAAGTGATTCCTCAGCCTTTTATAGTGAACTTTCAAAAATCTGCCCGTTGAAGAGAGAGGATGATTTTTTGAAAATCACTTGTGTTCGTTAGCTTGTCTTGTTGCAGTTCTTGATGTTGACATTTCCTCGTATTAAATGAACGTTCAGCTTTTCAGAATCTGACATGAGGTGCAGTGCTTTCCATTGGTTTATTCCTTTTGCACGCTTCTGGGACTGAGCACTTTAAGACATGGCAGAATGGAAGTATTACTTATTTAAGTAAACTTCTTGACTTCTATGCAACGGATTCTTTTCAGTTGTCTTGAATTGACTGCGGTCCTTTATTCCCCAGGCAACTATGAGTTAGCTTCCAATCAATGGATGACTCATATGTCACTTCAACTTGAGACTTGGCTTCTTGAGTTGACTTGATTGACTCTTCATACGGTGTGCCTCGGTGATACTCCTTCGATCGAGTCCTTGACATCTCTTCCTTGCCATACTCAAATTTGCTTCACGGTAGAGTCTTCAATTGACTTCTTGTACATCCAGGCATAGGCCGACTTGACTCGGCTAAATGCCCCTATCTATTACAATACAAATTATAAGGAAAATGGGGTGCCAACTTTCTAATCTAAGTTTTACATGGAATTCATCAAAATCTAAATAATAAATTTCCCAACAATTTCCCCCTTTTTGATTATGCCAAAACTTAAAACATACATACAAAATGTAAATGGCAAAGATACATACTGAGACAATGCGAGAATGAGAGAATGTATGCTTAGAATCAATCTTTTTATTGATCATAACATTCTTGTCCTTTCTTGTTGTTTACAACGTGTATCGAGCAAACATAGTATTCTATATCTACGCAAAAATGTAGAAATTACAATTTTTTTTTCAACAACGTCTGGAAGACTTACATACATATGCATTTACAATAGTAAAATACATGAAGGGGTGGACAAGACAACACTTCATCGCCGTCATTGCCTCCTTTTTTCTTCTCACGTCTTCTCGCTTTCTTTTTTTTCTTCTTTTCATCTTGTGATTCTTCTTTCTCGTAAGCTCTCTTGCAGACTTCATCTCTTCTTTTTCTTTCATGTCTTTTCTTGCCACGGTGATCTTGTCTTTTGTTCTCTTCTTCAATTCTTTTCGCATATTGACATTCTTCCTCACTTCCCCGATTGGCTACTTCATCATACCCAGCCCGAGTAGATCCTTCCCTTCTTGCCTGGATCTACGTATTCAATGTTTTTTGGGTAGATGTCTAGGTTTAAAGCCTCTACCTCCGCCACTTCTTCCTCCTCCTATGGGCGTATATTATCGAGTCTTCTTCTTTCCAGCAGAGCGATCGCTAGTAGTCTTGCCGCTTGTCGCCTTCTTCGCATACGACTTGGACCTTTCTCCTAGTACTAGTCCCGGGCTTGGGCTATGGACATATCTTTGAAGTATCCCTCGGACTCGGCGTTTTAAACTCTTCAACGGATCTTGGATCGTTCTCATCATCACGGAATGGCAACGGTGTCTTTTCTGCCGGAATGCCTTGATCACTCAATCGGCTTCGTCCAGGCTCGGCTTCTTCACAGGGAATTTGCGCTTGTTACTTCAGCCTACTTGCTCAAGCTTCTTGGATTTGATCACGAAGCACTCCAATAACTTGAGACCGGTTCGACCTTGAACCTTTCTACAATCCTCCTTGCGAGTAGACCCTTTTGATTCTTCAAAAGTTTCCTCTTCAATAGTTTGAAGTTGTCTTTCCTTCACGACTTAGTGTTGGATCGATTTCCTTTAAGATTTAGGCTTGAGGATTTTCTTGAATAACTTGAGAATTGTTTTGCGGTTTGAGTTTGAATAATTACGTGATTGTTCACGGTTCAGGTTTGCAAGGTAATCAAGGTAACCTTTTCTCAAAGTGATTCCTCAGCCTTTTATAGTGAACTTTCAAAAATCTGCCCATTGAAGAGAGAGGATGATTTTTTGAAAATCACTTCTGTTCGTTGGCTTGTCTTGTTACAGTCCTTGATGTTGACATTTTCTCGTATTAAATGAACGTTCAGCTTTTGAGAATCGACCACGAGGTGCGATGCTTCACATTGGTTTATTCCTTTTGCACGCTTCTGGGACTGAGCACTTTAAGACATGGCAGCATGGAAGTATTACTTATTTAAGTAAACTTCTTGACTTCTATGCAACGGATTCTTTTCAGTTGTCTTGAATTGACTGCGGTCCTTTATTCCCCAGGCAACTATGAGTTAGCTTCCAATCAATGGATGACTCATATGTCACTTCAACTTGAGACTTGGCTTCTTAAGTTGACTTGATTGACTCTTCATACAGTGTGCCTCGGTGATACTCCTTCGATCGAGTCCTTGACATCTCTTCCTTGCCATACTCAAATTTTGCTTCACAAGAGAGTCTTCAATTGACTTCTTGTACATCCCAGGCATAGCGACTTGACTCACTCAAATGCCCTATCTATTACAATACAAATTATAAGGAAAATGGGGTGCCAACTTTCTAATCTAAGTTTTACATGGCATTCATCAAAATCTAAACAATAAATTTCCCAACAATTTCCCCCTTTTTGATTATGCCAAAACTTAAAACATACATACAAAATGTAAATGGCAAAGATACATACGATTAATGCGAATGAGAGAATGTATGCTTAGAATCAATCTTTTTATTGATCATAACATTCTTGTCCTTTAACAAAATTTGTTTACAACGTGTATCGAGCAAACATAGTATTCTATATCTACGCAAAAATGTAGAAATTACAATTTTTTTTTCAACAACGTCATGAAGACTTACATACATATGCATTTACAATAGTAAAATACATGAAGGGGTGGACAAAGAACACTTCATCGCGTCGCCGCTCCTTCTTTTCTTCTTGACTCTGTCGTCTTCTCGCCTTCTTTCTCTTCTTTTCATCTTCACTGCATTCTTCTTTCTCGTAAGCTCTCTTCGCACTTCATCTCTTCTTTTTCTTTCATGTCTTTCTTGCCACGGTGATCTTGTCTTTTGTTCTCTTCTTCAATTCTTTTCGCATATTCAAGATTCTTCCCTCACTTCCCGATTGGCTACTTCATCATACCCAAAGTAGATCCTTCCCTTCTTGCCTGGATCTACGTATTCAATGTTTTTGGGTAGAGGTCTAGGTTTAAAGCCTCTACCTCCACCACTTCTTCCTCCTCCTATGGGCGTATATTGTACTGGAGTCTTCTTCTTTCCAGCAGAGTGACTGCTAGTAGTCTGCTGCTTGTCAGCTTCTTCGCACAGCTTCAGACCTTTCTCCTAGTACAAGTCCCAGGCTTGGGCTATGGACATATCTTTGAAGTATCCCTCGGACTCGAGCGTTTTAAACTCTTCAACGGATCTTGGATCGTTCTCGTCATCTGGAATGGCACCGGTGTCTTTTCCTGCCGGAATGCCTCCGAATTGTTTCAACACTTCTAGAACACGGGCATCCATCTTCCTTTCAACCTCCTTCATCCCTACTTCTACGATTTTTCTCTTCTCAGACATAGGCCCAACAGAGTGTTGGAGCGACAGAGTCATCGGAAGTTTTTGATTATGCTAGTTGTGACATGGCCTTGTTGAGGGTTTCAAGAAACATTAGGGTCATATCCTTTGATCTTTCCCCTCAACATGACTTTTCACTTTTTCTTCTTATGTTCTTGATTGTTTCCCTCTTTTTCTCAACGATTTGTCTCTTTCTCCTTCTCATCCGCCGATCCTTTCAACATCTTGGGTATCCCTCTTCCCCCTTTTTGGCATCATCAAATGAGAGAGAAACCCCTGGAAACATCCTGCGAGCATAAAATCTAAGCGGTGATAGCCGAGTTCGCTTGAGTCCACTGCGGAGTATGTTGTTCGAAATTCGAGCGGGTGGCTTTGGATTCGGCCGCCACGATTTCATTTAGCCATAAGGAGGCTGAACTTGGCATTCATATTTTCCTCTACACGCGAAGTTCTTTCTTGTGAGATTCATGTAGATTCCATTTCGGTGGTATGAGAGGCATGCATTTTGTCAATATTTTCTTGCATCCTCTTCTTCATATCAAACATTATCGGCGCTCCAGATCAAGCATTTTGTTGTACAATGCTTTGAAGTATCTCGACTTGTTCAAATCGCATTGTACTCACGATGTTGACACCATTCTTTGATCCTCGGCACAATCCCTCTTAAGTTAAATTTTGTGATAGTGGCATCCTGTTGTCCAGCCGTATATCAAATGAGGCCTGTTGCCTTTCAATTTTTTCAATCTCTCCCAGAATAGTCTTGAAGACTTCACGCACCTCAGTTGTTACCTCTGTCTCGGTGGCGCCAAGCATCATCAAAATCGAACTCTCTTTGGGACAATGGAGTCGTGGGAATCATGGATCAGGTTTGTGGTACAAATTCCGCTCACGAGTTGTTTCTTCTACAAGGTCGGGCACCTCAATTCAAAAAGGAAAAGTCTCTTCGAAAGCATCATCACGGACATAAGGTATGGAATGTACAGACGTTCGAGCCTGTGATGTGCCTGGTTGAGTCGACTCTGCTGTAGCTTGGGGAGCCTATGCAGACGACTCGGTTTTAGCTGAGCCTTGGTGTGAGGGTTGGCAGTGATCGAGCCTCACTGCCTTAATGACTTCTTTGGCCTCAATGTTTTCTGCTAGATGAATTGGCGTATCTCAATTTGTACCATCAGCATCATCAAAAAATGATGAAGCCTGAGGATTTGGTTTATCATCAAAATTGAAAGTTTGTCGAGCAGCCTTGAATTCTGGCTTGCTCGTACTTGGTAGAACATCCTCAGTTGAGTCCTCTTTGGTAGGGGTTGATTCTACTTCATCTGCGAATCCCAAGAATGTTGTATCAGGATCATCCTGGGAGTCATGAAGAGCGCTGAATTCCTCCTCTGAATCAGCAATTATGTGCTGAGGAATGCTCTTATCTCCTTGGTTTTTACCTAGGGAAGTCTCAACCTCCCTTAGGCCTTCATTACCTCATGCGGTCTCAATCGCAAGCGGGCCTTATGCAATCCCTTCGACAGGCGCAACTGTCTTAGGGTCTTCTGCAATGGCATCCACATGAGTCTCAACTCCGTGGATTGCACTTTCATTACCCAGAGTGTTAACTCCCGGGGCAGACCCATCTTGTGCCTCGACCGCATCGGCAGCGGCGTCCTCACCGCAAAGCTATTGGCGAGTTCAAATTGAGACAGACTTAATTGTCCGAAGCCACGTCGGTGACAACTTTGTCGTTGTTCTATTTCTTTTTCCTTCTCTACTTCGCCTCCTTTCTTGCATTGTGGAGTCATCTGCAGCATCCTTCGACCTAGCTGCAGTGGAGTGAGTTTCCCCCTCAGCTAGCGCACCAGCTGAGTGACTGATGGTGGGGTCACTCTGCTCCAGACTCCCGGGTGCTTTCTTTGAGTTCTCAGCCGTGGGGGCCGGTGGTAAGACACCTTCAACAGGGGTTGGCTCAACTTGGGTGCCCAAATACCCAGTGTCATCGCCATTTCCCTTAGATCCGTCCTCTGAGTGAACTGGGGAAGTGGTTGCAGCAATAACTGTGGCAATCTGCTCACCACTCCCAACGGATCAATTTCCAGCTGTGATTTGGAAGACTCTCCTGGTTCTTCCATCAGCTCTTTCTCATGCATCAATGTGGATTCCCGCATGGCTTGCTGCATGTCCAACTCCTCCGTCATAGCAGCAGGTTCCACGTCCTCATCACTATCCGAGAGCATGTCAATGTGAGGATGAGTGTGTTCGCTGGTTCCAGTGAGAGTACAAATGCTGGCTTTCTCACGAGCCTCTGCTTCCTCAGCTGCTCTAGCCTTTTCTTGTTCCTTGCGAGTTTGTAGCATATTAATACAGTTATCCTCATCCAAGGCTTGCAGCACGGTATCAACTTCAAGAAACCTGAAGAGTTCCTCTTCTTCTTCAATAAACTCGGGATGTTCAAACTGCGCCCTAGAGTGACTCAGCTTCCATTTCCTCCACACTCGCAAACGGCTCTGGATGTCTGGGTACAAGGGAGAGTACATAAATATTTCATCATCATCATTCTCCTCTTGTTGGCCTTCCTTCTCAGGAATAGAAGGTAGCAAATTCTGCTGCTCTTCACCTTCGGTAGCATCGGGGGCAGGTGGAGATACAACTCTTTCGTCATGAGATTTTGCTGTCTCTGTTGTCTCTCCTTCCTCAGTTGTTCTATCCATAGCTGGGTCTTCTTTTTGCCTCTGCTGGTTGGCCTCAGCAGACTTGGTTGTTTCATCAACAACTTCGGGAGACTGCACTTCTTCAGCAGTCTTAGAGACTTTTTTCACTGAGTGGGCCGACTGTTTGTCTTCTCAAACTCCAAGAGCTTGGTAATTCTTCTTCTTCTTTTTGTTCTCACCAGAGGAAGTTCTGGTTCGGAGAGTTCTTCCTCAGCTTCCTTGGCGGCGGGGGCCGGTGCATCTGTCGTCTTTGACTGAGGAGATACCTTTCTTGGCTTGGCAGTCCTCTTCTTTTTGATGGTCGGAGAAGGTATTTGGGGTTCCTTCTCCGCCTCGCTGCGTAAGGCGGGAGACACGGCTGCAGGGGCGGGTGACTCGGCTGCTGGGAGGGGTAGGTGCGTCTTTCTTCTTTCTTTGCACGAGCAGCTTTCTTTCCGGTGCATAGGACTCTCTTTTTAGGATGGGAGGAAGCGGTGTGTCGACGGGTCGGTGATTCCCCCTCAGTATCACCCTTTTTGCGTAGGCTCTCTTCTAGTCTCTGAGAGATTTGCAGGAACATCTTCTTGTTGACATGGAATGGCTTTCCATGTCGGGCGGGGAACACCCTTCACCTCCATCGATGGCCAATGACTAGGCCATAGCCAAGTGATCCTCTAAAGGATCCATCCTCCTTGAAAGACTTGTTGCCAATATTCGCAAAGTCTGCTGTAAATGAATTCACGAATTGATCCGCTTCTCTTCCATGATCGCAACCATGACTATCGACTTGGTTTTGGACACGGTGGTTGAAGCCGCCAAACTTCATATCTACACACTTCGCAACGATATCCATTAGTTTATGATAATCCTCCTTGGCCAGACTTCTTCTCTCAATTTTGTGTAGACAACTTTTGCAAAGACATTCGGGTTTGGCTACTTCCTTCCATGTAGCTTTGACCAAGTTGACGCCGGCTTCATATATTTCAAAGATGCCCTCCGACGGCAATAAATAGTACTCCGCAAGGTACTTTGCGATGATTAGAATGTCCTTGCGGTGGACGGAGGATTTAATCACTTCGTCCCGCACCTCGGATTGACGTAAAGTCATGCGACCTCCTCAACGTACGTCATTTGGTATTCCATGGTGAGAAATGGTTTGATCCAGATTTCTCGATCTTATTCGCTATCTTCTTCACAAGGGTTTCATCGTAACCCCGCTTTATCATCCCCTCAAAATCCCGATTAATCGGTGTGGATTTGTTTTGCGAGCTTTGTGAAATCATGTGCTTGTGCCATTTTTAGAAGATTCTACCGATTAAATCTTGATAAACTTGCTTTGAACAGGTAGGGTTTCGAGAGAGAAAAGAGATTTGATTTCTTAGTTTTGAAGATGAATAGTTTTCAATGTGAGAGAGAAAACTGAAAGAATGAGTATATATGGGTTATGAAAGGACGTGTTTTGGTTTTGAATTTTGATCGAGATCAATGGCTCAGTTGATTTAGCACGTCTCATTGCATTTAATTGTTCGCATTTAATGCGGCAAGTATTTATATCCAACCATATGCTTGTTGTGCGACTTTTGATTTGTACGAGTCATATAATTACACCGACGTCATCCTTAAAAACATTCTCGCTTATTAAAAATGATCTGTGTTTTTGTCACTTAGCTCATAAATGACTCACTCACTACCCAAATGACTTAGCTCTTCTCTCTTTTTCCATATAGTGACTCATTTCGGCTAACTAACTCGATACAACCGACTTCCCGATACGGGTGATTCACTTGGTGATTCTTGAGACTTGTTCTATTTTCATCTTCTCACATTCCATCTCTTCTCATTGAGTCTTTCGAGTATCAACTCAGCTCAATTAACCCTAGCTCATGCTTAAGCTCTTCAAATCTTGATTCACATTAGGGTTTGGTGAATATGTCGATGAACTAATCGCTTATCGGTTGAGATGTATTCCAAAGTGATGTCTTTCTTTTCAACATGATCTCTTATAAAATGATATATGACATCAATGTGATTTGTCCTTGAATGCAATACGAGATTAGTGAGTGATTGCAATAGCACTTGTGTTATCACACATAATTGAAATTTCTTTTTCTTCAATTTCATAATCTCTCAGATGTTGTCTCATCCATAAGTCTTGGGCACAACAACTGCCCACATCTATGTACTCTGCTTCAGCTGTGGATGTGGATATTGAGTTTTGCTTCTTGCTAAACCAGGAAACTAGTCTGTTCCAAGCATTTGACATGTACTGAAGTACTCTTCCTGTCAACTCTACATCCAGCATATTCAGAGTCTGAGTAACCAATTAGTTTGAATCCACCTTCCTTTGGATACCATAAGCCAACTTCTTGGCATCCCTTCAAATATCTTAGGATTCTCTTAGCTGCAGTCATATGGCTTTTTTTTGGTGTAGATTGGAATATTGCACATACACCTACTGCAAAGGTGATGTCTGGCCTACTTGCAGTTTAGTAGAGCAGTGATCCAATGAGTGCTCTATATCTTGTTTGATCTATAGTCTGGCCATCTGCATCCATGTCCATTTTTGATGTGTTCATTGGTATTTTCACGAAGACTTCTCTTCCATACAAAATTTCTTCATTAAATCTCTACGGTGTACTTTGTTTGACTTATGAAAGTTCCATCCTTCATTTTGTTTGACTTGGAGTCCTAAGAAGAATGTCAGCTCTCCCATCATGCTCATTTCAAATTTGCCTTGCATGAGGTTTGAGAATTTATCACATAACTCCTTGTTTGTGGATCCAAAGTTGATGTCATCCACATATATTTGAACAAGCAATATGCTCTCCCCATCTTGAATTCTGAAGAGTGTTCTGTCCACTTTGCCTTTGGTGAATCCATTATCTGTTAGAAATTGAGATAATGTATCATACCATGCTCTAGGTGCTTGTTTCAATCCATATAGAGCTTTCTTAAGCTTGTACGCCTTGTCTCCAAGAGTCTTCTGCTCAAAGCCTAGAGGTTGCTCAACATAGACTTCTTCTTCTAACAATCCATTTAAAAATGCACTTTTCACATCCAATTGATATACAATGAAGTTCTTGTGTGCAGCATAGGCAAGAAACATCCTTATTGCTTCCAATCTTGCAACAGGAGCAAATGTTTCGTCAAAATATATTCCTTCTTCTTGGCAATACCCTTTGGCTACCAATCTTGCTTTGTTTCTTACCACATAACCTTCTTCATTCATCTTGTTTCTGAAAACCCATTTTGTGCCAATAACATTTTGGTGGGTTTGTCTCTGCACCAGTTCCCATACTTTGTTCCTTTCAAATTGATTCAACTCTTCTTGCATGGCTTGAATCCAATGTGTGTCATCCAATGCTTGTGACACATCTTTTGGCTCTATTTGGGAAATAAAGCAAGTGAACATTGCTTCTTATTGAGCTCCGGATCTGGTTCTTACACCATCTCTTACATCTCCAATGACTAGCTCTGGTGGATGGTCTCTCAGCCATCTCACATCAGGTTGGAGTAAATCAGTTGAGTTCAGTTGTCTTGCGGCACAGTGTTATCTTGAGCACTCTTTTCACATCATTTAGCTGCAAATTTTCCAGCTGTCTTTGAGACTCAGCAGTCTCATCTTCATCTTGATTAACTGCTCCAGCTTCAGCTTCAACATAAGGACTCTTCTGCATAGTTGGTTGATTCAGCTTATCAGCTAACTCTTCAATGTCTTCTCCATTTACATTAGGTTCATCAAAAACCACATGGATAGACTCTTCTGTGACCATAGTCCTCTTATTTAGCACTCTGTAGGCTTCGCTTTCAGCTGAGTATCCCAAAAGGATACCTTCATCAGCTTTAGCATCAAAAGCCTTTAGATTATCCATGCCATTGTTGTGGATGAAGTATTTACATCCAAATATTCTAAAGTATGCAACATTTGGCTTTCTCCCTGTCCATATTTCATAGGGAGTCTTTGTCAGCTGTCTATTGATCATGCATCTATTTTGAGTATATCATGCAGTGTTGATGGCTTCAGCCCAAAATCTCTTTGGCAATCCGGCAGCTAACATGGTTCTTGAAGCTTCCTTGAGAGTTTGGTTCCTTCTTTTCGCTACTCCATTTCGATGTGGAGTCCTTTGCCGAGATAATTCATGAGCAATACCATTTTCAACGCAATCGAGTAATTGTCCCATTGACAAACTCGGTTCCTCTATGAGAACCTTATCTTTATAATGGTTTGACTCTTCTCATTTTGAACTCTTCTCATCCGAGGTAATACGCAAAGTTTCCTTCTTTTTACACATGAAGATTGTCCATGTATATCTTGAATAATCATCCACCACTACTAAAGTGTATTTCTTTCCACTTATGCTAGTTGGCTCAACTGGACCACATAGATCCATATGCAGGATGCAATATCCTTGTTGAAGATGGACTTGACTTCTCTTTGAATGATGATTTGATCTGTTTTCCCATCGACATGCATCATAAACACTTTCCTACTTGTACTTTGAGTCTGGAAATCCTTCCACAAGTTGAATCCTTGCAAGCTTGTTGATTGTCTTGAAGTTTAGAAGACTCGACTTCTTGTGCCACAACCAAACCAACTTGATTTATTTGTACTCTTTGATAACAGACAAGTGCTTGGTGTGGCAAAAGAGACCAATCTACTACATACATGTTCTTTTGTGCGGATCTTTGCAACACTACTTCATTTGATTCGGTGTCTTTAAATTGGCACACTCCCATATTGAATCCAACATTATAGCCCTGTCCACGAGTTGGCTAATGCTTAACAGGAGTTGAAGTTGAGGCCTTCAACATATGCAACATCTGTTATTTTTAATCCATTTTTCTTAATGGATCGAGTGCCTCTTATTTCCCATGGAGCTTCATTTCCTCCAAATATGACTTTTGCGCCTCTAATCTCCTTGAATTTTGACAGATTTCTCTTGTTTCTGTCAATGTCCGGGGAATATGACTTTTGCGCCTCTAATCTCCTTGAATTTTGAGTGGCGGTTTTCCTCATTTAATAGTGTGTGTGAGGATTTAATGTGCTCAAAATCTTTCATCATTTTGCCTAATGAATCATAAAGATCGAGTGGGTGATGAAGTGTGTGTGTCACAATAACTATCACTAGAATAGACGAGTGAGATGAGTTAGAGTGTACCTCATCTTCTTGGTCAGGTTGATCTTGTTCTTTAGCCATTAGACGGATCAATGCTTCTTCTTGAGAATCACTTGAGTAGTTAGCTTCACTCTGCGAGTCCACTCGCTTCTTTGGACTTAGCTATCTCGGCCAGATCTCTGCGGCCAACATGGCCTTTTTCTTTTCTGTCTTCTTTCTCGAAGACTCTTCTTTCTTCTTCATTCTTGTATTTATTGACTACGAGGATATGGATGATCAATAGCAAAGTGTCCTGGTTGTCTACGGTTCCAACACGAGGTTCTCAACTCTTTGATCGACTCTTTCCACTCTTGGATTATCGGCTCTCCGGTATTCAACCTTTTGATGCTCAGCTCTCTTGGATGGCCTATCTTCCCTTGACTTGGAGGGAGTGAATGTCTCTGGTTGATTCACCCTTGTTTCTTTTATAGTTTTTGTTGAAGAACTTGTTGAATCTTTTAACCATCAAGGCAATTTCCTCCTGGTCAAAGGCTTCCTTGATTTGGCGCTCTTCCCATCCTTAACTATAAGTGTGCATTTGTTTTGAGTCTGGTTGTCTCATCTTGATCCTTTTTCTCAGCTCAAATTCATAAGCTTTGAGGTCTGAGAATAGCTCATGATTGGATGTTTTCGATAGGTCCATCGAGTGGTTTAGAGCCATGGTCTTAATTTCCCATTCAGCTGGAGACTCCTTAGAATCTTCATACATATCTCCTTCTGTGTGTATTCCTTTCCAAGTGCTGAGAGCTCATTTATAATTTCAGTGAATCTAGCATCCAGCTGATCCATTGTCTCACCTGCAAGCATTTTAAAGTTTTCAAATTTTCGAACAACAACAGATAATTTGTTTTCTTTAATTTGCTCTGTTCCTTCACAAATTAAAGTTAATTTATCCCAGATTTCTTTTGTTGTTTTGCATAACTTGACTTTATTGAACATTGCTTTGTCCAGAGTCTTGTAGAGAATATCCTTGGCCACGTTGTCCAAGTTGTATCTTTTTCTGTCATCATTGGTCCATTCGGTCCTTGGTTTTTCAACTAAGGTGGTCTTGCTTCGGCTTCTACAACTTATTCTCCTTCGACTCTGATTGTGTTCACTTTCAATATTTGCGGTGGCCCATCCTCTATCACTAGCCACATTTCGTCATGTAAAGCGAGATAGATGAGCGCATGTGAATTTTCCGGTCATCAAACTCCTCAATAGTGAACATGGGAATGCGTGTCAAATTTGCTTCCATGATAATAACTTTTGAATTAAAATAGCTTTTGAAAGAACAAGTGTTAAAAGGATTTTTTGAAAGATTGGAGATCTAGTTCGAGCTTGATCGGAAGGCTCAATGAACCAATCGCTCGATACCACTTGTAGGTCCCAAGAAGTGTGAGTAAGGTTTAGAAGGGGGTTGAATAAACCTTACCAACTTTTCGATTTTAGTCCTTTTTAAAATATTATAGAGTTAAATACACGGCTAAGTCCTTGGGGACAACTAAGTTAGTTAATCAAATAGAGATAGCCACTCACGGACTCGAAAGAGTTGTTGATAGAATAACTCAATTGTTTAGACTAAACCTTAACTTGGTTGTGATGAGATTTTATTGGAAGACTTAACACCCTTTAATTTGATTTAAGTTTGTTTTAACACTTGATTGTAGCACCTTGTTAATTATCGGTTGGATAGCAACTTATCAAAGCCAAATATAAAGTGATGTGTAGAAATAAAATCTTTGAAATGTAAATGACACAATAATTTTTATAGAGGTTCGAATATAGTGTAATTCTTCTACTCCTCTCTTCTCCAACTCCCGGAGGAATCCACTAAGTGTTGATCGAGTACAAAGTGGTTATCAGTCCCGGATACAAGTCTTGATCACACGGTGACTTGCTCCTTTGGGACTCGATGCCTGAGATGCCTTGATCACTCGGTGGCTTGTTGTCCGACTCAGCTTCTTCACAAGGCGGTTGCCTTGTTACTTGACTTACTTGCTCAAGCTTCTTGGATTTGATCATGAAGCCCTCCAATAACTTGAGGTGGTTCAACCTTGAACCTTTCTACAATCCTCCTTGGATAGTAGACCCGTTTTGATTCTTCAAAAGTTTCCTCTTCAACAGTTTGAAGTTGTCTTTCCTTCACGACTTAGTGTTGGATCGATTTCCTTCTAGATTTAGGCTTGAGGATTTGCTTGAATAACTTGAGAATTGTTTTGCGAGGTTCTGATTTGAATAATTGCTTGATTGTTCACGGTTCGAGGTTTGCAAGGTAATCAAGGTAACCTTTTCTCAAAGTGATTCCTTAGCCTTTTATAGTGAACTTTCAAAAATGCCGCGTTGAAGAGATAAGCGATTTTTGAAAATCACTTGTGTTCGATTGGCTTGTCTTGTTGCGATCCTTGATGTTGACATTTCCTCATATTAAATGAGCGTTAAGCTTTTGAGAATCGACATGAGGTGCGAGTGCTTCCCATTGGTTTATTTCTTTTGCACGCTCGGGGATGTAACACTTTAAGACATGGCGGCATGGAAGTATTACTTATTTAAGCAAACTTCTTGACTTACGTGCAACGGATTCTTTTCATTGTCTTAACTTGACCGCGTGGTCCTTTATTCCCGGCGACTATGAGTTAGCTTCCAATCAATGGATGACTCATCTTTCACTTCAACTTGAGACTTCGCTTCGAGTTGACTTGATTGACTCTTCATACGATTGTGTCTCGGTGATACTCCTTGATCGAGTCCTTGACATCTCTTCCTTGTCATACTGTACCGCTTCAATGGTGAGTCTTCATCCTAGTCTATAGTTGATTTCTTGTACATCCAGGCATAGTGACTTGACTCGGCTAAATGCACGGCCCTATCTATTACAATACAAATTACAAGGAAAATGGGGTGCCAACTTTCTAGTCTAAGTTTTATAATATATTTGAAACAGTGTTGTTATGAAGAAGCTAATAATTCTTGATAATTAACACATTTAAATTGTTCTTTTACGTCATAAAATGGTAGAATGTCTGCGAGCAGAAGTCCGGCGCTATCTACGAAAATGAATTCAATAAATCCATTGAGCATGAGCGTTACTCCTCTTTCCAACATCTCTCTTACTGACATACCAAATGGTAATTTTTTTAACTTTAATATGTTAAAAGAACGTAGATAAAAAAGTGAATATTTACTAATATTTAATACATTAAATTGTACTTAAGTATTGTAGTACACAATTGATACCTTACGCGATTACGTTTACATAGGAATGGTATCTGACATAAACATGGATGAATCAGTTGATGCCAATATTAGTAGGAGTAACATTGAAAGGGGTGATGATATATTGGATTTAAATCACAGTCCCAATCATCTGAATGATACATCTACACTAATAAATAATGGTGCGTTTATAGTAATTTTGTGTAATTTTATTTAAAATAGGATTTTTATTTAATGTATTTTACGTGACAAATACTTAGCAAAATGGAAATTAATCGATTGTTTTGCTTGTTTATAGAGTATTGGGATAATGGTGATGCAACTTACATATGTCGGTTTTTACTTGTTGCCATGTTTTGGTATGATGAAAGGATACGGTCCCATGTGAAATTTAGCAATCCTCGGTATTCATTGTGTTGTAGTCATGGGATTATCCAACTTCCTCAACTAAGACATGATTCGCATTTTCCTTCATGATTTAGTGTTTGGAACAATCGATAAAAGCAAACACTTTCAAGATAATATACGGTCATATAATAATATGTTTGCATTTTTACATCGATGGGAGGCAAAATCGACACTGATATAAACAGAGGTGGTGGACCTCCAGTCTTTAGGATATACGGGCAAAACTATCACCTAATCGGAAGTTTAATGCCGACTAATAGTTCAACGCTTAAATTTGCACAGCTCTACATATACGACACGGAAAATGAAGTATCTCACAGAATAAATGTTGTCAGGTTTGTTGTTCTTTCAATTAATATTGATTAAATAAATACAATTATTATTATTGTGTATGTATGTCATGCTATGTAGGTCCCAAGGGGTGTGAGTAAGGTTTAGAAGGGGGGTTGAATAAACCTTACCACTTTTCGATTTTAGTCCTTTTAGAATAATACAGAGTTAATTTCACAGCTAAGTCCTTGAGGGACAGCTAAGTTAGTTAACCAGCAGAGTTAGCCACTCAACAGACTCGATTGAGCTGTTGATAGAATAACTCAGTGTTTTTTAGTCTAAACCTTAACTTGGATGTAATGAGATTTTATGGAAGACTTAACACCCTTGAATTTGGTTTAAGTTTGTTTTAACACTTAGTTTTAGCACTTTGTTAATTATCGGTTGGATAGCAAATTATCGCAGATATAAACGGATATGCGAGAAATAAAATCTTTGAAATGTAAATGACACAATAATTTTTATAGAGGTTCGAAGATGGGGTAATTCTTCTACTCTCTCTTCTCCAACTCCCGGAGGAATCCACTAAGTATTGATCAGTACAAAGTGGTTATCACCCAGATACAAGTCTTGATCACACTGGTGACTTGATCCTTTGGGACTCGGTCCGAGATGCCTTGGTCACTCACCGTGGCTTCTCGTCCGACTCGGCTTCTTCACGGGCGGATGCCTGGCATACTTGACTCACTTGCTCAAGCTTCTTGGATTTCATCACGAAGCCCTCCAATAACTTGAGCGGTTCGACCTTGAACCTTTCTACAATCCTCCTTGGAATGTAGACCTCTTTTGATTCTTCAAAAGTTTCCTCTTCAACAGTTTGAAGTTGTCTTTCCTTCATGACTTGGTCTTTGGATCGATTTCTTCGAAATTTAGTCTTGAGGATTTGCTTGAATAACTTGGAAATATTTTGCAAGTTATGAGTTCTTAATAGTTGCTTGAATGTTCGTGGTTCGGGTAACCTTCTCTCAATGAGATTCATCAGCCTTTTATAGTGAACTTTCAAAAATCTGCCCGTTGAAGAGATAGGCTAATTTTCAAAAGTCACTTGTGTTCGTTGGCTTGTCTTGTTGCAGTCCTTGATGTTGACATTTCCTCGTATTAAATGAATGTTTCGCTTTTCAGAGTCTGACACGAGGTGCAGTGCTTCCCATTGGTTTATTCCTTTTGCACACTTCTGGAACTGAACACTTTCAGACATGGCAGCATGGAAGTATTACTTATTTAAGTAAGCTTCTTGACTTCTATGCAACGGATTCTTTTCAGTTGTCTTGACTTGACTGCAGTTCGCTAACTTCCCCAGGTGACTTCGAGTTAGCTTCCCATCAATGGATGACTCATCTATCACTTCAACTTGAGACTTGGCTTCTTGAGTTGACTTGACTGACACTTCACACAGCTGTATCCCAGCTGATACTCCTTCAGTCGAGTTCTTGACTTCTCCTCCTTGCCATACTCAGTTGTTTCACAGCGGAGTCTTCATTCCAGTCTCCAGTTGTCTTCTTGTATATCCAGACATAGCTGACTTGACTCAGCTCGTACAGCCCTATCTATTACAATGCAAATTACAAGGAAAATGGGGTGCCAACATTCTAGTCTAAGTTTTACATGGCATTCATCAAAATCTAAACAGTAAATTTCCCAACAATTTCCCCCTTTTTGATGATGCCAAAACTTAAAACATACATACAAAATGTAAGCATCAAAGATACATACTGACAATGTAGTAACAGAGAATGTATGCGTAGAATCAATCTTGTCCTTTACACAGTTGTTTACAATGTGTATCAGAGCAAACATAGCATTCTATATCTACGCAAAAATGTAGAGATTACAAATTTCTTATTCAACATACAGAAGACTTACATATATATGTATTTACAATAGTAAACTACATGAAGGGGTGGACATCAATCACTTCATCGCCTTCGCTGCCTCCTTCTTTCTTCTTCAGCTCTGTCGTCTTCTGCTCTCTTTCTTTTCTTCTCTTCTTCAGCTGCCTTCTTTTTACTCGTATGCTCTCTTTGCAGCATCGTCTCTTCTCTTTCTTTCTTGCCTTTCTTCCCACAGCTGAGTTTGTCTTCAATTTTCTTCTTCGATTCTCTTAACATACTCAACATTTTTTCTCTCCACTTCCAGATTTGCTATGGCATCATATCCAGCCCAATAGATCCCTCCTTTATTTCTGGATCTATGTATTCAATGTTTTTGGGTAGAGGTCTAGGTCTGAAACCTCTTCCTCCATCGCTTCTTCCTCTTCCTCTCGGGTGTATATTGACGGGAGCTTTCCTTTTGTCGGTGACTTGTTTGTTTGTAGTCCTTGACTTTAGAGTCGCTTATCAACTTCTTCAACTTAACCGCCTGACTTAAGGCTTTTTCCCAGTACAAGTCCCAGGCTTGGGCCATGGACATGTTCTCGAAATATCCTTCGGATTCGAGCGTTTTGAATTCATCAACTGATCTCGGCTCATTTCCGATGTCTAAAATGGCATCTGTATCTTTTTCCGAGAATGCCTCCGTATTGTTTCAATATATCCATCACACAGGCATCCATTTTTCCTTCGACCTACTTCATCCCCGCTTCTACAATTTTTCTCTCCTCGGGTCATGATGCAATGCAGAGTGTTGGAGCGGCGAGTTATTCTTGGAAGTTTTCTTATTATGTCGATTATGACAAAAGGCCTTTGAACCTTCCCCTGCTTTTCCTTTTCCTTTTTTCTTCTTGATTCTTCAACTATTTTCTTCTTCTTCTCAACAGATTCGTCCTTCTCTTTCTCATCCGACCACTTTCAACATCTTCGGGTATTCCTCTTCCCCCTTTTTGGCATCATCAAAGGAGAGAGGAACCCCGGGAACATGCCGACAAGCATGAAATCTAGGCGGTGATAGCCGAGTTTTGCTTGAGTCTGCTGCGGAGTATCTTGTCAGAGAAATTACGGGCGGGTGGCTTTGGATTTGGCGCCACGACTTCATTTCAGCCATGAGAAGGCTAAATTTTTTATCCATATTTTCCTCTACGCTTGAAGTTTTTTTTGGTGAAATTCTCGCAGCGAGTTCCATTTCGGTGTTGTGGGAGGCATGCATTCTGTCAATATTTTCTTACATCCTCCTTTAGATGTTAGCATTATCGGTCGAGATCAACATTTCGTTGTACAATGCCTTGAAATATCTAACTTGTTCTAGTCGCATTGTCTGTTGTTGTTGACACCATTCCTTGATTCTAACCACTATTCCGCGCAGATCGGCCGTAAGATTGGCATCCCTATTGTCGGCCCGCATATCGATGTGGCCTGGTGTGTGTCGTTCTACCTTCTCAATCTCTACAAAGATTGTCTTGAAGACCTCTGCCTACCTGTTTGTCACCTCGGTCTCGGTGGCGGCCAAGCAAGATGCTCGAAATCAAAGTCTGCTTTGGGATGATACTATATGTGGGAATAACTGGGTCAGGTCTGATGTTGAAGCGTCGCTGCTCTCGAGCTGTTTCTTCATCAAGTTCAGGCAGCTCAATAGAGAAAGGGAAAGTTTCTTCAAATGTATCATCACGGACATATGGTATAGGTTCCACCGTTACTCATGCTTGTGATGTGCCCGGTTGAGTGGAGTATCTTCGCAACTTTGGGAGCTTGTGACGACTCGATTTGTTGGGCCTTGGTGAGTGGTTTGGACCCGGGATCGAGCCTCACTGTCTTAATGACTTCTTCGGCCCTCGATGGATTCTCGCTAAATGAATTTGTTGTTCTGTTTGCACCATCGGCGTCATCGGAAGATGATGAGTCTTGAAGGCTTCGCTCATCATCAAAATTGAATGTTCGACGAATATCCTTGAGGTTTGGCTTGCTCGCACTTGGTAGAGCATCCTCACCGAGTCTTTTGATGTGCGATTAGGGTAGACTCGGCTTCATATGCAGATCCCAGGAAGGATGTATAAGGATCATCCTGGGAGTCATGAAGAAACATCGATTTCCTCCTCTCGAATCAGCAATTATGGTCCGAGGAATGCTCTTATCTCCTTGATTTTTACCTAAGGAAGTCTCAACCTCCCTTAGGCCTTCATTACCTCTGCGCAGTCTCAAGCTGCGCGGGGCACTGATAATCCCTTCGACAGCGCTTGTTGTCTTAGGGTCTTCTGCGATGGCATCCACATGAGTCTCAACTCCGTGGGTTGCACTTTCATTGCCCCCAGTGTTAACTCCGGGGCAGATCCATCTTGTGCCTCGACTCGCATCGGCAGCGTCTTAGCCTGTAGAGGCGTTGGCACTTGGCTAAAGAGATCTCAATCGTCCGAGCCACAAGGTGACAACTTGTTGTGTTTCCTTTTCATTTTCCTTCTCCATTTCGCCTCCTAGATTCATGGTGGAGTCGGATTAAACATCCTCCGACCTAGGCTGCGGTGGAGGAGTTTCCCCCTCGGCGCACGCACCGGTGAGTGACTTATGTTGGGGTCACTCTGCTCCAAACTCCCGGCTATTTCCTTTGAGTGTTCAGTCGTGGGGGCAGGTGGTACGACACCTTCAACAGGGGTTAGCTCGACTTGGGTCCCCAAGTTCCCAGTTTCATCGCCAATTCCCTTAGATCCATCTTCTGAGTGAACTGAGGAAGTGGTTGCAGCAATAACAGTGGCAATCTGTTGTAACACTCCCAACGGATCAATTTCCAGCTATGATTTCGAAGACTCTCTTGGTCCTTCCATCAGCTCTTTCTCATGCATCAGTGTGGATTCCCGCATGGCTTGCTGCACGTCTAACTTTTCTTGTGCAGCAATAGGGTCCATGTCCTCATCAGCTTAAGAGTATGTCAAGATAAGGATGAGTATGGTCGCTGGTTCTAGTTAGAGGACAAATCTTTGGCTTTCTCACGCATCTCCGCTTCCTCACCGCTCTGCTCTAGCACATTCGTTTTCCTTTCGAATTTGCAGCATATTAATAAAGTTATCCTCATCCAGGGCTTGCAGGACTGTATCAACTTCAAGAAACCTGAAGAGTTCCTCTTCCTCATCAATAAACTCTGGGTGTTCAAACTGCACCCTAGAGTGACTCGGCTTCCATTTCCTCCATGCTCTTAGACGATTTTGGATGTCCGGGTACAATGGAGAGCACATGATTACAAAGTTTTTGTGAGCAGCATAGGCAAGAAACATCCTTATTGCTTCTAGTCTTGCAACAGGAGCAAATGTTTCATCAAAATCTATTCCTTCTTCTTGGCAATACCCTTTGGCTACCAATCTTGATTTGTTTCTTACCATAGATCCTTCCTCATTCATCTTGTTTCTGAAAACCCATTTTGTGCCAATAACATTTTGATGGGTTGGTCTTTGCACCAATTCCCAAACCTTGTTTCTTTCAAACCGATTCGACTTTTCTTGCATGGCTTGAATCAATGTGTGTCGTCCAATGCTTGGGATACATCTTTTGGTTCTATTTGGGAAATAAAACAAGTGAACATAGCTTCTTGTTGAGCTCACGGATCGGTTCTTACACCATCTCTTACATTTCCAATAACTAGCTCGGTGGATGGTCTCTCAGCCATCTCACATCAGGTTGGAGTAAATCAGCTGGGTTCAGTCGTCTTGCAGCGGTATTGTCTTGAGTAGCTCTCTCATCATCACTTAGATGCAGATTTTTCAGCTGTCCTTGAGATTCAGTTATCTCATCTTCATCTTGGTTGATTGCTCCACCTTGACTTCAACATAAGGACTCTTTTGCATGGTTGGTTGATTGCTTATCAGCTAACTCTTCAATGTCCTCTCCATTTACATTGGGTTCATTAAAAACCACATGGATAGATTCTTCTGTGACCATAGTCCTCTTGTTCAAGATCAGCTTAGCTTAGATTTTGAGTATCCCAAGAAGATACCTTCATCAGCTTTAGCATCAAAAGCCTTTAGATTATCCTTCCCATTGTTGTGGATGAAGCATTTACATCCAAATATTCTAAAATATGCAAAATTTAGCTTTCTCCCTGTCCATATTTCATAGGGAGTCTTTGTCAGCTGTCTATTCATCATGCATCTATTTTGAGTATATCATGCAATATTGATGGCTTGACCAAAATCTTTTGGCAATCCGGCTTGACTAACATGGTTCTGCAGACTTCCTTGAGAGTTTTGTTTCTTCTTTCGCTCTCCATTCCATTTTGTGGAGTCCTTGTCATGAGATAATTCATGAGCAATACCATTTTCAACACAATCTCGAGTGATTATCCCATTGACAAACTCGGTTCCTCAATCGACCTTATCTTAATAATGGTTTGACTCTTCTCATTTTGAACTCTTCTCATCGGTTGAGGTAACTTCTCGCAAGGTTTCTTCTTTTACACATGAAGATTGTCCATGTATATCTTGAATAATCATCCACCACCACTAGGGTGTATTTCTTTCCACTTATCTTTGGTTGGCTCAACTAGACCAAATAGATCCATATGCAATAGATGCAATATCCTTGTTGAAGATGGACTTGACTTCTCTTTGAATGATGATTTGATTTGCTTTCCCATCCGCATGCATCACAAACACTTTCTTTCTTGTACAGTCGAGTCGTAAACCTTCCACAAGATGACTCCTTTCAAGCTTGTTAATTGTCTTGAAATTCGGGTGACTCGCTTCTTATGCCACAACCAACTTGATTCGCTCGCTTTTGCTAGAGGCAAGTGCTTGGTGTGGTAGTCGACCAATCTACCATATACATGTTCTTTTGTTTGGATCCTTGCAACACTACTTCATTTGATTCGAGTGTCTTTAATCCGGCACACTCCCATATTGAATCCAACATTATAACCCTTGTCACAGAGTTGATCGATGCTTAATAGGTTGAAGTTGAGGCCTTCAACGTATGCAACATCCGTGATTTCAAATCCATTTTTCTTGATGGATCCAATGCCTCTTATTTCCCGAGCTTCATTTCCTCCAAATATGACTTTTGTACCTTTAATATCCTTGAATTTTGACAGATTTTTCTTGTTTCATGTCATGTGTCCTGAGCGGCCACTATCCATGTACCAGGTTCCTTGGCACTCGGTTATTCCCCGAACCCGCAATCAAGGAAATCGTTTTAGGTACCCATACTTGCCTGGGTCCTGAGGGGTTAGTTTTGTAAGATGATTCAACCAACCTATAGCCAAATGATCTGACTCTAAGAGGTTGCCATCTATCTGTGCCATAATCATAATTCACTTTGGCAAATTGCTTGGGGGCTTTAGGTTCATATAATTTCTCTCTTTTGTCGTATGCATGTGTGTTTGTTTTAGCAATTGCCTTCTTTGGGTAATTGTGATATTTCTGAGTGTAGTGCTTGGGTGCATATGTGTGCTGGTGATAGCTCTTTTGCCTTTGGAATGACCTTTGTTGAGGTCTAGGTCTTTGCCATTTAGGCTTGTATTCCATAGACTCTTGCTGATATTTCACATTATTCCAATCAACTTGACTTGGGTACTTTCTACCATTCCCATCATTTATGTTCCTTTGATAGAACTGGGGATTCCCGTAGCTCTGTTTCTTCTTCACGAGTACTTCTGTTTGGAGTTTCTTTGAGGCACTTTTTGGATTTCTTCCCAGTGTCCTCTCAGCATACTCAACTGGCTTTTTTCCTTTTCCTTTATATCCAAGGCCAGTTTGTTTGTGATTGTGCTTTGGAGTGAATGTGGGTGCAACATTTGGTGTCTTGGGTTTTCGAGATGCTTCATTACTTGAAGATTCTTTTTCCAAGATCACTCTGGGAGTTTGACTGTGCACAAAGGAATTGAATCCTATGTCTGTCTTGTCTCCACACTCTTTTTGGCTCATAATAAGGTCATCTAGTGATTTAGATGCTTTAGTGAATGAAGCAATCACATTTTTGAGATCATTTTCACTCTTTTCTATAGCATCTATGTCTGCTATTAGTTTAGCATTCTCATCCTTCAGCTCTTTATTCTCATCAGCTATGTGACTTAGAGTACTCGGCTCCTTAGTCATTTTGTGAGTTTTGGCTTTTGAGTCATTGTTTTCCTTATTTAATGGTGTGTGTGAGGATTTAATGTGCTCAAAGTCTTTCATCATTTTGCCTAATGAATCATAAAGATCAGTGGGTGATGAAGTGTGTGTGTCACAATCACTATCACTAGAATCTGAGTGGATGAGTTAGAGTGTTCCTCATCTTCTTTGTCCAGGTTGATCTTGTTCTTTAGCCATTAGACGGATCAATGCTTCTTCTTGAGAATCACTCGAGTAGTCGCCTTCACTACTCTCCGAGTATGTTGTATCTTTTGACTTTCATTGTCTCAAGTCGATCTGCGACCAACATGGCCTTTTTCTTTTCTTGCCTTCTTTCTCTGAAGAATCTTCTTTCTTCTTCATTCATGTATTTATTGACTACAGGATATGGACAGTCAATAGCAAAATGTCCTGGTTGTCTACAATTCCAACACAGGTTTTCAACTTTTTGGTCAGCTCTCTCATTTCTTGTGTTGTCTTGATATTCGACCTTTTGATACTCAGCTCTCTTTGGTGGCCTATCTTCCCTTGACTTGGAGGGAGCTGAATGCCTTCTGGAGGATTCACCCTTGTTTCTTTTATAGTTCTTGTTGAAGAACTTGTTGAATCTTTTAACCATCAACGCAATTTCCTCCTGGTCAATGGCTTCCTTAACCTCAGCTCTTTTCCCATCCTTGACTATAAGTGCTGCTGTTTTGGGTACAGTCGTCTCCTCTTGATCTTTTCTTCTCAGCTCAAATTCATAAGCTTTGAGGTCTGAGAATAGTTCATGATTGGATGTTTTTGATAGGTCCATCGAGTGCCTTAGAGCCATGGTTTTCATTTCCCACTCATCTGGGAGGCTCCTTAGTATCTTCATACACATTTCTTTTGTGTGTATTCCTTTCCAAGTCTTTGAGAGCTCATTTGTAATTTCGGTGAATCTAGCATCCGGTGATCCATTGTCTCACCTGCAAGCATTTTAAAGTTTTCAAATTTTTGGACAACAACAGATAATTTGTTTTCCTTAATTTGCTCGATCCTTCACAAATTAAAGTTAGTTTATCCCATTTCTTTTGTTGTTTTGCATGATTTGACTTTATTGAACATTGCTTTGTCCAGTCTTGTAGAGAATATCCTTGGCCACATTGTCCAAGTTGTATCTCTTTTGTCATCATTAATCCATTCGATCCTTGGTTTTTCAACTAAAGGCGAGGTCTTGCGACTCTACGGCTTCTTCACCTTCATTTGCAGCTGCTCTCCTTGCAGTTGTCTTCACTTTCAATATTTGCAGTGGCCCATCCTCTATCATTAGCCACATTTCATCATGTAAAGCAGATAGATGAGCCTGCATACGAATTTTCCAGTCATCAAATTCCTCAATAGTGAACATAGGGATGCGTGTCAAATTTGCTTCCATGTTAATAACTTTCTGAATAAAAAAAAAGGCTTTTGAACGACAAGTGTTAAAAACTTCTTTGAAAGATTGGAGATCTAGTTCAGTAACCAGTGCGGAAGGCTCAATGAACCAACCGCTCACGATACCACTTGTAGGTCCCAAAGGGTGTGAGTAAGGTTTAGAAGGGGTTGAATAAACCTTACCAACTTTTCGATTTTAGTCCTTTTAGAATAATACGAGTTAATTTCTGACTAAGTCCTTAAGGGACATCTAAGTTAGTTAACCAAATAGAGTTAGCCACTCAACGGACTCGATTGAGTTGTTGATAGAATAACTCAGTTGTTTAGTCTAAACCTTAACTTGGTTGTCATGACATTTTATTGGAAGACTTAACACCCTTGAATTTGGTTTAAGTTTGTTTTAACACTTGGTTTTAGCACTTTGTTAATTATAGTTGGATAGCAAATTAGCAATGAGATATAAAGTGATATGCGAGAAATAAAATGATGAAATATAAATTACACAATAAATTTTATAGAGGTTCGAAGATGGGGTAATTCTTCTACTCCTCTCTTCTCCAACTCACGGAGGAATCCACTAAGTATTGATCGACTACAAAGTGGTTATTACCCGATACAAGTCTTGATCACTGGTGACTTGATCCTTTGGGACTCGACTCACGGAGATGCTTTGGTCACTCGGTGGCTTCTCGTCCACTCGGCTTCTTCAGTATGTTTGCCTTGCTACTTGACTCACTTGCTCTAGCTTCTTGGGATTTGATAACGAAGCCCTCCAATAACTTGAGCGGTTCGACCTTGAACCATTCTACAATCCTCCTTGGAATATAGACCTCTTTTGATTCTTCAAAAGTTTCCTCTTCAACAGGTTTGAAGTTGTCTTTCCTTCACGACTTGGTGTTGGATCGATTTCCTTCAAATTTAGGCTTAAGGATTTGCTTGAATAACTTGGAAATATTTTGCAGGTTACAGTTCTTAATAATTGCTTGAATGTTCGTGGTTCAGGTAACCTTCTCTCATTGAGATTCCTCAGCCTTTTATAGTGAACTTTCAAAAATCTGGTCGTTGAAGAGATAGGCTAATTTTCAAAAGTCACTTGTGTTCGTTAGCTTGTCTTGTTGCAGTCCTTGATGTTGACATTTCCTCGTATTAAATGAATGTTTAGCTTTTCAGAGTCTGACATGAGGTGCAGTGCTTCCCATTGGTTTATTCCTTTTGCACACTTCTGGAACTGAACACTTTCAGACATGGCAGCATGGAAGTATTACTTATTTAAGTAAGCTTCTTGACTTCTGTGCAACGGATTCTTTTCAGTTGTCTTGACTTGACTGCAGTTCTCTAACTTCCCCAGGTGACTTCGAGTTAGCTTCCCATCAATGGATGACTCATCTGTCACTTCAACTTGAGACTTGGCTTCTTGAGTTGACTTGACTGACACTTCGCACAATTGTATCCCAGGTGATACTCCTTCGATCGAGTTCTTGATTTCTCCTCCTTTCCATACTCGGCTATTTCACGGTGAGTCTTCATTTCATCTCAGTTGACTTCTTGTATATCCAGGCATAGCTGACTTGACTCAGCTCGTACAGCCCTATCTATTACAATGCAAATTACAAGGAAAATGGGGTGCCAACATTCTAGTCTAAGTTTTACATGGCATTCATCAAAATCTAAACAATAAATTTCCCAACATGCTATAATTTGAAATTTTGATTTGTTTTGCAATATAAGAGGGAAGTGAAAATAATAATCTACAGAGATATTGTGGATGGGAAATTTGAAAAAAATGATTGACGAACATAATATATTGGTAAAAACCTTGAGAATAAGCGAGAGAGAAGATCCAAGAATGTCAACATTAAGATGTTAGAATGCGTTTGATTGGTAAAAGGAAAAGATGATGCTAGAAGATACAATCTTCCATCGAGTTATGAGGCAATTTGCTTTGATTGTTGATGATTTTGATCGAGGCTTTAGGAGACCGATATATTTTGATCGAAACAAGAACTTGGCGGTTACAGCGGATAAATGAATTAAATGCTTCGTACTTGGCCTTACAATATCCTTTGTTGTTGCCTTATGGGAAGATGGTTTGAAAAAGACATCCCATTTCGGACCTAAAGAAAAAAATGCAAGGTGGAAGGAAAACGATTAGCATTCGAGAATTGTTTGCTTATCGGATGCACGAAAGGGAGCATGAATCTTCAACTATTCTTTCATCAAGAAGATTATTCCAACAATTTATTGTCGATGCTTATATGATGGTTGAATCGGCCAAATTAAAGTATGTTCGCTTACATCAAAAACTTGATTATGTTGTGATATATATAAGGGTCTTGAGATGTTGTGTTGAATGGAGACACCGATCCCAACACTCAAGGAAAACGAATTATCGCCTTCGAGTTTCATTGGAGGTGCTCGATTCATGATACAAAACTATCAAAATGCGATGGATATATGCGATGGGCGGGTTATCCGATTTATTTATAACATTCACCTCAAATCCAAAGTGGCCAAAAATCGTTCGTTTCTTGAGAATAGGAATTGGACGCCGAGGGGTATCCCGATATTATTTGCGGGATTTTCAAGGTGAAGCTAGATGCGTTTATCAAGGATCTTCGTCAGAATGAAATGTTTGGTAAAGTCGTAGCAGGTTGTATAGATTTTTAAATAGATTGTTTTATTTATTTGTATAGTTCATCATGCATTTTTTTTCTAATTTTATTTTTCTTTGTTTATCACTTTGTACAATAATATACACTATAGAATTCGAAACGAGGATTGCCACACACTCATATTTTCTTGTTTCTGCCGAAAGTAGATAAATTCCTTAATGCAACCGATATAGATAAAATTATATCAGCCGAAATACCCAAAGAATCAGAGGATCCATGTTATTATGTTGCGGTAAGGGACTTCATGATTCATGGTCCGTGTGGTGATGTGAGAAAAATTCTCCGTGCATGGCCGATGGTCATTTGCACAAAGCATTTTCCTAAAACGTTTGTTGCGCAACTTTGTGTTGATAAAGAAGGTTACCACGATATAGACGTAGAAATAATGGAAGAGTTGTTATGAAGAATGGTGTCCCTCTTGACAATCGGTTAGTTGTGCCGCACAATCGTCATTTGTTGCTTAAATACGATGCACACATCAATGTAGAATGGTGTAATGTCCGGTCGAGATCGATTAAATATTTGTTTAAATATGTCAATAAAGGACATGATCGTGTTACCGCATCATTCTGTCAAAGCAGTGGCGATGATGAATTAGGAAAACATGTTGATAAAGTAAGCATGTATTATGATTGTAGATATGTTTCGTCATGTGAGGCGTAGCATGGAGGTTATTAGGATATGAAATACAATATAAGTATCCTCTGTCGGCGTCTTAGTTTCCATCTTGAGAACGAGCAACCGGTGATTTTTAATGATTCCGAAAGACTTGATGATGTTCTATGGAGAAACACTATTAAAGAGAGCATGTTTCTTGCTTGGATGGAAGCTTGATAAGGTATATCTGAAGCTCGAGGCGACTTATCTTTCAAGCTCCTACAAAATTTACATGGAAAGCAAAAATTAAGAAGTGGGTTCCAAGAAAGTGTGGAAATACCATAGGACGTGTTTACTACGTCCTCTCCCGGGTCTTGTGACATGTACTATCCGAGGCGTCTTATCAATATAGTCCGTGGTGCTAGCTTTGTTATGATGATTACAAGAAGACGCAAGGTGCCCAACACTCATCATATCGTGAGCTTGCTTGCTTTGGGTTTGTTAGAAGATGATAGAGAGTATATTGATGGAATCAGGCGAGTCATTGGGCATCTGAGAACATCTTAGGAGTTTGTTTGCATCATTATTGTCATCGAATTCTTTGAGGTGTCCGAAGTGGTATGGGAGAAATGTTGGGAATATCTTTCGGATGATATTTTATATAAAAGACGACTCCTTATGCAATATCAAGGTATAAAAACTACCATTATATATACACTTCTTCATTAATTATTAAATTTATATAGATATAGATTCGTTATTCTTAATTTTTATTTATAGTTGTTTTATTTGTTAACATTGTTTTTAAAATGTTTTGTTATTTTCTTATAGAATTGGTATTGAGTGAGGACTAGATCAAGAATCTTGCCCTATCGGAGATTGAAAAATTACTTTTGCACGATCGTGGTAAGAGTCTACGTGAGTTTGATACTATGCCTTTTCCGGATGTTGATAAAATCTTGACACATGCGGAATAGATTGGTATACGATGCATTAAGATATGATCGTAAGGATTTGGCCGTGGAGCATATAAATCTTATTTCGAACTCGTTGATGAACAACGTCAACGTGTATATCTTTTGAAATTATGCATGTAGTTGACTCAAATCAAGGTCGTAGGTTCTTTGTATATGGCTATGGAGGGACGGGTAAAACATATTTGTGGAGAGTTTTATCTTCGGATTGAGGTCAAAAGGATGAATTGTCTTGAACGTTGCATCAAACGGGATAGCGTCTCTTCTCTTGCCCAAGGAAGGATCGCACATTCTCGATTTGTCATTCCATTAAATCCAAAAGAGGGTTCGACTTGCATAAGTAAAACTAGGGAGTCCGCTTTGAATTAATTTTTCCTTGCAAACTCATAATATGGGATGAAGCTCCAATGATGCACAAACATTGCTTTGAGGGTGGACCAAACTTGAAAGATATTATGAAAGTCGATGACGCGTGTAATGGTGACATCCCATTTGGAGGTAAAACTTGTTGTGTTCGGTGGAGACTTGAGGCAGGATCTGCATGTTGTGCCTAAGGGAAGATGGCGGGACATCGTGAATGCCACGATAAATTCTTCATATTTATGGAAAAATTGTATTGTTCTCGGACTTACTAAAAACATGCGTCTTGAGACTAGGTGAAACCGATGATATTCTTGATTTGGTTAGGTTTTCGAAATGGGTAGCAAGCAGTGGAGATGGAACGCTTGGAGGAGCTAATGATGGTTGTCCAACCATTGATATTCCTGAAGATATTTTGCTCGAAGCATCGGGTGATCCAATCTCGACTATTGTCGAAAACACCTATCCAATGTTCAAAGATGCCACCGATGATCCGACATACTTGAAGGATAGAGCTATCTTAGCGCCAACCCTCGATGTCGTTGAGTCCATAAATCAATATATGACTTCATTGAACTCATCTGAGGGTCACACTTATTTGAGTTCTGATAGCACCTGCAAATCGGACGCCAATATTGACTTCTTGCATGATCTGCACATGACAGAGTTCCTAAACAGCATAAGATGTTCCGGTGTTCCTAATCACGAATTACATTTGAAAGTTGGGACTCCTGTTATGCTTCTGAGGAACATAGATCATTCAATTGAATTATGTAACGGTGCGAGGTTGGTGATCACGAGACTTGGCACACGTGCTCGAATATAAAATTCTCACAGTGCCAATCCAGGCCAAAAAGTGTTAATTCCGCGAATGTCACTGACCCCTTCTGACCTCAGGATACCTTTCAAGTTCCAGCGGAGAAAGTTTCCTTTGATCGTTTCATATGCTATGACGATAAATAAGAGCCAATGACAGTCTCTTTCTAACGTCGGGTTGTACCTAAAGAATCCGGTTTTTAGTCATGGCCAATTATATGTTGCATTTTCGCGAGTTATCAATCGAATGGGTTTGAAAATATTAGTTTGCGACGATGATGCATCTAAAAACAAACAGACAGTTAACGTTGTGTACAAATAAATATTTCAAAATGTGTAATACAAGGAACGTTATTGTCGTTTGATTGTTTTACGCTTTATATTGTATATCCTTTTATGATTATTTTTTTATATGGATTCATTTTAATGAGCAACACCACACTACTGTTACACATCCCGTGCATCGCATGAGTGAAACACTAGTTGTTAATAAGTATAAGGTAATTTGGGGGAAAAATCTCATTAGTCTTGAAAATATCAAAAGTACATTCTTTTTTAATAAGTTTTTATATGTCAAAAAGACACTTATTGTGAATAGTAGAGAGTATTATATATTTTGAAAGTCGATCACAGAGCAACTTTTTCGAATATTGATGTAATTTATCGTCGAAATAATGTAATGGAACACCATTTATTATTGTGTCCATTATATCGTGCAATATAATCCATCATTAATAGTAAATAGAATACTTTGCCAGTAGTCTTATGCCAACATAATGCTTTTCATATCGTAATATTCAATATCCAATTAAATAAACTTATGTTTGTCTGGACTTATAAATTGTTCAAATCATCATACGATTTATTTTTATTTTGTTTTGACAAAAATATCTTATGAGTTATTTATAAGGGATTTTGGCTTTTTAAAAAATATTTGGTAGATCTTTTTCAAAGAGCTTATAAGTCAATAAGCTCCTAAAACAAGTAACATATACTCCAATTTATTTTCAAAATAAAATCTTACTTTAACACAATCCTCTAATTTTAATAATTTTACTATAAATTGTCAGTATTAACATTTGAAAAGCTCAATTATGTTATACTATCCAAACACCCCAAAAAATTTATTTTAAAATAAAGTTTAGGATATTTAAAAAAACTACTCTCGATGTCTCACCTAGTTGCAAAAATCTAGTTATCTTTTAAAATTATAGATATCCTTTATATAAAGTGATTTAACGACATAAATCTAGCGGCGGTTTCCAAAAACGATGCATAAAATATGTATGAAAACTTATATAGCGACATTCCCCTAACCGCCACAATGATTTGCGGAGGAAAAATTCGTATATATTATTATGCTAAAGCTAGTGGCGGTTTTTAGCAAACTGCCAAGATACTTGTAGCCTAATACTGAAAGTTAGAATTTTAAAATAGAACTTAAGAAATAAAATATGTAATTCAAAAAAATAATAATAAAATAGAAATTCAAAATTACCCTGTTTACGTTTTTTTCTTTCATTTTCTCTCAACCCGTTATCGGTAGCTACATCTCTCTCACTCTCTCTGGTATACTCATTCCGTCTGTCGCCTTGCCGATTCGATCCACCGAAGACACATTCTGATGCTTAACGCTTACCTCTTCACTCACTAAGTGCCTCCATGGACGACCTTCTTCATCGCGACCTATTTCTATGTTTCAAAGCCCTAAACCCTAGCCATCAAAAATAGGTATCTATTAATTTTAGTTCTTCAATTATTTTTTAATTATTTCACATTATTTTCTAATTTATACGATTTAATCATCTGTTTGGAGTTTCATTAGATGATAGGGTTTTTTTTTTACATCTAGAAGTCGCCTCCATAAACGACCTTCTTCATAGTTTTGGTTATGAACGTTGGCTAATTTTGGTTTTTTGTTGGTAGTTTATTGCTTATGAGTTCATAATCATGCTTTTTTGTTTGGGATATGTGTGTGTGTGTATCATCACACATACTTTATTTAAAACGGAGTCACATGAAGCTAAATCTAATTCTAGACCGAATAAGAACATTTCACCAAAGAAAAAGATTTATCGAGTTATGTTAAAGAATCGACCATTATTCGGCATGTTTGTTGTACCATAATATTTTGCCATCGGGATTAACCCTAAATGTTGGATTGCTCTACCTCAAAAAGGTGCAAAGAACTTGAAATAGAAACAAATGTTAAGGGGAATTTGTAATTTGTAAGTTATCGATTTTCCCCCCTTTGTAATTAGATCGAACTTGTATTTTTTTTTAATTAACCCTTGTTTTATTCAATTTATACGCTTTTTGCATGTGTGAGTGGTGAAGGGGAGGATCGGTGAAGAAAACAGAGGAAGATTAATAAATTAAGATAACAAAGAACCTAATTCGAGAATAAGTTAGCCATCGCCCTTAACATGTAATGTTGTTGTATGCGGAAAATGTCAAACTAACAATACATAGAACTAGAAAGGATCTTCTGAATTGGAGTTGTTGGAAGCTCAGAGAGCAGAAAAATCACCTGGTAGCCCTCTTCCTTTGTCACTTGCAATTGCAACAATGCATCTTCAACACGCATTCCACCAAGTTTACCTTCTTGGGACTAAGAAAAAATTATGTGTTAAAATAGGAAAATAACAAAACATGGAAAAACATTTCTAGGATCAAGACTGTAAAAGAAGAAAGATATATAATTAGAAGGTAAGAGATAAGAAAACATGAAGTTATAGAAAGAACCGAGTGTACAACCTCCCATTTTCTCGCCAATATCGGAAATTCATTGATATCTATAAGCCCATATTAATAAAGATAAACAATCTAATTAATATCCAATTCAAAATGTTCTTGCAGCCTTATGTCCGGGCGCGCCTTGACTTGATAGTTGATTCTTCAAGTGTTCTCTCAAGTGTAATTGTTGCTCTCATTTGCTTCTCAAGTGTAAATGAATTCATTTCACCTTTTATTTTTTTCTTTTTACCTTTTTCTTTGTTTTAGCATTTTATCCGGCGAAAAAGGAAACACAAATTTTCTTCTTGTAGTCTCATTTTCAACAAATGAAGGATTTTCTTTGGTGTTTTACTTCGATAACAAAAAGTAAATGCCCTTGTTCCTTTTTGCATGTTTTTAACTATTTAAGGCTAGCCCCAGGCAAAGGCGTGGATTCCATCTTATAGAAAAATAGGAATATCCCAAGGATAAATCGAACATATAGAGTGGAAAATACCATGTTATAAATGTAATGTGGCCATAATCATTTCTATGATATGATAA